>CAKNXH010000196.1:528321-559129 GCA_932178445.1 Andricus quercusramuli
TATTCTATTTTCGTTTCAGAATTGATGAAAGTTGATGAAAGTGGAATTACTTTGTACAAAAATTATATTTTTCGGTTGGAAATTTTACTATTTTTTATATTTTCGTCGAAAATGTATTGCTTTTGCTAAAAATGCAATTGCTTGTTTGACAATTAATCTGTTTTGGTTGAGAATTCAACTATTTTTTTAAGAATTCTTCTTTTTGGTCGAATTAAATAGTTTTTGATTTAAATTTAAAATATTTTTGGTTGAAGTAACAACTATTACATTTTTCGTTAAGAATTCATCTTTATTAGTTTATTGGTTAATTCATATTTTCGGATTGAAAATAAATCTGTTTTGATTGAGGATACATCTATTTGCTTTGAAATAATTTTTTCTTGAAAATTCATAATTTCTTGTTCAAAATTCAACTGTTTTGTAGAAAATTCATCTTTTTGGCTTGAAATTCCAACAGGCTGGTAGGAAATGAAACTATTTGGTTGAAAATTAAAGTTCTTGGTCAAAAGTAACCTTTTTTTCAATATTCAGATATTGTAACATTTTTTCCTGTAGAAAATTTATCTTTTCGGGCCTAAAAGTCAAATAATTTCTAAAAACTTCGACTTTCGAGCTTGAAAAGTCACCTATTGTTGAAAACTCATCATTTTGGTCTTAAACAAAGTTTTGTTTATTAATTTCTCTTCGACCCTTGTGTCGTCCTTCCAAAAATGTAATTTATTTTTATTCTTCATGTTATTTCTTACGATTAAAAGAAAGCTTCACCCTATCGAAAAATAATTCATAAGCAATTTGTAGCTCTTTTTAGGCTGAACAACTTTTGTTTTTACATTTTTTTTGTAGCTTGTGCCGTTCTTCGAATAATTAAAATTTTTAATTTTTATTGTTATCTTTTACAATTGAAACAGAAACTACACATCCTATTAAAACATGATTTTTACAAAACTTATAAATCTTTTTTGGTTGGAAAACTTGTTTCCATTCTTCTGGATCTTCTGTCGTTTTCCCGATAATTCAAGTTTCTTATTTTTTACGATTTAAACGAAAACCACACCTATCAAAGAATCGATAATAACAAATTTATAGATTTTTTTGTCTCAACAATTTTTGTTAATTTTTTATTATATTTTTTGTGGTTAAAACCAGAACCATTGGTCATAAATTTTCGTTTTTTCAAAAAATTCCTATATTAATCTTGTAGGGCTTCAAAAAAAGGCCAAAAAGCTTCTCTTGACTTTGTAATATCGTGCGTTGTTTCGTTTTCATTATCTCGTATGTTACCGCAGTCGATAAAGTTTCATGATGTTAAATGTAAAAAATTAAAATTCAATAACTCCAACAAAATTTTTACAATCTACCTGTTAATTATAAACATCGCCATGTTTGTTTGCATTCATTTAATTATTTACATTTATTTGACACATTTGCGTTTTCCAATTCTTAATTTTATTTTTGAACTTCGCGCGTAAAATGCTACTAGCGGTGTACTTGAAGCCGCCTTTTGCTGACGTCACTGACAGCAACTTCGTTTTTTTATTTTTTAACGTTGAAAAATAAACTGGTTGCAATAACGACATGGCCATTTAACGCAAATTTTAACGTATTATTGTAATTGCAACAGTTTTCATATTTATTTTCTTTCTTTTATTAGTTGTAATGCCATATTACTTTACCATTACTCTACCATTACTTTACCATTACGCTGCAGCGTAACGTTTGCGTTCGGCCGGTCCGCCAGAGATATAGGACAGACAAGAAGGGCACTCAGACTATAGTTCTTAAATGCTAAAGAATGTATGTTGAGCAAATGCTCTTGAGAATATGCTCAGCATTTAAGCTCGAGCAGAGCATTTATAGAGCATTAAAGGTAATTCAAAGCACTTATTGTTTAAACAAATATATATCACAATTAATACATACATTTTTACAGAAACATTCTAGAATGAAATGGACGCGCGAATACGTATAACTAAGTAGTTGAATTTTCTATCAAAAAAGATTAATTTTCATCGAAAAACGTCATATATTTCAGCCACAAAAAAAATTTTAATTTCATACCAAAAATAGTTGAATTAAATGAAAAAAGATGAATTTTCAACAAATTAGTTTAAATCCCCAACCAAAACAGATTAATTTTCCACCAAATATTTGCGATTTTCAACTATAATAATAAAATTAACTTTAACTTTAGTTTATCGAAAATCCCCTAACTTTTGTCAGTTTTTTGTTAAAAAATCTTTTTTTTTTTAATGAAAAAGTAAATATTTTGTTGAAATTTTTTTGCGGAACATTTATTCTTCTGACATTTTAACTATTCTAATTTTTGTTAAAAATTGAGTTTTCCTTAGATGAAAATTCATGTACTTTGTTGAAAAAGAGCCTTTTTTTTAGAAAATTAATCCTTTCAGTTGAAAATTCAACTAACTATTTGGTTAAAAATTCATATTCTTGGTTGAAGATTCATCATTTTATTAAAAAATTCATTTCTTTGGTTGAAAATTAATTTCTTTTTAGTTGAAAATTAATTTTTTTTTAACTGAAGATATAACTATTCCATTTTCGTTTGAAAATTTATATTTTTAGTTAAAAATTAATTAATTTTTCTGAAAAATTGTTTTTTTTTAATTCACTTTTCTAACTGAAAATTGAAATATTATATTTTTGGTTTGTAAATTTACCTTTTTTAGTTTAAAATTGAATTATTCTGTTGAGAATTTATTTTTTTTGTTGGAAATTGATTGTCTTAATTGAAAATTTAATTTTTCTATTTTTGGTTAAAAACTATTTTTTTAATACAAAAAAAAAGTTTTGTTAAAAATTCTTTTTTTTTATTAAGCATTTATTTTTATGACATTTCAACTATTCTAATTTTGGTTGAAAATTGATTTTTTTTTAGATGAAAATTAATTTTTTGGGTTGAAAATTCAACTATTTGGGTAAAAATTAATATTCTTGGATGAAGATTCATCATTTTAGTTAAAAATTCATTTCTTCGGTTGAAAATCTACCTTTTTGACTTGAAACTACAAACTAAAAAGTGTTAAAAATATATTAAGAAACCAAATTTATTATGCATTAACATTATTAATCTTCCAGGTTTATGGTTGGTTTTATACCCAGAAGAATTTGAAAATGGGATATTGTAGCAACCCTAAATAAGGCACTGTTCAATGCGAATAAAATGTTTTCCAT
This sequence comes from Andricus quercusramuli, assembly GCA_932178445.1. Classification (NCBI taxonomy): domain Eukaryota; kingdom Metazoa; phylum Arthropoda; class Insecta; order Hymenoptera; family Cynipidae; genus Andricus; species Andricus quercusramuli. Next base: position 531,514 of record CAKNXH010000196.1, read on the forward strand.
AACTTTAAAACATTTCTATGCGATATTTAAATAATGTAATTAACATTAATAAAGATAGAAAGTACGATTTTTCAAATCCTAATTCAAAATTCTCATAAATGCTCATTATATTTCCAAAGCACATAAAAGTCGAGCATATTCTCGAGCATATTCTCATGCTCGTGAGAATTTCTCCGAGCACTTAAACTCTTTAGAACACTAACTCAGACTTAGGAAAGATGAAGATGAAAATAGTTTTCACATATGTCCTAGACATCATTCAGTCCTTTCAAAGCATAAAATTACACATGGAATGATAAAAAAATTCTTTATCATGCAAGAATTCATGGAGATGTTATTTATAAAGAGAGAAGGTAACAAAGCTATTAATTTAAAAAGGGACCTCTCAAGATACAACAAATTATGGGATAGAGTAATTAACTGGATAAAGCAATTTTTTTTTACTTGAAAATAAAAAGAATTCTTTTATAGAACAATCTTTTTCTCACTAGAGATATTGATTACATTAAACTTAATCAATTTTTAATTAATACCAATCGAAATATTTTCTTTTCAGGTATATTAATTTTTCATACCTTTTGTTTTTCCTATAAATAAGCCGTGATGAGGAGGTCTAAATTGGCCTCGAAATTATAAAATGGACGGAAGAAGGAAAAAGTGAGCCGTTGGTTTTTGGTTTACTTTTTCCCTTTTTCTCCTTCTTTGTTCATTGGTTATATTGGTTATTTGCTCACTTTGCATAGAATTATTCATGATAAAATAGATTTCTTTTCAATCTTGAATTTAAAAAAAGTTCGCATATATTTTTGAATTCGGTAGCATGACGATCTGCGCATGCGCGCTAGAGGCAAAACAAGATGCGTACTGAGCATGCGCTGGCAGCCATGTGCTTACTGCGCTCATCTCGCGAGACAACATGAGAATTTATGATGAAGAGGTTATTTTTCTAAAAGCAAGTTTTAGTTTAAAAAAAAGTTTGACTGGTTAATTCTACTTTTTTTCGTGTTTTTATAGGTAAGTATTAAAATAAAAATTTTGGTCCGAGGTCGGGAAACATAATATCCCTCTGCGTATAGAAAATAGACTGCATTGTTATATTTTAGACCGGTATTTTGTACGTTTTGTACCATGTGTTTTCTGCACTTTTTGCATTATGATAAGGCACATAGTTCCTTTCTACATATTTTTTCTATAAGCTTTTGGCTGACTTATTATTTTCTTAACATTTATTTAATTTAAGATCAATACCACATCTATCTCGAGTACCCCGTGATAAATATAGGTTATGTTTTGGTTTCCTTTTTCCTGTTTCAAACAAGGAAACAACAATTTTATACGCACACTACAGCGCACAGTGGCACAATGGAATGAAATAAAAAAAGCCGAAGTTCAAAATAACTTGTAGCTGGCAATTCTTTAACGATTTTTGAATTTATTCAGAAAAATTCAGCATTAAATTTTGAAGAGATTTATGTGGCCTGATTTTTTATTTATTTAAACTTTTATGTTAATGCAAAGAGTAAATAAAAAATCGTTTTTTTCGTTTTTTTGTTGATCTTCGTGAAAACATTTTTTTCTATGATCAGCATTGCCAGACTTCATGCACGGGGAGTGTTGAAAGCAAAAAAAAATTATGAAATGGTTAAGTTGATTGTTATAAACAAATTAACTTAACAATTAGCCTACACTATGAATTCTTCGTTTGCAAAGTAAATTTTTGCGTTGAAATTACTTGCTTCTATCAAAAAAATAATATCTGATCGTACAAATTTGACACTTGATATTTTTTATTAATTTTATAAACAAATGCCCAGTGTGGACATTTAAAGGCAGAAAGAAATCGTTTTTTCTCCTTATTTTCCTCAAATTAAATCGCCAGTGATATTTAATGATGGAAAAGTATCATCCGATATTTTCTATTGATTTTATAAACAAATGCCCAGCGTGGACATTTAAAGGCAGAAAGAAATAGTTTCTTCTCTTAATTTTCCTCACATTATATCGCTAGTGATATTTTTTTTATACCATTAAGCCATTCCCCTTTCGGTGTAGGCGTAACACTACCCGATTCGAGTAGAGTTTCTAGAATTTAATACATATTTCATTTATATAATTTAATTTAATATATAATTTTAATCCGATATTTTCTATTGATTTTATAAAGAAATGCCTAGTGTGGACATTTAAAGGCAGAAAGAAATAATTTTTTCTCTTAATTTTCCTCAAATTATATCGCCAGTAATGTTTAATGATGGGAAATTATCATCCGATATTTTTTATAAATTTTATAAACAAATTTAATATATAATCAAATTTATAAACTGGTCATTTAGAGGTGGAAAAAAGCCTTTTTTCCAAATTTTCCCCAAATGATGTCGCCAGTGAAGTTTAAGATGGAAAATTATCATCCAATAATTTTTATTAATTTGGTAAACAAATTATATAAACAAATACGTAGTGTGGATGTTTAAAGGCAGAAAACATTCGTTTTTTCGTAACTAGCTTCAAAGTATGTTACCAGTGATGTAATTGTGTGGTAATTATTGTTTCTTTCCATTTTCGTAATGTAGTATATAATAGTATATGATTCTAAATATCACTGGCGACATAATTTGAGGAAATTTAAAAGAAAAAGCGATTTCTTACGGACTTCAAATGTCCACACTGGGCATTTGTTTATATAATTTGTTTATAAAATCTATCAAAAATGGCGGATGATAATTTTCCATCATTAAACATCACTGGCGACATAATTTGAGCAAAATTATGAGAAAAGGCGATTTCTTTTTGCCTTTAAACGTCCACACTGGGCATTTATTTATATAATTTGTTTACGAAATTAATACAAATTATCGGATGATAATTTTCCATCATTAAACATCACTGGCAAGATAATTTGAGCAAAGTCATGAGAAAAAGCGATTTCTTTTTGCCTTTAAACGTCCACACTGGGCATTTATTTATATAATTTGTTTACAAAATTAATACAAAATATCGGATGATAATTGAGGAGCTTACTTTCAAAAGGGCATAAATCCAGTTTTCAAAATTTTTTGTTTTTTTGCGTTAATCATATCTTTAGGATAAGCCCTATCAACCTATGTACCAGTTTCCTCCAAAAAAAATTTCTATCCTATATTTAAAGTGAGTTGAACATTTGCTTTGTTACCAAAAGAGCATGCATCCAGTCTCTGGATAATGAGATAATGAAATAAAGAGATACTGAGAATGCAAACTTCTGGTGATTTGGGTACGTGGCCTAGGACCAAAACAATGTAGGAACCCAGAAAACCCAATTCTTTTATAAATGCTGTAAAACGTTTTTCTCGATTTCCCAACAAAAACCATAAGTGGATATGTGCCCTTTTGAAAGTAAGCTCCTCAATTGTCCATCATTAAACATTACTGGAGATATATTTTGAGAAAAATTAAGAGAAAAAACAATTTTTTTCTGCCTTTAAATGCCCACACTAGGCATTTGTTTATAAAATTAATAAAAAATATCGGATGTAAAATTTTTATAATGGGGTATTATTTTTTCGATACAAGCAAGTAATTTTAACGCAAACATTCACTTTGAAAACGAAGAGTTCTTAGTAAAGATTATTTGTTACGTTAATTTGTTTATAACAGTCAACTTAACAATGTCATAATTTTTTTTCTTTCAACTACCCCTGTGCATAAAGTCTGGCAATGCTGATTATAGAAGAACATTTTTCACGAAGATAAACAAAAAAAACGAAAAAATCGATTTTTTACTCACTCTTTGCATTCACATAAAAGTTTGAACAAAAAAAAATCAAAAATGAAATAAATCTCTTCAAAATTTAGTGCTGAATTTTTCTGAAAAACTTCCAAAATCGGTCAAGAATTACCAGCTAAAAGTTATTTTGAACCTCGTTTTTTGATTTCATCCCACTGTGAGTGGGAGGAATCGGGAATTTACTGTTCATAATCCACTACAGCCTACAATTCTTGACCGATTTTGATATTTGTTTTAATGTTCAGGATTAAATCCTGCAGAATGCCTTAAGGTCCGATTTTTTAATTTCACTCTGTGGGATTTATTATTTAAATAAATAAAACGTTAAAATTTTAAATTACCACAAATATTCTTATAAATAAATTGTATTTTTTATTCGAAGTATTTTTTTCCTCATGAAACAACTTTTAAATTAATTCTAAATTATAAGAAGTAGCTGCAGAAAAATATCAATGCTAAATATTTGTATTTCGAATAACAATATTATAAGTAAATTAAAAAGTTTAGCGTTTCTTATCGAAAAAATATTATTTTTTCCGCTAAATCATGTTGCAGCTATCTCAGTGGTTATATTTCATCAAGAAAGTGTGGCCCGGAAATTTTTTCAAAAATAAATCCATTTTTTTAAAATTATATTTAGAGGTGACGCAGACCCCATGAAGTTTAACACGTACTTCCGATAAGAAAAAAAAATACATTTTTGTACATTTTATTCAAAATCGTCAATATTAGCTGAATCCAGTTGAGACTCAACATTTCTGTTTACAATTAGCCATAGAATGCGAATGAAATATTAATTTTCATATATCACTGCCATAAGTCTTTTTAATAAGGTCCCAAAGAAACCCCATAAGTGAAAAAATTGTTTTTGCGACTTTTTCGCTCTAGTTATGAGTTTTTTTGCAGTTTTTTAATGCAAATTGTTTCTAATACGTGAAATACTACTTTTTACTGAAAATAAGATGTGTATATAAATTGTTTAAACAATTTATTATCATTTTCAATAATATTCTCTTTGAATAATGCTAGAGATGGTGGGTTTTTCTTAAATTTTCAACTTTTTGTCCACTTTTCACTTGAAGTGAGTTAATATTTAATTTAGCAAAAATAATTATTTATACAAGTTATTATTGTTTATAACTATCTTCTTCTACATTAATACTAGATAGTTGCGGGTTTTCCTGAAACTTTTTTACTTTTCGTCCGTATTTCAATTAGAGTGAAGTAATAATTAATTCAATTTAACAAAAATAATTTGTTATACAATTTATTATCATTGTTCATAACATTATCTTTGCTTGATGGTAGAAAGTTGCGGTTTTTTCTGAAATTTTTAACTATTGGTTTATTTTTTACTTGGAGTGACTTACTATAAATTAAAAGCATAAATAATTGTTTAAACAAACTATTATGGTTTATAACTATCTTGATCTATATTAATTTTTAGATAGTTGCTGTTTTTTCCTGAAATTTTTCTTCTCCAGGGAAGGAGGGAGGGAGGCTGATATTTAAATATGTGTAATTCTACATTTTTCTGTTACGCTCTGCAATAAACTTCTTCTTGCAATTCAAAACACTACTTTTACAAGTCATTTACAGATCTAGTCCACACACCAACTCCTAATTATTCCGTTCTTCATTTTTGTCGCTTGTGTAAGATAGATTCTTCGTTTAAATTATTTTTTTGTTAAATATTGGGAAAAGAGTGAAAATATTTACTTAAAAATTACCATACTATTTAAAAAATGATTCTTGTTGAGGATCATTTAATATTTTTTCATAACTAAAAAATCAAAGCAAAAATAAATATTTCAGAAAAAAACTTTCTAGCATAACTCTAAGAGAAGATAGTTATAAACAATAATGAATTGTTTAAATGAGCATGTTTGTTAACTGTGTAGTGTGCGGGAAACATTGCATTGTCAGTTAGTAATATACAAATATAAAAAAGGTTACTATGTTTCAAGTTTTCCAATTGTACAGTTTAATCACTTCAAAACAGAAAAAATAATTTAAGAGGCATTTTTCATTCTTTTGAATTTCTTGAATGCGTAAAATTTCCTAAATTCTTAGAACTCCCTGAATTCCAAGGATTTCGAAATGATTAAAAGAATTCAGAGGAATTCCGAAGAATTTAAGGAATTCAGAAGATTCGTAGGAATTCAGGTGATTTCTAGAATTCAAAGTATTTCAGGAATTTAGAATATTCAAGAAATTTAGAATATTACAGGATTAAAGGGAATTCAGAGAATCTGAGAATATTGAGGAAATTTAAGGAATTTACCAAATCCTAAGAATTTAAGCAATTCTGCGATTGTAAGAAAATCCGAGGTATTCTGAGAATTCCGAATTAAAGGAATTCAGGATATTCTGAGAATTCTGAGAAATCAGGGAAGACAGAGAGTTCAAGCAATTTCGAATATTCAAGTATTCCAGGGAATGTAGAGAATTCAATGATTTCAGAAAATTCAAAGATTTCAGAAAATTTAAGGAATTTAGAAAATGTAAGGAATTCAGAGAATTTAAGGAATTCTGAAAATTTAAGGAATTCAGAGACTTTAAGCAATTCTGAGAATTAACGAAATTATGAGAATTTAAGGAATTCGGATATTTTCAGTAATTCAGAAAATTCAAGGAATTTAGAATATTCAACAAATTCTGGATATTCTGATAAAACGGAGAATCTAGAGAGTTCAAGCAATTTCGAACATTCAAGGATTTCAGGGAATGTAGAGAATTCAAAGATTTCAGAAAATTTAAGGAATTCAGAGAATTAAAAAGATTCTGAGAATTTAAGGAATTCTGAGATTTCAAGAAATTCCGAAGATTTCTGAGAATTATGAATTACTCGAATTCGGATATTTTCAGTAATTCAGAGAATGCAAGGAATTTAGAATATTCAATAAATTCGGGATATTCTGAGAAATCAGGGAATTCAGAGAATTCGAGCAATTCTGAATATTCAAAAATTGCAGAGAATGTAAAGAATTAAAAGATTCCAGAAAATTTAAGGAATTCTGAGAATTCTGAATTCAAGGAATTCAGAGATTTTCAGTAATTCAGAAAATTCAAGAGTTTCATTGAATTTACAGAATTTCAGGGATTTTACAGCTTTTAACGAAATTAAGGAACTTAAGGAATTTAAAATATTCCAGGAATTTAGGGGATTCAGAATATTCGAGGATTTGAAGGAATTCAGAGAAATCAAGGATTTTAAAGAATTCAGAGATTTTCAGGAAATCAGGGAATCTGCCAAATTTTCATTTCTCTAAATATAAAATTCTTGATTTAAAAAAATAAATAATTTGTTTAAGTTCTAAAAGCTGTGCATTTTTAGTTTGAAAGGCTTTGAATTCGATATTGTACTATTTTTAATCATCCAGTTTCAAAAAATTTCAATTTAAAATTTCTAAATTTGAAAAAAATCGATTTTTTAGTTGTAAAACTGATTAATTTTCAGTTCTAAATGCTAAGTAATGAAATTATTTTAATTGTTAAGCCTAAGAATAAAAATTTCGTAATTTTTATAGTTTCCAAGACTTTAAAAGTGTACCATTTTAAGTATTCCTCATTTACAGGTTATTTAATATGAGAAAAACTTTGAATTGGGATTTATACAATTATTTCAAGTTTTTAATTTGAAATTATTTAATTTCAAACATTTATTCAAGTAATTAAGGATATTTCAGGTTATAAGTGATTGATCTCGGACAAAAAATGTATATTCTCGATTTTTAAAGTTCTATTACTATACATTTAATGATAACTAGCGAATAAAAATTCTGAAGCATAAAATTTCACTGATGAATTAGAGATTATTTTTATTTTTCCTTTAACGATACTTTCCGTCTTTTCCAGGGCTAGATAAACCAATCATGTTGAGTGAAGAGGAGGAATGTGAAATGGAAATAGTTTCAAAGAAAATTCTAGTTTCTCCAGTGGAAAACAAAACTGAGCAACCCGAAAATGACGATGAACCAAAACCGGAAGTTTCTCGCAAAAAATATAAAAAAATACGTAAAGAATTACATGCACAAATTCTAAAGCAAATGGAGTTCTACTTTGGAGACGAAAACTTGAGCAAAGACAGATATTTGGCGAAACTCATCGACGAGGATCCTTGTAAATATAAAAATAATGTCATGTATTCTATAACTCTTGGTTTTGTGCGAAAATAATAAATGCAATATTATTTTGTAGGGGTGGATCTAAACATATTTATTGCGTTCAAGAAGATTCAAATTCTAACAACGGATGTGAGCACAATAGCCAAGGCTTTGAAGAAATCGACGATGCTGGATGTTTCTGAAGACGGTACGAAAGTTCGTCGAACTACTCCAGTCAGGGGAAAAAATAATTCTGAAGAATTCACAGTCTATGTTCAAAAATTGCCTTCAGATGCTGATCACGATTGGATCACAGCGGAAGATGCTCGAAATTGCATTAAGGTTTTTTTTTATATTATATATTATTTACTTGTTGAATAGAAATTTAAAAAATACTAGTAGTTCTTCAATTCGAAGGGAAAACTAATTTTTGATACCAAATAAAAATGGCAAATAACAATTTTTTTGGGTTTATTTAATTGTTTTTAAGGGTTATATAAAAATATAACTTTCCTAAGATTCCTGAGAAAATTCAACAACTTTTTTGAGAATTTAAGATAGGTCAAGCAAAAATTTGAACAAGAAGGTTAATCTTTAACCGAATAGTTCAATTTTCAAACAAAAAATATGAATTCTCAACAAAAAATGTAATACTTGATATTTCAATTTAAAAAAATAATAATATTTTTAATAAAAAACAGTTGAAATTAATCCAAAAAATACCAGTTTTTAACAAAATAGTTTAGTCCTCAACCAAACCGGAAGATGCTCGAAATTACATTATAGTATATTATTTTATTTGTTTAGAAATTTCCAAAATATCTAGTTGGAATAATAATAATTACTGTTTGTATGAAAAAGTCTCAAAAAAAGTTTCAGAAAAAGTGGTTGGGAACAAAGGGAGGAATAAGAAAATCCAACTATATTTTTTGATAAAAGTTCATTTCTTGTATTGAAAAGGCTACTATTCCATTTTTGGTTAAAAATTCACCTTTTTCAGTTACAAATTTGACTATTTAGATAAAAACTTATCATTTCTAGTTGAAAATTCAACTTATTGGTTGAAAATTCGTCTTTCTTCGAAGAAATTTAATCTTCTTGTCTGAAAATGTATCCTGTTTGGTTAAAAATTCAATTATTTGGTTGAAATATCAACTGCTACATGCTTCGTTGAGAATTCATATTTTTAGGTTGAAAATTCGATTATTAGGCTAACAGTTGAACTACTTTGTAAAAAAATTAATTTTTTGTCAAGGATTCATCATTTAAAAATTCAGCTATATGCTTTGGAATGGACTTCTATACTGTTTTGTAGAAAATTCAACAATTTGGTAGAAAATTAAACTATTCGGTTGAAAATTAAATTTGTTGGTTGAAAAATCATGTTTATGGGTTGAAAATTGAATGTTTTTGTACATAATTCGTCTGTTTGATTTTAAAATTAAATAATTTTGTTGAAAATTCATTAATTTTTTTCAAAATTCATATTTTTTGTAGAAAATTAATTCTGTGGTCAAAAATTCATCTTTTTGGCTAAAAATTCAACAACTGTTAAAAAATTATTTTTTTTTATACCAATTTTTTTTCATCGGAAAATTTAATTATTCCATGATTGTTTAAAGCTTCATCCTGTACATTGGATAAGTTGGTGATTCATATATTTTCTTAAAAAGTTGTCTTTTTTGGGTAGAAAAATATTTTCGTTTGTTGAAAGTTCAACTTTTTGGCTGAGAATTTAATTATCTTGTTAAAAAATCATTAGAAACATGTTAGAAAACAAATTCGACCATTTGGTTGAAAATGCATCTTTGAATCCTGAAAATTCAACTATTTGGTTAGAAATTGAACTATTTTGTTAAAAATATAATTATTTTTCGAAAATTTAATTATTTTGTCAAAGTCATTATTTTTGGTCGAAGTTTCAACTATGTTGTTAAAAATTCATCCTTTTGGATTGAAAATTCATCTTTTATGGTAGAAAAGTTATCCCTATTTGTTGACAATTTATCTTTCTTAGTTGAAAAGTAACTTTTTTGTTAAAAATTCAACTGTATTCGAAAAAATTCGTCTTTTTGGCTTGAAAATGTTACTATTTGGTTAATTCTTTAACTATTTTTTGGAAAACTCGTCTCTTTTACTGCAAAGTTCACCTATTTGTTTGTTAATGCAACTGTCTGGTTGACAATCAATTTTTTCTCAACTTTAATTGAAAATGACGAAATTTCGAGTTTCCAATTTTTAACCCGAACGCTTTGAATGAAGGTGATTTATTATATAACTTCCTAAATATAGGTTGGCCTTAAAATTAATTAAAAACGTTATTTAAATTCTATGAGTTTGCTTTTTAACCTTATGTGCGTAAATAAAATTTTCCTAAGACTTGAGAAAATTCAAAAAGATTTTTAGAGATTTCGAATGTGTCGAAAAAGAATGTAGAAAATTTTAAAGAATTTGTTTTTATCTTACAGTATTTTACCAAATATTAAGGAAAATTCAAGTCAGTTTAAAAAATATGTAGGGCTTTTAGAAGTTTGGAAGAAGTATAACAAAATTTCTCAAGTTTTGAGATAATTTGATCTCTTCAAAACTTCTAAAATTCTTAAATATCTTTTAAATTGAGTCAATTTTTTTAATTTTTGAAACATCTTTCAAAATTAAAACAAATTGCTCAAAATCAGCCAGACTTTTTCTACATTTTCAGATTTTTTCTTTCATTTTCTTTTAAAATTTAGTTTTCAAAATAAAGAATCATTTCAAATTTTCCCATGAATCCTAAGAAAATTTTTTTTATTCTGTTGAAATCTCTCAAAATTCCTAAAAAAAACATCTACATTTTTATCGACATTTTTAAAAATCTACATTTTGTTAAAAATGTTTGAAATCTTTTCAAATTTAAAATTATTTGAAAATATTTTTAAAAACTTTCAAAATTTAAAAATTACTGAAAACAAATTTTTAATTTTTATCTAATCGTAAACATTCAGTGGCATGTAAACCATTACCAATTGGACTCATTCAATCCAAGCTTCAGTATAGTAAAAATTAACTTTAATATTTATTTAAACTATTATACTTTTTCTCGTGTTTTCACTTAAATGCGAATTGAATTGAACATTCAAATTTAAAGTTCATTCTTTTCGGTTAAAAATTGTATTATTAATTTTCAGGGTAAGAATTTATATTTTTTGGTTAAAAATTGTATTATTTGGTTCAAAATTTCATTACTTTTCTTTTAAGTCGCCATTTTCGTTAACAAGGCATTCTTTTTAATTGAAAATTTGTTTTGACCAAACAAATTTTTCGCCTGCAAATTCAACTGTTTTGTTGAACGTTCATCCTTTTGGTTTTAAAATTTATCTCTTCTGTAGAAATGTTATCTTTTCTAGCTTAAAGTGCAACTTTCTGGATAAAAAATAAACTGAGTCGATTGAAAATTAACTTTTTTGTTGAAAATTTATCTTTTTTAGTTGAAAATTCAATTATTTGGTTAAAAATGGATGTATTTTGTTAAAAATTCATGTTTATTGGTAAAACACTAATCCTCTTGGTTGCAAATTTAACTATTTGTTTGAAAATTTATGTATTATTTTGTAAATTCGTCTTCTCTCGTAGAAAATCAATTTTTTTATAAATACGCAACTATTTGTTTATAATTTAATCTGTTTTAGTTGAGAATGTATTATTTTGTTGAAAATTCGCTTTTTCTATTAAACAACTCGAGATTCAACTTATTTTACTTTAAAATAAATTTTATCGTTATTGAAATATCAACTACTGCATTTTTATGTTGAAGATTAATCTTTTTAGGTTGGAAATTCAATTGTTTGTTCAATTCGTTCAATTCGTTTTTTTTTATAGAAAAATTAATTTTTTTAGTGAAAATGTACTTTTCCACTTTTGGTTGTCAGTTTATCCTTTTTGGATAAACTTTTGTAGAAAATTATCTGTTCGGTTGAAAATGCAGGTTCTTTTATGAAAAATTGGTGTTTATCGACAGAAAACTAATCCTCTTGGTTGAAAATTTACGTGTTATGTTGAAAATTTCTTCTTTTTGTTGGAAAATCATTTTTTTTTTTAAATATGCAACTGCTTGGTTGAAATTTAATGTGTTTTAATTGAGGATTCAAGTATTTTGTTAAAAAATCGATTTTTTGTTCAAAATTAATTTTTTAAAGAGAAAATTTTACTACTTGGTTAAAAATTCAACTGTTTGTTTGAAAATTCAACTTTTTTGTAGAAAATTCGTCTATATGTCTGGAAATTTCAACCGTTTTGTCGAAAATTCTTTTTTTTTAATTGAAAATTAATTTTTTCATATGAAAATAAGCTATTCTATTTTTGGTTAATATATTTTTTTTTTTTTAAATTCAGACATTTGGTTGAAAATTGATGCAATTTATTGGAAAATCGTCTTTTTTTGTAGAAAATGTATCTCCTTGGTTGAAAATTAATTTATTTGGTTGAAAAGTCAACTGTTTTGTAGAAATATCGTCTTTCTGGCTTGAAAATTCTACATTTTGAATGAAATTACTTGCCTTCATTGACTGAAAAATCTTTCTTGACCGAAAATGCAACTGTTGTTGAAAACAATCTCTTTTGGTAGAAATTTCATCTTTTTGGATCAGTTCAAGTCAATATGAACTACTTTGTTAATTCATAATATTATTTTATGTATTATTAAATTCCCTTACAATAGTTACAAACCGTCATTAAAGCTTTTAATAGTTTCCTCGAAACTTTTGTCTTAAACATTTTTTTTTCTTCCAAAGACGAAAAAAGATAGAAAGATGAAGGAAGGATATTTGAAGGTCTTCTTTTTCTTTCCTCAATGTTTGCTTTTGAATATAGTTATTTGCATGTATGCTTGTCCAGATTTGACTGTTTGATTTTTTGTGTTTAAATTGTCAAACTTATAGGATTTGTTTTATTAAAAAATATTTAATTTTTCAGGCGCTTAGAGCTAAAGGCTGCGAACTATCGTCGCATGCATCTGCAAATTCTCTTCTGAGTATTGCCACACCCGAAAATTGCGAAGAACAGTTTGCAACAGAGCCTTTTCAGAGCAGGAAACGAAGAGGAAGAAATTCAGAGATTTTGAATGCGTGCGATAGAAATGATGATCTTGATGATTCATCTGCATCCGAATGTTATAAAAAACGAAAGAAAATAAAGCATAAACCTTCCGAATCAGACCCAACAAAACAGTCAGCTGAACAAACAAAAACCCTACCTGAAGAAGAAATTTTCAGCAATAAAAAAAAACGAAAGATAAGAGATTCTGAGGCAAAAGCCGTGACCGATAAAGGCAAAAATTCTAAAAATGTAAATACGGAGGAGATGAAAGAAAATGAAGCTCTATCTTCTGATAAAGTAAACGTGAAGAAGGAAAAGAAGAAGAAACGTGAAGGGAATCTGTCGGCAGGAAAAGAGGATCTTGGCTCCCCAGAAATGGGACTAGAAATCATGGCGAAGAAAAAGTGGAACCGTTCAAGGAATAAATATTTGGAGATGCAGGAAAGAAATGTTGAGAAGATTAATCCAGAGAAGGAAGAGTCAAATGAGAAAGATGTTGAAGAAAAATCTGATAGATTTCCTTTGAAGCCTGGGTTGCTCGTGAATGATCCTAATAATCTGAAAGTAAGTTTCTTACTTTTATACACTTAGGAGTCTTCTTCTCTGCTTGTGGCTTCTTAGATTCAATAAGTAGTCAATAAGTAGTAACTAGTTACAGTTATTAGATAAAGTAACTCCAAGTTACCTAAAAAGTTATTTTTTCACTTTCCTAATTTTATAATTTAAAAATCAAACTAACTAAGTATGCAGTTAAATTTTCAAACAAAAAAGACAAATTTTCAACAAAAGAGTTAAATCCCCAACGAAAAAGTTAATCTTCAACCAAATAGTTCTATTTTCTACCAAAATATTTGAATTTTCTACCTTAAAGACAAATGAGTTCAAAACAAAATAGTTACATTTTCAACTAGAGATGAATTTTCAACTAAAATTATGAATCTTCAACTAAAGAACTGAATTTTCAACAAAGTAGTTCAAATTTCAACCAAATAGTTAAATTTCTACAAAAATTGTTGAATTTTTAACAAAAACCTGAATTTTCAAACAAAATAGGTGAATTCTTAACGAAAAATATAATTTACTTCTAGAAAAAAAAATTTTAATTTGAAATCAAACACAGTTGTATTCAAACAGAAAAGACGAACTTTAAATTAAATAGCTGAATCCTCAACTAAAACATATTACCAAAATAGTTGAATTTTCCAAAGAAAGATTTTTTTACCAAAAGTGATTTATTTTAAAATTAAAAAGCCGAATTTATAATCAAGAAAGTAACAAAATTTCCTTTTAGTTGTTGAATTTTCAAACCAAAAACATGAATATTCTACAAAAGAGTTGAATTTTCAAGAAAACAGTTACTTTTCAAAACAAATATTTGGACTTTCTATTAAAATAGTTAAATTTTTAACAAAATACCTGAATTTTCAACAAAAGTTAAATTTCCAACAAAAAGGTTCATTTTTAACCCAATAGTTTAATTTTCTACCAAAATATTTGAATTTTCTACCTTAAAGACAAATGAGTTCGAAACAAAATAGTTACAGTTTCAACTAGAGATGAATTTTCAACTAAAATTATGAATCTTCAACTAAAATTATGAATCTTCAACTAAAGAACTGAATTTTCAACAAAGTAGTTAAATTTCAACCAAATAGTTAAATTTTCAACAAACACCTGAATTTTCAACCAAAATAGGTGAATTCTTAACGAAAAATATAATTTACTTCTAGCAAAAAAAAAATTTAATTTGAAATCAAACACAGTTGTATTCAAACAAAAAAGAAGACGAACTTTCAACCAAATAGCTGAATCCTCAGCCAAAACAGATTACCAAAATAGTTGAATTTTGAAAAGAATGATTTTTTTACCAAAAGTGATTTATTTTGAAATTAAAAAGCCGAATTTATAATCAAGAAAGAAACCAAATTTCCTATTAATTGTTGAATTTTCAAACCAAAAACACGAATTTTCTACGAAAGAATTGAATTTTCAACAAGAAAGTTATTTTTCAACCAAATAGTTGGACTTTCTATTGAAATAGTTAAATTTTTAACAAAATACCTGAAACAAAAGTTTCGAAAAGTTTCAGTTTTCAACCAAAAGAGATGAATTTTCAACTAAAATTATGAAACTTCAACCAAACAGCAGATTTTTTAACAAAATAGGTTCACCTTTCAAACCGATTAGTTGAACTTTCCACCAAAATAGTGGAATTTTTAACAAAATACATGAATTTTCAACCAAAATAGATGAATTCTTAACGAAAAACATAATAGTTTATTATATTTCTACCAAGAAAGATTTCAATTTGAAATCAAACACAGTTGAATTTAATCAAAAAGTCTAATTTTCAACAAAATATTTCAAGATCTCTAATGTATAATTTTATTTAATCAAGGCGGACGCACACAACAGTATTTCAATTTATATTTATCGTTAGCACAAGTACCTTTATTGTTAAATAACAGTAAAAATGGTATTTTCACATTAAATGAAAAATACCCATTTTTCTAGATTTTCATTGCATTATTTACATTTAAATAATAATTTTGAAAACTAAAACTTAGCACAAATGGTTAATTTTGGCTAATTACAGGGTATCTAAATCAGTTTTTGTTTGAATCATCCCGTAAATATCACTTTGGTTGAAAAAAAATTTTTTGTTTAAAATCTAACTATTTTGTTAACATTTTTTAAATTAAAATTGAACTACTCCATGTTTTGGTTGAACATTTATCTTCGCTGGAAAATTCAACTGTTCGGTTGAAAATTTCTGTATTTTTTTTAAACTTCGTTTCGTAAGGTAGAAAATTAATCGTCTTCGTGACTAATTCACCTTTTTGGTTGATAATTCATGTATTCGATTAAAAATTAATATTTTTGGGTTGAAAAATAATCTTTTTGGTTCAAAATTCATTTCTTTGGCTTGAAAATTATTTTTGTTTAAGATTAAAAATTAATTTTTTAAGCGAAAATTTAACTATATTTGTTTGAAAATATTTGTATTTTGTTGAAACTTTGCCTTTTGGGGTAGAATATTAATCTTTCTGATGACTAATTCACTTTTTTAGTTAAAAATTCAACTATTAGATTAAAAATTCCATAAAAAATTTGAAAATTTAGTTGTAAATTCATGTATTATTTTTAATTGTTCTTTTTCGTATAAAATTAATCCTTATGGTTGAAAATTCATTTCTTAGTTTGATAATCAGTTTTTTATTGAAAATTAGTTTTTTAAACTAAAAGTTTAAATAAATTTTTGTCTACAGGCATTCCATCTTTTTGGTAGAAAATTGATTCGTTTGGTTGAAAATTTAATTATTTTGTTAAAATTTATTTTATTTGCTTAAAAACTTATTCTCTGAAAATTTAACTCTTCTATTTTTTTTTTTTTTGAAAATTTATTTTTTTGCAGTTGAAAATCGTCTGTTTTGTTGAAAATATATCCTTTTTTTTTTTTGTAGAAAATTAATATTTTTGGTTGAAATTTAGGTTTTTTAATTGAAAATTAATTTTTCAACTGAATTTTCTGTCGAAATTTTTTTGTATAGACATTTAATCTTTTTGGTAGAAGATTCATTTTCTTGGTTGAAAATTTAACTACTTCCTTGAAAATTGATTTTATGTGCTCTAAAAATTATTTCTGTAACTGAAAATTTAACTATTCTTTTTTTTGGTCGATATTTTTCTATAGTAATCTAATCTTTCTCGTAAAAAATTTAATGGTTTGGTCTTAAAATTTATTTTATTTGCTTAAACACTTATTTCTCTAACTGAAAATTGAACTATTTTTGTTGTTGTTGAAAATTTGTCTTTTTTAGTTAAAAATCATCTATTTTGTTGAAGATTTGTCTTTTTTTGGTAGAAAATTAATATGTTTGGTTGAAATTTCATTTCTTTGGTTAAACTTTAGTTTTTTTTCAATTGAAAATCAGTTTTTAACTAAAAAATTCAACTAAATTTTTTATCGAATTTTTTCCTATAAACATTTAATCGTTTTAGTAGAAAATTCATTTTTTTCTTTGAAAATTTAACTATTTCGTTAAGAATTTATTTTATTTGCTTAAAAACTTATTTCTTCAACTGAAATTTTAACTATTCTATTTTTTGTTGAACATTTTTTTTTTAGTTGAAAATCATATATTTTTTTGGTTGAAATTTCATTTCTTTGATCAAACTTTATTTTTTCTTTTCAAAAATTAATTTTTTAACTAAAAATTTAATTATGTCATTTTTCGTCGACATTTTTTCCATAGTCATTAATCCTTTTGATTGAAAATTTAACTATTTCGTTGAAAAGTTGTTTTATTTTGTTCAAAACTTATTTCTGTAATTTAAAATCCAACCATTCTACTTTTTGTTGAAAAATCATCTTTTTTAGTTGAAAATTTGCCTATTTTGTTGAAAATTGATCTTTTGTAGTATAAAATTCATCTTCTGGGTTAAAATTGTAACTTTAAGTTGAACATTTATTCTTTTGTTCAAAAATTTTAACAAATGTTGTTAAAGATTCCTTTCTTTACATTGAAAATTATTTTTTTACTCAAAATGTAGCTATTTCGTTTTTGCTAAAAAGCTGATCTTTTTTAGTTGAAAATTCACTTATGTTCTTGAAAACTCGTTTTTTGTTAGTGGAAAATTCAATTGTTTTGGTAGAAAATGCATATTTTTGGGTTGTAAATTCCACTTTTTTTATTGCGTCTTTATGACTTAAAAACTCAACATTTTGGATGAGATTTTTTCTTTATTGATTGAAAAATTTTTCATGGTTGAAAATTCAACTCTTGTGCTTAGAATTTGTTGTTTTTTGGTTTAACAGTTTTTTTATTGAAAATTAAAATATTTTTTGTAAAAATATTAATTATTACACTTTTTGTTGAGAATTTTTTTTTTTTTATTAAAAGATTCATCAGATTGGTTGAAAATGTAATTAGTTTGTTGATAATTCCCTTTTTCTTGGTTGAGAATTTATTATTTTAATTAAAAATGCAATAATAAAATTGAACATGAATAAATCTTAAATTTTTTTCTATTCTATTATGCATACAAATGTGACATTCTTTGTCACTGTCCTTCAAGTGCAACTTAATATTCTTAATTATGTGTTTGAATTTGGCAATAGTCCTTCCTTCGAGTTTTTCAAATTACCCAATCGACAAACTTTTTAAGAAAAAAATTAAAGTTCCAAGTTACTGCAAAAATCGTAAATAAGTTACGTTACTAGTTACTTTTTAAAATAGTAACGAAGTTACCCCAAAATTTACAAGTAACGTAACTTTTCAGTAACTTAGTTACTGGTAACAAGTTACTACTCAACAATGTTTTGTGATTTCATTATTAATTTTTAAACGCGATTTCGAAGTAAAAGTGTATTTTAATTTTTTAGAGCCGTTGTTTCGTGACTGGACGTGAAAATGTTGTTTTAAACCGCAATTCGAGCGACAAACTACCTGCCAAAACAGGAGGTAATTTAGAGGATGTATCTAGGGAAGATTTGCTTGATGAATTGCCAAATTCTTGTCAAGCTGATCAATCCAGAAGTCATCTCCCTCATCGTTTGATTGGGGCTATGTATCAATTAGACTTGTCGGTACTTTGCTCACTTAGAAAGTTGAAGTTTGAACATAAATACCCGTCATTGTCATTAGGGTTTGGAGATTCTGAAATTGATAAATTTAATAATATCGTTCTTCGTTATAAAGAAAAGTCTATTCACATACAAGTTGTAAATGTAGAAAAACGTCATGTAGAAGATGACATTAACTATGATACATTGTTTGTTATAGAAAATCGAAATTTTGCTATTTATTCTTACTTCAATAGTTTTGTTCGGTATGTAATTTCGAAAGCAGAAAGTTCATCAAATACTATAGAATATCTGATTATCTATACTAATTTAAACTTGGATTTGACAAAAGAAATGAGATTAAAACAAGGGAGATCAAAAAAATGTTATCCCTTTAAATTTGATACTGTGAATTGTAAGATTTTAAAAAAAATTTTGTCTACCGACGATAATACAAAGAAGCCAGGGTTTTATCAATTTTCACAAGACAAAACAATAAGAGAAGAATTTTTAAAGCGTTTAAAATTTTCGCCTGGTATGAAAAAAATGATAACCAAAAGACAATTGTCTCAGAAATTTGAAAAAGAAGTTAAAGAAGAATTTTTTAATAAATTAGTATTTGCAGTAAATCAACCCAAGAGAAAAGAACTGAACAGCATTATTAAAAATGAAATGAAAAATAGTAAATTTCAATACGATTATACAACATTGCGAGAGGAAGTTCTGCATGATTTGATAGATGTGGAAAAGCATAAAAAACTCGGTAAATCAGTCAGTTCTATAACTGGAAATATTTATGAATTCAGTTTATTAATGATTTTCTTGCATGACATGTTCATGCATAAACACATGCTTTCCATAAATTTTGAAGGAAAGAAGGACGGTATATCTAATGACATTACTATCAATTACAGAGGTAGAACTACTTGTATAAAGACTCATACAGCCGATCGTAAAATTCATTATAATCATTTATTTTCTTCAGGAAGCCCTAAAAATTGTACGTTTTCTGTTAACAAGCATTTTAGTTTTTTTCATGATGAATTGGAAAAGGATATAAGATATTTTATTATCTATACTAATGCAGATCTAGATCTTACAGAAGAGAATAAATTAAAACAAGGGCGCTCTCCAGATTTTTATCCTTTAGAATTTTCAAGTATCGATATTCAAAAGAAAAAGTACAAAATTTTAAGAAATTGCTCGTGTATAAATGAGAAAGGTCTTTATCAATTTGCACAGGATGAAACAAGAGAAAAGCTCTTAAGTCTTTTAAAGCTTCCACTTTCTCTGCAAAAAGAGAAAGAAGAAGGAAGACTCTCGGATGAGAATGAAAGAGAAATAAAAGAAAAGTTTTTAAATAAACTAATATTTGCGGTTAATCAACCCAATATAAGAGAATTAAATAGCGTTATTAGAGATCGTATAAAAAGCGATAATGAGTCTAATAACGTTCCGTACAATTACGAAGAATTACAGGAAATAGCATTACGTTGGTCAGAGTCTAATGAAGTTGGTCCTATCACAGAGAGAATAATTGAAGAGATTTTAGAAAATATTAAAAATAATAGAGATAGTCATCAGGAAATTCGAAAGAAAAATATTAATGAAGAAATTCAATTTGCTAAGATTGTGGTTGGCACACAACAAACATATTCATTTGATCAGTTCTTAGATTTTTTAATCAGAGAAGATAGAATAGATATGTTGAAAAGCAAAGGAGTAAAGCTAGTTAACATGTCCAATATTTTAAATAAAGCAGGTGCTAATGCTGAAAAAACATTTAAAGGCTTATACAATCTTTGGTTTGATGTAGAAGGCAATAAAACACGATGTTTAAAAACTATAGAAGAAAAAGGAATCAATCTATCTTGCATATCCAGTATGTTGAGTGGAGCGAGATCTCATGCTGTACAAGCTTTCAAAGATTTGTATAATCTTTGGTTTGACGAGGAAGGAAATAAAACGCAATATTTAAAAAATCTCGAAGAAAAGGGAATTAATCTATCTAGAATATCCGGTATGTTAAGTGGAGCAGGATCTTACGCCGCGAAAGCTTTCAAAGAATTGTATAATCTATGGTTTGATGAGAAAGGAAATAAAACGCAATATTTAGAAACTCTAGAAAAGGAAGGAATAAATCTGTCCAATATGTCCAGTGTTTTGAGTAGAGCAGGAACTGATGCTCCAGACGCTTTCAAAGAACTCTATGATACCTTTTTTGATGACCAAGGAAATAAAACGAAATATTTAAAAACCCTCGAAGAAAATGGAATAAATCTTGCTAATTTGTCCGGTATTTTGAATAAAGCTGGAGCTAAAGCAACCAAAGCTTTCAGGGGCTTATATCATCTTTGGTTTGGTGTGGACGGAAATAAAACACAGTATTTAAAAGTTCTCGAAGAAACAGGAATAAGTCTAATTAACATGTCCAGCATTTTGCATGGTGCAGGAGCGAATGCTGCAAAGGCTTTTAAAGATTTATATAATCTTTGGTTTGATTTAAACGGAAATAAAACGCAATATCTAATAACCCTAGAAGAAAAGGGAATCAAGCTGACTAATGTCTCCAGTATTTTAGGTGGAGCAGGAGCTAGTGCTGCAAGAGCTTTTATTGCCTTATATGATCTTTGGTTTGATGCAGAAGAAAATAAAACACAATATCTAAAAGTTCTAGAAAAAAAGGGAATAAATCTCATTAATATGTCGAGTATTTTGCATGGTGCAGGAGCTAATGCTGCAAGAGCCTTCAGTGCCTTGTATGATCTTTGGTTCGATGTCGAAGGAAATGAAACACATTATTTAAAAATTCTCGAAGAAAAAGGAGTAAATTTATCGAATTTTTCGAGTATTTTGAATGGAGCGGGAGCTAGTGCTGTAAAGGCGTTTAAACAATTGTGTAATACTTTTTTTGATGCACAAGGAAACAATAAACAGCATTTAAAGCACTTTATTGAGGATGAAGACGAGGAAAAATGTTTCACGCTGCGTAACTTGGCTGGTATGCTAAGCGGGTCAGGAGCTAATGCTAAAGATGCTTTTGAAAAATTGCACAACGTTTGTTTTGATGAAGAAGGAAACAGAACGGGACTTTTAAATCATTTCAATAATGCAGGTTTCAAGGCCGTTAACTTATCCTCTATATTATTTGGGGCAGGAGGTCGTGCTTCTTCTATTTTAAAAAAGTTGCACAGCGTTTGTTTCAATGGTGAAGGGGAAAAAACAGAATTGTTAGATGATTTTTATAATGGTGGTTTTATGGCTTCTGATTTATGTAGCATATTGAGTGCAGCAGCCGGTAGTTTGAAGAAATTTCATGATTTTTGTTTTGTCGAAGGAACAAAAAAGTATTTTAATCACTTATTAGATGAAAGAGAAGGGTTTACGTCGAGGGAGTTATCTAAGATATTCCATGGAGCAGGAGCTAATATTTGTTCGGCTTTAAAAGATTTTCATGATGCGGTTTTTGATGAGACAGGAAAGAGAACACAGCTTCTAGATGATTTCTATGAAGCAGGTTTTAGACCGAGTGATTTATCCAATGTATTATCTTTAGCTGGAAATAATGCCGCTTCTATATTGAAAAATTTCCATAAAGTTTGTTTCCATACAAACAATTATTTAAGTCACTTCCTGGCAGAGAAAGAACTTTTTAGGCCGAAAAAGTTATCCATGATATTACGCGGAGTAGGACTTAATATTGGTCCTAGTTTTAAAAAATTGCATGATATTTGTTTTGACAAGGCAGGAAACAGGACAGATTATTTAAGCAATCTTATGGAAAATGATCGTCATAAGATACGAAGTATATTATTTGAAAAATTGAGAGATTATTAAACTTCAAGAAGAAAATATTTTGTAGTATGTGAATAGTAATGGCATTAGATATAAATGTACAGCTAGTGTACAGGATCATGCATCTGTGCAATGTGAAGGGTCATAATTTTTTATTTTTTGAATAATTTTTTATTTCGCAGATCCATGAAGTGTATTTATGTATAGGAAAACTGAAAAATATGTTTGCGATAGTGTTCTAGGATTAACTGTTTTACAGTTGAAGAGTACAAATTTGCGATAAGACTAATCATTAAGATAATTTTTTTTGTACATTCTTTATATTTTTGTACAATAAAAAGCACATTTTTTAAAAAGGAATGCTTTATATAATAATTATTTCTCATTATTCTTTATTTTCATATAATTAAAAAGATTCTTTAACTTCATCTCCTTATAAATAACAAGAGGGGGTTCCCCTACCCGTTTAGGTTTTTTTTTGTTATTAATATATTTCAAGGTATATTAAT
Source organism: Andricus quercusramuli (assembly GCA_932178445.1). Classification (NCBI taxonomy): domain Eukaryota; kingdom Metazoa; phylum Arthropoda; class Insecta; order Hymenoptera; family Cynipidae; genus Andricus; species Andricus quercusramuli. The sequence goes on from CAKNXH010000196.1 coordinate 554,326, forward strand.
AAATAAATTTTATTTTAATTCAATTTAATCTAATACTTCCAAAAGATATAGTAATGGATTGGTTTAGAATAAAATAAAATACACCAACAAATTCTATAGTTGTTGAAAAATTATAAATATTCTTGAAATATAATAAATCTGCATTACAAATATCAAAAATTTCCGATGAAAAACACTAATGCAACCAAAAATTGTTCAGAACTGTAAATACTCTTCGAAATCTATTGATTTTTATTTAAAATAACAGATTTCCGATAATAAAAAAAACGTAAATTTTTGAAAATTTTTTTATTTTTGAAATCCAATAATTTTGCATTCAAAATACCCATTTCCGGTGTAAATCGCTAACACAACATAAATTGTTTAAATTGGGAATCTGGATGACTTTTGTTTAAAAATGCTAATTTCCAGGGAAAAAACTAACACAACCAAAAATATTTAGAAATTTTTAGTCTTCGAAACTTTATAACATTATATTAAAATTCTTTCTACTAAATACTAATTTCTAGCGAAAATCACTAATATAAAACGTGTATAATATTTTTAATAATGTATTAAATAATTTGAAAGTTTTAATTTTACCGCACAAAAGTATTGAGAAGAACAAATGTTTCTCAATTCGAAAAACGTTTTATGTAATTTTTTTATTAAAGAGGATTATTATTTGTAGATTTAATGTTCAAAATTTGAGATATAAAAAAACTTCAAGATTTGCTTTAAAGGTTATATAAATATATTTTTTGTAAGATTCTTAAGACAATTTAAAAAGATTTTAAAAATGTCAGGTACATCCAATCAAAATTATAACAAAAAATCTTTAAAACAATAATTGAATTTTAAAACAGGAGCTGATTTCTCAATGAAAATTGTAATAGTTGATATTTCAGCCCAAAAAATGTTTTGTTTCAAATACAAAAAAAGTTTAAATAATCCAAAAAAGACCAATTTGCAAAAAAATAGTTGAATCCTCGATCAAAAAATGAATTTTCAACCAAGAAGATTAATTTTTTGTCAAAAAAGATGAATTTATAACAAAACAGTTACATTTTTAACCAAACATGTGAATTTTCAACAAAACAAACTTTTAACCCAATAGTTGACCAAAAATTTCAATTTTAATTAAAAAATGAATTGAATTCATCGAAAGAGAAGAAACGAATTTTTACAAAGTGATAGAAATCAACGAAAAAATTGAATTTTCAACAAAGAAAAATAATTTTCTGTAAAAAGGACGAATTTTCAACAAACTAGTTGCATTTTCAACCAAGAAGATGAATTTTAAACATAAATGATGAATTTTGAACCAAAAAAATATGATTGCTCGATGAAAAAAATAATAGTTAATATCAAAACTAAACAGTATTTCAATCATAATTAAAAAAGAGTTGAACTCTTCCGAAAAGACAAAACGAATTTTCAACAAAATAGTTGAATCCTCAACCGAAAAATCTTTACCGAAAGAGTCAAACCAGAAAGAAGAATTTTCAACAACAAAATTTTCAGTCGACAAAGAAAAAAAAATAGGCAAATTATTATTTGAAGGGAAAAATAATGTTTAATATAGAATATAAATTCCGAATAACTATTTTTAAAGTTTCTTTGTTCATTTGCTTTAAGGTTATACACATATAATTTTCTTAGGTTTATCGAGAAAAATTCAAAAAGATGTTTAAAGATTTCACATATGTCGATAAAGTATCTGCAAAGGTTGAAAATTCATGTGTTTTTGATGAAAATTAATCTTCTTGGTTCAAAATCATTATTTTTTGTTTAAATTCATTTTTTAATTGAAAATTTAATTATTCCATTTTTTCGATTTTTTTTATAAACATTTAATTTTCTTGGTTGAAAATTCCTCTCTTGGGTTGAAAATTCAACCATTTTGTAGAAACTACATATTTTTGGGTTTCAAGTCCAACTTTTTTGTCGAAAATTCGTGTTTTCGGCTTGAAAACTCAACATTTTGGATGAGATTTTTTTTCTTTTTTACTAAAAAAACCTTTCTTGGTTGATAACTCAACTCTTGTTTTAAAAATTCCTCTTTTTGGTTTGATTATTGGTCTGTTTTGGTTAAGGATTCAAATAATTTGCTAAAAATTTGTATTTTTTGGTTTAATTCAAGTGGTTTGGATTGAAAATAAAAATAAACTTTAGTGTAAATTACTAGTTAAATCAAAATTAAAAAAAAAAATTTCAAAGTTAAATTTAAAATTATTTGTTAAATTAGTAAATTAAATTTTATCATCACGTTGGTTGAAAATTCCCTTTTTCTTGATTAAAAATTAATTATTTGAACTGGAAATGCAATTCTTCCCTTTTTAATTTCAAATTAATTTTTTTAAGTTGAAAACTCAACTATTTGTTTGAAAATTGTTGTATTTTACGTATCTCTTACGAAATTTGTGGGTGACCTCTTATAAAATTCTGTATGACTGTTGCCAATAAAAGTATCTAAGATATATAATATATATTTAGACACAATTTTTTACATTAACACGATTGATCTCCTAGGTGTAAAAGGTTGAATTTTTGACCAAAAAAGATTAAATATATTTCAAAAGAGACGAGTTTTCTACAAAACAGTTCAATTTTTTAACACGAAAATATGAATTTTCAATGAAATGGATAAATTTTCTACCAAGGAGATTTATTTTCTGCCAAAAAGATGGATTTTTTATGAAATAGTTCTATTCTTTTCAACCAATTTCAGTTTTAACCAAAAAAGATTAATTTTGAATCTGTGGCATTTTTGAAAAAAAAATACGCATTTTCAGCAAAACAGTGGAATGCTCAATAGAAACAGATTAATTTTCAAAACAAAAAAGACGAATTTGAACCATATAGTTCAATTTTTAACTAAAAAATATATTTCAGTCATGAAAGAAAAAAATTGCACCCCGAATATAATATTAGCGGATAAATAATGTTCAATACAGACAAAAAATTTGAATAAACATTTCTTTTTTAAGTTTATTTGTTTTTAAGGTTATATAAATATATAATTTTCCTAAGATTCTTGGGAAAATTAAATAAAATTTCAAATATTTCAGATGTGTCGAAAAAGTATAGTTTTTTTCTGTTTTTCAGGATTTTGCAAAATTTTAGGAAAAATGCGAGTCAGTTTAAAATATATATTAGGGCTTTTAGAAGTTTAGAAGTTTAGAAGATAAATATCTTTTTAACTGACTCAAACTATTCCTAAAATTTCTAAAAGTCTTTCAAGATTATACAAATTTTAGGAGTAATTCGAGACAGTTTAGAAGATATTTTTCTAACAGTCCTAAATATTTTTTAAGCTGACTCGAATTTTTCCTGAAATTTTGCGAAACCCAGTAAAATAAAGAATTCTACTTTTTCGACAAATCTGAAATCACCAAAAATCTTTTTGAATTTTTTCAAGAATCTTAGGGAAATCATATTTCTATAACTTTAAAACAAATCAACAAATAAACTTAAAAAATATATTTATTCGAATTTTTATTTTATGTTCAAAATAATTTATCCCTTGAAATTATAATTTGGGTGAGATTTTGTTTTTTTCTTGGCTAACATTCCTTTTTTTTGTTTAAAATTAAACTATTTGGTTGAAAATTCGTTTTTTTATTTTACAAAAAAGACCCATTGATTATTAAAACAAATATTAGAAGAGCAACCTAAGCGGAAATCAAAAAAAAATATTTGAGGCCATAATTCTTCATTGAACTGTAGTTATTCGCATTTTTTCCGATTTCAGCAAAAGCCGTAATTTTCGTTTAATTTTAATTTACAAAAGCTCGTTCTATTCCTTAAAAAGTTATCTACAATAATTTTATTTGTCATTCTAATAGATATTATTAAAGAAATTTTCAATTAAAAAAATGTCTGACTCAAAAAAATTGCACGTCTAAATTCCAAATTAAATAATTTGCATAAAAACGTAACGAATACAATTGTAAAGAACCGTTCAAGGAATAGAATGAGTTTTTGTAAATTTATAATTAAATTAAACTTATGACTTTCGTCTAAAGCGAAATAAAATATTGAAAAATATGTAAATAACTGCACTTACATAAGCAATTATGTCAATCCTTTGTCATAATGTAAATAATATTCCCAAGAGCCTCAGATTTGTAATTTTTTATTATTTTACATCGCTAAGAAACTCCTATATTTAAAATAAATTTGACAAGCTCTATAGACTTTTTTATGTTTTTTTTTATCATAAACGTTTTTTTTTGTGATTTAGAAACTTTTTCGTGTTAAAAATGTAAAATGTATCTGCAACAAATTGTAAAAGTTTTTATAAATGAAAATAAAACAAGACCCTGTATCTGTTAATTGCTTAAGTTTTCCTAATTTTGATGTTACAAATATTTTAAGTACATTACAATTTTCAACAGTTCAGAAAAATTTGTTAAATTTATTTCAAACTTTGGATTTAAAGTTTTTATTCAAGTTTTGGAATTCGAAATTTTTTTATTTTTAATCCACAAAATTAAAAACTTCTTTAGAGATTTCTAAAAATATGCAAGCGCACGCATAGCTCGTTTTTGCTACTTGCAATGATTGGATTATATACATTGTAAAAATTTTGTCGGGAAAATTACCAAAAATGTTCAGGGGGCAATAAACCCAATAATTCGGTAATTTTCCCAGAAATAATTTCCACAACTATTTCGATGATTTTTCCAATGTTTAGAGATTTTTTTCTAAAAAAAATTCGATAAAATTTCCTAATTATTTCGGTGAATTTGTTAAATATTTTGAGAATTTTTCCCAAAATAACTTTGTGAAAATTCTGCAACAATTTCGGTAATTTTTCTAG
>CAKNXH010000196.1:567052-599372 GCA_932178445.1 Andricus quercusramuli
AAATGATTAATTCTGAACGAAAAATGTACTAGTTAATATTTTAATAAAAAAATAACGAATTTTCAAGAAATAGTTGAATTTTCAGAAAAAGAATTAAATTTTTAATAAAATAGTTACATTTTCAACCAAATAATTGAATTTTTAACATAATAATTGAATTTTCAACAAAAAATCTAATAATTGATATTTCAACAAAAAAATAACAAATTTTCAAAAAGATAGTTCAATTTTCAACCAAAGAATTGAATTTTCAAACAAACATTTGAATTTCAATTAAAAAATATCAATGTTCTACCAAAAATGTAAAAGTTAAATTTTCAATAAAAAAAAGGTAATTTAAAAAAATCGAATTTTCAACAAAATAGACCAATTTTCAATCAAAGATATGAATTTTTAACTAAAATGATGAAATTTCAATTCTGAATGAATAGACTTTTCAGCTAAGAAAGAAAAAATTTTGTTATTCAAATTGTTAAGCGTTCAGGATAAAAGACCAATTTTCTTTAAGAAAGTTGAATTTCCAACCCGAAAATTTTAATTTTCCATAAAATGATTAATTCTGAACGAAAAATGTACTAGTTAATATTTTAATAAGAAAATAACCAATTTTCAAGAAATAGTTAAATTTTCAGCCAAAGAATTAAATTTTTAATAAAATAGTTACATTTTCAACCAAATAATTGAATTTTCAACATAATAATTAAATTTTCAACAAAAAATTTAATAATTGACATTTTAACAAAAAAATAACAAATGTTCAAAAAGATAGTTCAATTTTCAACAAAGAATTCAATTTTCAAACAAACATTTAAATTTCAACTAAAAAATATCAATTTTCTACCAAAAATGTAAAATTTAAATTTTCAGTAAAAAAAAAATCGAATTTTCAAGAAAATAGACCAATTTTCAATCAAAGAGATGAACTTTTAACTAAAGTGATGAATTTTCAAACCAAAAAGATGAATTTTCAATAAATAAAAACTTTTTAGTCAAGAAAGAAAAAAAATGTGTATCCAAACTGTTGAGCATTCAAGCCAAAAGACAAATTTTCTGTGATAAAGTTGAATTTCCAACCCGAAAATTTAAATTTTCCATAAAAAAATGAACGAAAAATGGACTAGTTATTATTTTAACCGCAAAATAAGGAATTTCCAACAAAATAATTAAATTCTTAGTCAATGAATTGAATTTTCAACATATACATACATATTTTCAACCAAAAACATTTTCAAACAAATACTTAAATTAGCAATAAAAAAAGACGAATTTATTAGAAAATTGTTGAATTTCCAAGCCGAAAATTTAAATATCCAATAAAAAGATGAATTCTCAACGAAAAATGCATTAGTTGATATTGCAACCAAAAAATAATGCATTTTCTACAAAATAGTTAAAATTCAACTAAAGGATTTAATTTTCAAACAATAATTTGTATTTTAAACTAAAAAAATATCAATGTTTAACCAAAACTGTAAAAGTTAAATTTTCAGTACAAAAATCAGTTTCAAAAATCGAATTTTCAACAAAATAGACCAATTTTCAATCAAAGAGATGAATTTTCAATTTTGAATGAATAAAGACTTTTCAGCCAAGAAACAAAATTTTTTTTATCCAAATTGTTAAGCTTTCAGGATAAAAGACAAATTTTCTTTAAGAAAGTTGAATTTCCAACCCGAAAATTTTAATTTTCCATGAAAAGATTAATTCTGAACGAAAAATGTACTAGTTAATATTTTAATAAAAAATTAACGAATTTTCAAGAAATAGTTAAATTTTCAGCCAAAGAATTAAATTTTTAATAAAATAGTTACATTTTCAACCAATAATTAAATTTTCAACAAAAAATCTAATAATTGATATTTTAACAAAAAAATAACGAATTTTCAAAAAGATAGCTCAATTTTCAACCAAAGAATTGAATTTTCAAACAAACATTTAAATTTTCAACTAAAAAATATGAATGTTCAACCAAAGATTTAAAAGTTCAATTTTCAGTAAAAAAAAGTAATTTAAAAAAATTGAATTTTTAACACAATAGTCGAATTTTCAATCACAGAGATGAATTTTTAACTAAACTGATGAATTTTCAAACCAAAAAGATGAATTTTCAATAAATAAAAACTTTTTAGTCAAGAAAGAAAAAAATTTGTATCCAAACTGTTGAGCTTTCAAGCCAGAAGACAAATTTTCGGTAATAAAGTTGAATTTCCGACCCGAAAATTGTAATTTTCTATCAAAAGATGAATTCTGAACGAAAAATGTAAGTTATTATTTTAACCACAAAATAAGGAATTTCCAACAAAATAATTAAATTTTTAGTCAATGAATTGAATTTTCAACATTACTAAGTTTTCAAAAAAAAAAAAACGTAATAGTTGATACTTCAACAACAACAAAAAAAGTTTGAAACCAAAAAGGAGAAATTTTAACCAAGTACAAAACAAGGATTGAAAAAAAAACTAATTTTCAACAAAATAGCCAAATTTTCAACCAAAGAGAAGAAAATGATGAATTTTCAAACAAAAAAGATGTATTTTTAACAAATGCAGACTTTTCAGACCAGAAAAAACAAATTTATCTACATTGTTGAGCCTTCAAATGAAAAGACAAATTTTCTGTAAAACTGTGGAATTTCCACCCCGAAAATTTTAATATTCAATAAAAAGATTAATTCTGTTCGAAAAAAAACTATTCCATATTTTAACTAGAAAACAACGAATTTTCAACAAAATATTTAAAATTTCAATCAAAGAATTGAATTTTCAACAAAATAATTCAATCTCCATAAAAAATAGTTGAATTTTTAACCAAATACTTGAATTTCCAACCTACAGAGATGAATTTTCAACAAAAAAATGTATTAGTTGATATTGCAACCAAAAAATATCAACTTTAAAATGAAAAATACGAATTTAAAAAAATGTACTAGTTGATATTTTTAACAAAAACTAACGAATTTTCAATCAAATAGTTAAATTTTCAGCCAAAAGAAGAATTTTCTGTAAAACAGTTGAATTTACAAACCCAAAAATATGACTTTTCAACCTACAAGTTGGTTTTTAACCAAACAGTGGCATTTTGAACCAAAAAACGAAAAAATTTCAGACTAAGGTTAGCTTTTTTTACAAAAAGTCGAATTTTCAACTAATAAAGATCAATTTTCGATCCAAAAATGTAAAAGTAACATTTTCAGTTACGAATTTTATTTCAAAAAATAATTTTCAACAAGATAGTTAAATTTTCTACTTAAAAGATAAACCTTTAACCATAAAATTTAATTTGTATCACGTATTTTGTGAAGGGCCCCGTATTATTTTGACCAAATAATAAGATTTCAATTTTAAATAAAAAACTTTTAGATTTAACGAAAAAATATCAATTTTTATTCAAACAGTTGCATTTTTCTAAAAAAGAAATGAAATTCCTACTAAAACAGATGAATTTTCAAAAAAATATCGTCAACAAAGCAAGATTTCAGTGGAATTTTCAACGCCAAAATATAAAATTTCAAAAAAATGATTAGAAAAGAAATTTAAATAGATTACTATAACTAGATTAAATAAAATACTAACAAGAATATTATTATTATTTTAAAGTGCCTCTTACAGAAATTCCTTGAATTTAGCAAGATTTTTTGTAATACCTAACTTTTCCTGATTAATCAAATTCCCTAACTTTTCCCTGACTTCCAGGTTTTTCCTGACGAACTGCCGATGCCGCCGTGATTAGAATCACCCTTTCCTCATGCTAATTTTATTAATAAAACCAAATTCTTCCAGACGCTGGGCCACTGAAGATTAAAAAAAAATAAGTATGGAAGACTAAATTTTTTTAATGTAACAAATTTATTAAATTTTCCTCTATAAAACTCTATTATATCAAAATTAATTAAAAATACAATAATAAATAATAAAAATAAGTTTATTAGAATTTAGGATTTATTTCCAGAGCATTACGACATTAGGATCTCGTTCGACCATATCTTCGATTTGCGCAACACTCTGTCCAGTACTACAACAAATTTCATCGAGATTATAGGTGCCAGTAAAATATTTATAAACAGCATTACATTTTCCTTCTTCACTTGAACTTTCTGGCAGTCGAATCGGATACTAAAATTGTTAATTATTAACTTATTATTTTTCTTTTTTAGATTTGTATTGCATGCAAATTTTTTTCATATAAGTACAAAATAAAATATAAATAAAGTACCTTATAAACTCTGCGAATCAGGCCCTCAATTAATCCAAATTGAACGAGTCTTCTTTCATTAATTCTTAAATTTTGAGGGTTCAATCTTTGACATAAATCTCTCATACTACTTCCGTGTGTCATACTTGAATAAGTTCGATAAATATCTCGAAGATGTGCAGGTTGCCTTGCTGAAAATTAATTTATATTTATATAATTATATATAATGATATATGAGGTCTGTCCGGAAAGTATCCGACCTTGTGTTTTCGCCAGATCCATAAATTCACCAAAAAGAACAATTTTCTACCGAAAAAGAATGATTTAAAAAAAATTAATTTTCAACAAAATAGATGAATTCCCAAATAAAAAAGATAAATTGTAAACAAAAAACAGAATAGTTTAATTTTAAGTTAGAAAAATAAGGTGTTAACCAAATAAAATAAATTTTCAACGAAATAGTTAAATTTTTAATCAAATGAATGAATTTTCAACCAAAAAGATTAAATGTCTATATAAAAAAAAAATCGACGAAAAATTAAAGTTAAATTTCTATTTCAAGAAATCCATTTTCAATAAAAAGAAACTAATTTTCGATCAAAGAAAAGAAATTTCACCAAAAAGAATAATTTTCTAAAAAAGATAAGTTGTCAACAAAAAACAGAATAGTTTAATTTTAAGTTAGAAAAATAAGGTGTTAAACAAATAAAATAAATTTTTAATCAAACAGATGAATTTTCAACCAAAAAGATTAAATGTCTATATAAAAAAAATCGACGAAAAATTGAAGTTAAAAAAAATTAATTTTCAACCAAAATGTTATATTGCTACCAAAAAAGACAAATTTTACACAAAATAGATGAAGTCTCAACTAAACAAGATAAATTTTCAACAAAAAAAAGAATAGTTTGATTTTAAGTTAGAAAAATAAGTTGTTAACCAAATAAAATAAATATTTAACGAAATAGTTAAATTTTTAATCAAATAGATGAATTTTCAATAAAAAAAATCAAATTTCTATAAAGAAAATTTCGACAAGAAATGGAATAGTTAAATATTTAGTTGAAAAAATTAATTTTCAATAACGAAAAAATAATTTTCTACCAAAATAAGACAAACTTTTCACAAGATATAAAGGAATTTTTAATTGAAAAAGATACATTTTCAACAAAAAATATAATAGTTTAATTTTCAGTTGGGGAAATAAGTTTTTAAGCAAATAAAATACATTTTTAGCGAAATAGTTCAATTTCAAACCAAATAAATGAGTTTTTTATTTAAAAAATTGAATGTCTGATAAAAATAAATCTAAGACAAGTGTAGTCAATTTTTAAGTTAAAAAATCAATTTTCAATAAAAAAAAATCATTTTTAATAGCAGCAAAATTGGTTTAAAGAACACAATTTTCGACCAACAAAAGAATAATTTTTAACAAAATATATGAATTTTCAACCAAAAAGGTTATATTGCTACCAAAAAAGAAAATTTTCCAACAAAATAGATGAATTCTCAACTAAAAAAGATAAATTTTCAACAAAAAAACAGAATAGTTTAATTTTAAGTTAGAAAAAGAAGCTGTCATCCAAATAAAATACATTTTTAACGAAATAGTTACATTTTCATCCATATAGATGAATTTTCAATTAAAAATATCAAATGCCTATCAAAAGAAAAATTTCGATAAGAAATTAAATAGTTAAATTTTTAGTTAGAAAAATTAATTTTGAACGAAAAAAAAATAATTTTCTACCAAAAAAGTATCATTTTCAACAAAATACATGAATTTATAACCAAATATTTAATTTTTAATAAGATTTTCAATCAAAAAGGTTCATTTATAATTTTCTACAAAAAATACAAATTTTTAATAAAATAGATGAATTTTTGACTGAAAAAGATCAATTTTCGACAAAAAATAGAATAGTTTAATTTTCAGTTAGAGAAATAAGTTTTTAAGCAAGTAAAATCAATTAAATTTCTGATCAAAATAAATTTTTGACAAAAAATCTAGTTAATTTTTTAGTTGAAAAATCAATTTTCAATCAAAACAATACTTTATAATAAAAGAAAAATTAGTTTAAAGAAAACACAATTGTCCACCAAAAAATAATAATTTTTAACAAAACACATGAATTTTCAATCATATATTTTAATTTTTAATGGAATTTGTAACCTAATAGTTGAATTTGTAACTGAAGAAGATTAAGCTTAAAAACATGATATAGTTAAATTTTCACATCAAAAATTAATTTTAAATCAAAAAAACTAATGTTGAACCAAAAAGATTAATTTTCTACAAACAAATTAATTTTTAATATAATACATGAAATTTTTAACAAAATATGTAGTTGAATTTTCAACTGATCAAGATAAATGTTCTACCAAACATGGAATAGTTAAATTTATAATTTAAAAAAAAAATGTGTATGTGGGCTGCCGAATTTGTGTAATGGCCGTGCTTCACCAGAAATTGCTGAATAAGCCGCGGTCGGATACTTTCCGGACAGACATTATATGATGATGAAAAATATATCTAATACATGCTCCTAAGGCCATGTCAAAATTACCCGATTCCTACCTTACCGACATTTGTTTTTAACAACTTACGTCCACAATGGTCCATACGAAATAAATAAGATATCGAGTTGAAAGTTTAGGAAATGAAATAAAGTTCTCAAATTTTCAAGTCGATATTCGATGGACATAAGCTGTTGAAATAATATGTTTCTAAGGTAGGAATCGATTGTTACATAGCCCAAAATGTTTTTTAAATTCAATTAAAACAAATATTTTTAAACTAATGTGCTAAAATTCAACAAATAATCTTAAGGCTATGTGATGAGTGGGCCACGTGACCAGATTCCTACCTTACCGGCACTTTTTTGATTTCCTAACTTATTTTCTCACGAAGCACCACATCGAGTTGAAAATTTGGAATACTAAATAAGAAGCACTAAGAAAGGTTGGGTCTGGTCCTAAATTTTAATAATTATGAAAAAAGTTTTCTTTGTAAAATAATATTTTTTTTTGCTTTTTTTCATTATTATTAAAATTTAGGGCCAGACCCACCTTTCTTAGTGCTTCTTATTTATTATCCCAAATTTTCAACTCGTTGTGTCTATTTGCACGAAAATAAGTTAAGAAATAAAAACGTATCGGTAAGGTAGGAATCGGGTCACGTGACCCACTCGTCACATGGCCTTAAGAATAAAAATATATTTTAAATTTGTGATATATTCAAACTGCTACATACGAGTTTTAGATGAATATCGTATACATCTTTCTTGCAAATCTACATTTTCTGCGAGTTCTTTAAGTTTTGAGGTCGTCGCGTAAACATTGCTGTATTGAAATATTGGAATCAGAGTCACAACTCCGTAATACCTAAAAATTAGAAATATATTGCTTTGAACCTGTTTTTATTTTTATTTTTTTAAATTTTTTTCTATATACTCACACGAGATTTTGAACACAACTTTTAACTAAATTATTATCGACATCAGCTTCTGTAGCAATTCGAGCCACGTGATTAAAACCATCGATATAAGGCAAAACTTGTTGGGTTGTTAAATCCCATTGGTCACTTCGAAAAGCTTCTCTGCCTTCCAAAAAAATTGGAACTTGATGGTCTAAAACTGGCTGCGGTTCTGGAGCCAATCTGACTACTTTTAAATGGGAAGTCATCGTTCCTTCTACATTCATATATATTTTTTAAATACATATAATTTAATTCCCTAAAACTAAATTATAAAAAAAAATAATTTAAACTGACCATTCAACGTGCACATTTTGTGCAAATTTAAATCTTGCATAACATGTCTCAGCATTTCGGCAAGTCTTGTTTTGTCCTCAGAAGTGGAGAGGAATCGATTCTCGATTTCGAGAGCCATCTTTAAACCAAAAAGTTTTAATAACAAATATTAATAAATTGAGATTTAGAAAAAATGTTGCAAAGAGAATTTGGTGGTTTATTTATTACAATTATCAAAAATTAGTGTTCTAAAGAGTTTAAGTGCTCGGAGAAATTCTCACGAGCATGAGAATATGCTCGACCTTTATGTGCTTTGAGAATTTAATGAGCATTTATGAGCATTTTGAATTAGAATTAAAAAAATCGTATTTTCGACTTTTATTAATAATAATTACATTATTTGAATTTCGCGGAAAAATTCATCGCTTGAAATTTTAAACGGGTGGTTTCTAAATTCTTCTAGGTATAAAACCAACCATACACCTATAAGATTAATAATATTAACGCAAAATAAATTTGTTATTTCTAAATATATTTAAAATACTTTTTCGTGATGTTTCCAAGTCAAAAAGATAAATTTTCAACCAAAGAAATGGAATTTGTACCTAAAACGATGAATCTTCAACCGAAAATATGAATTTTTAACCAAATAGTTAGTTGAATTTTCAGCCCAAAATATTAATTTTTTCTACCAAAAAAGAGTCATTTTCAACAAAGTTTATGAATTTTTATCTAAAAAATATCAATTTTCAACCAAGATTAGAACAGTTAAAATGTCAGAAAAATAAAGGTTGAACAAACAAAAAAACGAATTTAAACAAATATATATTTTCTTTCCATAACAAAAAAAAATATTTTTTAACCAAAAACAGAAGAATTAAATTTTCAGTTGAGACAATCAATTTGGAAAAAATGAATTCTCAAGAAAATAATTCAATAAAAAAGATAAATTTACATACAAGAAATAGAATAGTTCAATTTTCAGTTGAAAAAATAAATAAAAAAAAAGTTTTCAGCAAAATTAATTAATTTTCAACTAAAAAGAAACGAATTTTCAACCAAAGAAATGCATTTTTTAATGAAATGATGAATCTTCAACCAAGAATATGAATTTTTAATCAAATAGTTAGTTGCAGTTTCAACTCAAAATATTAATTTTATACCAAAAAAGGCTCATTTCCAACAAAGTACATGAAATAAAATGTTAATTTGAATAGTTAAAATGTCAGAAAAATAAATGTTCAACCAAGAAAAACGAATTTTCAGCAAAATATATATATTTTTTTTAATATTTTTTGACTAAAAATAGAAGAATTAAATTTTCTACTAAAAAGAAAATGGTGTCCAAATGGTGGATTTTTCAGTCCAAAATTCGAAAGATGATTTTTCTATCAACAAAAAAAACTAAATTTCAACTAAATTGTTTTTTTTTTTCAATGAGAGTAATGAATTCTTAACAATAAAAAATAGTTAAATTTTATACTATTCAGATAATTTTTCAACAAAAAAGATTTCATTTCTATCAAAAAAGGTAAATTTTCCACAAAAAATGGAATAGTAGAAGTGAATTTTCAACTAAAATTATGAATCTTCAGCTAAACAAATTTTATTGTTAACCAAATGCATGAATTTTAAACTAAGAAGATAAATTCTCTACCGAAAATAAAGTAGGATAATTTTCATTCAGTAAAATAAATTTTCAATCAAAAAACAAACGAATTTTCAAGCAAAGGAATGAATTTTTAAACAAAAAGATGAAATTTCCACTAATAAGAGTATTCTTTTACTAAAAAAAGACGGCTTTTCAACAAATAGTTAGATTTTCAGTAAAAAAATTAATTTTGAATCAAAAATAAGAAATTATGTCCAAATAGTGGATTTTTCAATCCAAAAGACGAATTTTCTATCAACAAAAATGAAACGAATTTTCAGCTAATCAGTTTTTTTTTCAATAAAAGAAATGAAGTCTTAGCAAAGAATAAAATAGTTACATTTTGTACTAGACAGATAATTTTTTAACGAAAAAGATTGCATTTCTATCAAAAAAGGTCAATTTTCCACAAAAAATGGAATAGTTAATGTGAATTTTCAACCAAAATGATCAATCATCAACTAAAAAAAAAATTTAATTTTCAACCAAACTCATGAATTTTCAAGTAAAAAGATAAATTATCGATCAAAAATAAAATATTTGAATCTTCAGTTAGTAAAATAAGTTTTCAACCAAGAAAGAAACGAATTCTCAAAGAAATTCATTTTTAACATAAAAGATGAAATTTCAACTAGAGAAAAAAGTACGGATTTTCAACAAATAGTTAAATTTTCTCCGAAAACAGATAATACAGTAAAAAAATTAATTTTCAATAAAATTTAAGTAAATTTCCAACGCAGTAGTATAATTTTCAATCAAGAAGATAAAATTTCTATTAGAAAAGATAAATTTCCGACAAAAAATGGAACACTTATACATTTCCAGTTTAAAAAATTAATTATAAATAAGAAAAATCTCATTTTCAACTAAAAAGAACAATTTTCAAATTGTCAAACAATAAGATGAATTTTTAACAAAGTACATGAATTTTCAACCAAATATTTGAATTTTTAAAGGAATTTCCAACCAAAAGGATGAATTAGTCACCAAGAAGATTAAATATTCTCCCACGAAATTCGAGTTTTCAATAAAATACAGGAATTTCGAAACGAATATTTGAATTTCTAACATAAGAAGATAAATTGCGAACCAAACATATACGAGTTATGTGTTCAGTTAAAGCAATTAATTTTCATCTAGTAAACATAATTTTCAACAAAATAACTAAATTTTGAACAAAAGAAGGAGGTTTTAACTAAAATGATGAAACGTCAACCAAATAAATGAATTTTTAACAAAGTAGTTCCACTTCCAACTAAGTAGTTCAATTTTCTACCAAAAAAGATATAATAATAAAATTAACTTTAACTTTAGTTTATCGAAAATTCCCTAACATTTGTCAGGTTATTCCTTACATTCCCTGACTTTCTGGAATTATCTGACCTATAGCAACTCTGTAATTTAAAAAAAGTATTCGTCCATTTCATTCTAGAATGTTTCTGTAAAAATGTATGTATTAATTATGATATATATTTGTTTAAACAATAAGTGCTTTAAATTCTCTTTAATGCTCTATAAATGCTCTGGTCGAGCTTAAATGCTGAGCATATTCTCGAGGGCATTTGCTCAACATAAATTCTTGAGCATTTAAGAACTCTATCAAAGATGCAATTATTCCTTTATAGGTCCATTTATCTTACCGACTGAAGGTAAAGCAGGATATCTGGTCGCAGTCAGTCGGCAAAACAGGATATTCGGTTACTTTCAGTCGGTAAAACAGGTTCGCTTCAAATTCTAAGTGTTTCGAATTACCGACCGAGAGGCAAAGCTCTACTTCAATCTTTATTCTTTTTGCAAAATATTTTTCTTCCTAATTTTCAAATAATTGTTTTATATGAATTTTGTAATTTACCAAAAAATCGGACATTTTCTTAACAACAGGTTCGTAGTGTACAGTTCGGGCTTCTGAATCGCAAACGAAACAGAGATTAAAATAAAAAGCATTCCTCGCATATTTCTTGTCGTCGATTTTGACAGGAAATCCAAGAATTTTGTAATCTTTTAATGTTCTGAAATACAAAAAAAAATATTGTAGAAAAAATGTATAATATGAAGAAAATTATGAAAGTATATGGATTCATGTCAGGATTAAATTTTAGTACGAACACTGTCATTGTACTTCGTTGAAGTTGTGCCTTTGGAATGATATAAACGCTCACATTGTCAAATATATCCTTCGATATGAAATTATCTGGAACCTATCAAATAGATATGATTTAATACTTGTTACATTTTGTTATATAACATTTCTGCAAATATATTATTTTGATCACTGTTACATCATGTATATTTTTTAAATTGAGGAACGGCGCCATTTTTCGTCAGCCGATAAAACAGATTGACTTTGTAGTATAGCTCAGTTTGAAATGGTTTGGATATTCCTGCCTTACCTACTGTCGGTAAGGTAATCGTCCCAGTAATCGTGATGGCCCCAATAATCGTAAAAGTTTGTAAAAATTTAAATATATTGTTAAAAAATATGTGATAACTACCATTTAATGATAAAACCCGCTTATTTTTAGTATTTTATGGCATCAGGTGAAATTTTTAGTTAATTCAAATTAGATAAAAAGTCAAAAAATGGTCACGATTACGGACACGTTTATCTTGTGTATTACCATTTTAGTCCCTATAAACTGCATAGGTATATAAACTGTGTAGTTATTAATTTTGCACTTTAGAATCTTTAAATTAAAATGCTTTAGAATTTCTTAATTATCGTTATGCAAAATTTAAAGATTAATTATGTTTAAAGACTTAGTTTCAAGAACATAACTTAAGAATGCTTCAATTTTCAAATGAAGTTTTGAATTGTTTAATTTTTAAAGCTCCAAGTTTAAATTCATTCATTTTAAAAGTTTTTAAAATAACTGAATTTGAAAGGTTCACAATATTAAAAATTCTTCCATTTGTTTTTACATAGAACGCATTTTGTATTAAGAAAATCTATCCAATCACTTTGAATTTTATTTTATATTATATGATATGATACTTGTTATTATAATATATTTATAATCTTTCAAATTTCTATAATTTTCTTGTTTCAAATTATTGAATTCAAAAATATTTAGTTTGAAATTTCTGAATTTTTGAAAGTTTCCAATTTTAAATTTTACAATGTTGCATTTTGAAATTAAAATACTAAAAATGACACTATTAAATATTTCAAAATTGAACAATTTCATATTGAAAGCCTAAGAATGTTAGATTTCAATATTTTAAATTGTTTGGTTTCAATTCTAAACGTACAAAATTGTCTGATTTAAATTTTTTTTCGAAATCATAGAATATTAAACTGAAAGACTTTATAGTCTCATAATTTTTAGTTCAATGGATTTTTTATTAAAGAATTTTGAATTAAGTGCCTCCAGAAAAAAACTCAAAATAATAAAAAATTAAGAAAATGATATTTCTCAAGTTCAAGTCTTAAAAATTAGAAGATTTTAAAATAAGAGATTTGATAATTGAATTATTTTTCATTTGCAAATGTTTCAAAATATTGAACACTTCAAACTTAAGTTTAAAAAAACGATTTCGAACTGAAAGGCTTAAAATTGTGCAATTTAAAAAATTGGGATTATATGCAGAAATATTGTTTTATATTATTTTTGATTAGTCGCAACGTAATGTCTTAAAATTGTCCGATTTTTAGTTGTAGATTAAAAAAATTAATTATTTAAAACCGAAAAATATGTGATTGCAACATTTTAAGAATGAACAATAATTTTGGGTCAAGTTTTTTAAATTAAAATAGATAACAATTAAACTACCTGAAATTAATACATCAAGTAATTAAATAATTTCTTTAATTTGTGATAATTTTTAAAGTTTCATGTTAAACGCTGAATTTTCAAATTTTTCCTTTTATAAGTTTTAGTTTTGCAATTAAAATTTGAATAGTTGAATTTTGAAAAGTATAATTAATAACTTGAATATTCTTAATATTTGAACGATTAAAGTTTACATAAATCATTGAAATTTGTAAAGGATTTCGCATATCAAATTTTTAATAGCACAATTCTTGGTGATCTAAATTTTTTTCAGTTTTAATTTAAGTTTTGATTTTACTTAAATTTTAAGGTACGGTAGTAGAAATTTTTTTCATTTTTAATGTTTCCCACTTAAAATTACATTTTACTTTAAACATTTTTTTTAGAATAATTGAATTTTAAAGGTTTATATAACTGAAATTTTTTTATTTTCAGCTGAGTATATGATAGTCAATCTTAAGATTAACTTTACCTGAAATTATTCGAAAATTGTAAATCTTCCTTAAAAGCTACTTCGATTTCCACCAAAATCTACGAGCATACCTAAAATTGTTTTAAAAAATTGTATTTTTCTTCGAAATCCAATTATATTTGCTTAAAAATATCGATTTCTTCCAAATTATAAATCATCATTGAAATTTAATTATTTTTAAAATAAACGATTTTCAGTGAAACACGTTAACAAAGGTTACACTTGTTCAAAAAATAAATTTTTTGTTATGAAATCTATATCGTTTTTAGGTGAAAACAGCTAGCATAACCTAAAATTGTACACAAAACTTTAACATTTTTTGAAATATAATTTTTAAAAACCAATTTCCGGTATAAATTGATAACATGGGCTACAATTGTTTAAAAAATTGTGAATCCGCTTTGAAATATAATTGTTGTATTCAAAATACAAATTTCTGACGAAAAACACTAATAGAATCCAAAATTGTTAAGAGATCACAAATCTTGTTCAAATTATAATAAGTTTCATTGAATGTACCAGTTTACGATGTGAAGCGCCAAGAATAATTTTTGTTTAAAAATGCCATATTGATGTAAAAATACCAATAATTTTTTTCGACAAACATTAATATATAATATAATAGAAAACTGTTCATAATTGTAAATCTTCTTGGAAATATAATTATTTTTGTTCAAAATAACCAATCTATTCTTAAAAATGTTATTATTATAACCTAAAACTGTTCAATAATTGCAAATCTTGTTTTATTTATAATGATTTTTGTATTAAAATGTAATTTTTTGTGTAAAACGCTAACGTAACCTAAAATTGTTCAAAAATTATGAACCTCATAATAATCTAATGATTTTTAAAAAATAAAAATACTAATTTCCGGTGTAAAGCATTAACATAACCTAAAATTGTTAAAATTATGAATCTCCGTTGGTCTCTAATGATTTTTTAAAACAAAATTTGATTTCCGTCGAAGAACAGTAACAATTCAAAATCGTTGAATCTTGTGAATTTTATTATTTTTAACAAAAATAATTGGATTCAAATCTAATGACTTTTTGTTTTCAAATACTAATTTTCGATTAAAAACGCAAATCTAACCTAAAGTTGTCGGAAATTGTAAATATTCTTTGAAATCTAATCATTTTTTAATAAAAATATTCATTTCCGCCGGAATAAAATTGCTCAGAATAGTTATAAATCATCTATTCGTCAATATAATTTGGAACTGCGTTAAAAATTGTAAACCATATTGGAATAATAATGATTTTTATTTTAAAATACCAATTTCTTAAGACGTTAACTAAAACCCGAATTTAAAAAAAAATTGTTTATTTTATTTGAAATTTAATGATTTTTGTTTAAAAGAACCAATTTCTGGCGTAAAACGCTCAATAACATAACCTAAAATTGTTGTGAATAGGAAATCTTGATGATTTTTTATTAAAAATACTAATTTCTCATGAAAAACGCTTACCACGACCTAAAATTTCTAGAAATTGTCATTCTTCTTGGAAACTTGATTGTGTTTCATTAAAATTTCTCTTTAAAAATACTAATTTCCAGCGAAATGCATTCACATAAAATATTTATATTTTCAATAATTTATTAGATAATTTCGATAATTTCAAATTAAGATGAAATAAAAAATTTGTTTACAACTTCAAATGACTTCAGCAACAAATAAAATCTAAAAAAAAACAAATTTTCGAAAATTAAATATTTTTACCTGACAAGTAATTTTTGGACCAGCAATATGATGAAATTCGGAGAAAAAAATACACCGAATTGGGCCTTCCTGGCCACTTTCTTCATGATTTATCGATTTAGTTGTCATTTTTTCACATTACGATTAAAAGATGTTCAAATTTCACCACTTATATTTTAAATTCACTCACAAACGCACTTCACACCAAATTTCTTGAACTCAATTACTTTTAAATCTAACATTTTACAGGAGGAAAATAAATTCCTTTTTCCACCCTTTTTCTATTTGAGCTGATTTGAGGCATAATTTGAGTCGTTTAACAAATTGGAGGTTATGTTCGAACAGCTGATCGCGATGATTTTCTGCTGGAGCCCGGAGGAGCATCATAGTTCGAAAAAGGCAGGGAAAAAAGTGATGAATTGAAAGAAACAAATTTCAAAATGCCTCACTTTGTTAGCGTATCTGAGGAGAGGGTGAGTAAATTTCTGAAAAAAAATTTAAGAAGATCATAAAATACTTTTAACCCCTTTAACGGTATATATACATAACCTTACATTTACATTTTTTGGAGGTTTGGATCAATTTTCGACTAAATTTGTAACTTTTGTAGATAATTATTAGTAATTTATATATTTATTTAGTATTTTAGATAGTAATTATTATTACAGATTTAGTCGATTCAGTTATATTTTAAATTTGTAAATATAACTTACAAATATTGTTTCTTTTTATTTTTCGATTTTTTGAAACCTGTCAGACTTTTTTGGAAGTTCTTGTGAATTTCAGAAGAATTCTAAATTTAGAAACTCAGGCAAATTTGAAATTTTATTCTAGGGGAAGCTGAACGTTTCGGACATTTGTTCGGATTTCAATTGCCTGAAAGTTTCGGTGATGCAAAAAGCCTCACGAATATCAGGAAAGCTAGATCAAGTGACAATTGGGCCGGGTTCCACCTTTTCCTTCGAGGATTCCAATTTATCTGAAAATATTGAAAATGAGAAAAACTCTTGCAATTTGCCGGAGGCGAAGAAAAATTCGAAATCGGCACTCAACAACTGTTCTTCGCGAAGCGGACTCAATTTCTCGATCAAGAAAATCCTCCACGAGAATGAAGTCCAGAGAAAAGAAACTGTCCGGGTAAGATTTCATTTCTTATTTAATTTTATTAGAAAAAACAAAAATCACGTGTATCCTAAACTACGACCCAAGATCGTTTTATGGGCATAAATGAAAGCCATTGTGTGTTAATTTAATTAGAAGTTGTTTGAAAAAACTTCAAATGTTAATGTTTCCGGAAAATATCAATGAATTCGGAAATTACCATTTTAAACATTGTTTTTGGGCTGATTTTGAAGATAATTTTCTGCAAATTTGTTAGAATACTGTTTTATGAATTTGTTTTAATTCAGTTAGGAAAACCTGAGTTTATATAAATATTGATAAGTTCTCTAAATTAAGTTTAGGTTTTGATTGCATCGAAGGAAAAATTCTAGAAATATCTTATCAAGTCACTAAAATAATGCAGCAAATTATCATTAAAACTAGTCCAAAGATATTAAAAAATATTAATTGCTTTTTGATTTATTAATATTTCTCGGAAACATTAAAATGTGTATTTTTTTCAATAACTTCTAATAAAATTAATATATTGCAGGGTGCACAGTAGGGTGGCCCAAAAAAAATTTTTCCGAATTTTTATGGGGACACCCCTCAAATTTGTTCGAATCCGCACAAAAATAAATTCTTTTTTTTTGTTTTGAAAAAAATGATATTTAGGGGTGGCGCAAGCCCCATGAAAAAAAGACGTTTTTGTGAATCTTATTCAGAATCCTCAATATTATCTCAATCGAGTTGAAACTCAACATTTCTCTTCACAATTAGACATAGAATACGAATAAAATATCACTTTTCAAATATCGCCCCCATAAGTTTTATAGGGTCCCAAAGAAACCCCATAAGTGAAAAAATGGGTTTTGCGAGTTTTTGGCGCTAATTATGATTTTTTTGGCGGTTTTTTCAATGCGAATTGTTTCTAATACATAACATATGACTTTATACTGAATATTGTATATTTTAATGAATTGTTTAAACAATTTATTATTGTTTTTAGCAATTTTCTGATAGAATTGAGTTAGAAAGACGCGGTTTTTTCACAAATATTCCATTTTTTGTCCAATTTTCAATTAGAGGATAGTGATAGTTCATAAAAGTTAACAATAGTGAATGTTTAAACAGTTTATTATAATTATTAATAATATTATATTTGAATAATGCTAGAAAGATGCGTTTTTTTTAATTTATGGCTTTTTGTTTAATTTTCATTTGGAGTATAGTGATAATGAATTCAAGTTAACAAAATAATCGTTTGAACAATTTATTATCATTGTTGATAGTATTCTCTTTGCCTAATTAGTAGAATGTTGCGGTTTTTTCTGAAATTTTCCACTGTTTGTCAATTTTCTATTAGGTGTGTCTTGATAATTAATTAGATTTAGCAAAAATAATTGTTTAAACAAATTATTATTGTGTATGACTATCTTCATCTATATCAATTGCGCCTGATAGTTGCGGTTTTCCGGCAATTTTCACCTTTATGTCCTTTTTTCACTTAGTGAGGTAATAATTAATTAAAGTCAACAAAAAAGTTGTTCAAACAATTTAATATTGTTCATAACTAACTTTTCTTAGATAAGTGCTAGAAAGTGGCGGTTTTTTCTAAAATCTTTCACTTTGCATCGCCTTTTTATTTATGAACAAGTAATAAGTCAGCCACAACAAAAATGATTTTCCGAAAGGTATTGTTGTTTTAAGTGAATTATTTTTGCTCTTTTCACAATGCTTAAAAAAATTGATTTAAAGAAAAAAGCTATTTTACACGAAGGGCAGAAATCAATATTAAATTGTTCAAACAACTTTTTTGTTGAATTTAATTAATTATTACCTCACTAAGTGAAAAAAGGACAGAAAAGTAAACATAGCCGAAAAACCGCAACTATCAGGCGCAGTTGATATAGATGAAGATAGTCATAAACAATAATAATTTGTTTGAACAATTATGTTTGCTCAATATAATTAATTATTAAGTCACGCCTAATGAAAAATAAAAAAACAGTTGAAAATTTCAGAAAAAGCCGCAATATTCTATCAATTAAGCAAAGAGAATATTATCAACAATGATAATAAATTGTTTAAACAATTATTTTGTTAACTTGAATTCATTATTAATTCACTCCAAATGGAAATTACACAAAAAGCCAGAAATTTAAATAAAAAAAACCGCATCTTTCTAGCATTATTCAATTATAATATTATTAATAAGTATAATAAATTGTTTAAACAATTATTTTGTTAACTTTAATTCATTATTACTTCACTCCGAATGAAAAGTGGACAAAAAAACAGAAATTTAAAAAAAACCCGCATCTTTTCAGCATTATTCAAATATAAGATTATTAATAATTATAATGAGTTGTTTAAACAATTATTTTGTTAACTTGAATTTATTATTACTTCACTACAGATGAAAATTGGACAAAAAGCCAGAAACTAAAAAAAAATCCGCATCTTTCTAGCATTATTCAAATATAATATTACTTATAATTATAATAAATTGTTTAAACAATCACTATTGTTAACATTGATGAAATATCACTTCCCTCTAATTGAAAATTGGACAAAAAATGGAAAATTTGTGAAAAAACCGCGTCTTTCTAACTACATTCTATGAGAAAATTGCTAAAAACAATAATAAATTGTTCTAACAATTCATTAAAATATATAATTTTCAGTATAAAGTCATATTTTATGTATTAGAAACAATTCGCATTAAAAAAAACCGCACAAAATCATAATTAGCGCCAAAAACTCGCAAAACCCATTTTTTCACTTATGGGGTTTCTTTGGGACCCTATAAAACAGACTTATAGGGGTGATATTTGAAAAGTGATATTTTATTCGTATTCTATGGCTAATTGTGAAGAGAAACGTTGAGTTTCAACTCGATTGAGATAATGTTGAGGATTCTGAATAAGATTTACAAAAACGTCTTTTTTTCTTATGGGAAATACATGTTAAACTTCATGGGACTTGCGCCACCCCTAAATATCATTTTTTCTCAAAACAAAAAAAAAACGCATTTATTTTTGTGCGGATTTGAACAAATTTGGTGGGTGTCCCGATAAAAATTCGAAAAAAAAATTTTCCAATGCATTTTTGGACCACCCTAGTGCACAGTCTTCCCCTTTTTTTCTTAGTTTTCCATTTTTTCTTGAAATTCCCCCTTTTCCCCCTATTCTCAAAAAACTTCCCCTTTTCTCTTCAAATATACGATATTTGAAATTGTACCCAGTATTGAATAATAATTAAATCAATTATAACATTCAAATAAATTATCTATGAATAAATGAGGTACATGTTTCAAGTGCAGACCATTAAAAATAAATACTCTTTAAAAAAATTGACGATGAAACATTTTCAAGCAAGTTGAAAATGTGAAAACTGGAGACACAAGTTATTATCCAATATAAATTTGGAACAGTTACAAAATATAGAGTACTTTTTAAGCAAGTATTACAAGATTAACACATTTTAGTTTAAATGTACAAAGTTAAATACTCAATTAAAAAATGGAATATTCCAAATTCATGAACTGCAACTTTGAATGTTCTAACTTGAGCAATTTCTAATTTTTTTAAATCTTCACTTGAAAATTTAACTAATGTTAAAACTTTTTTTTCGTTGAAACATAATTTTTTTAAACTCACAATTGAACTATTCCACTTGTGTTTGAAAATTGATATTTTTTAGTCGAAATTTCAACTATTTTGTTGCAAGTTCAAATTTCGTTCAAAAGTTATATTTTTTGGCGGAAAGTTGGTTAAAAACTGAACTATTTGGTTGAAAATATATTTATTTTGTTGAAAAGCTGTCTTTTGGGTTGAATATCAAACTACTTTGTTAAAAATTCATTCTTTCAAACTGAAAATTGCAATTTTGGATTGAAAATTATTTTTTGTATTGAAAGCTTATATTGTTGAGTTGAAAATTTAAATATATTGTAGAAAGTTCTTTTTTTTTTTGCTCAAAAATTCAATAATTTGGTAGAAAATTGGTTTTTTCTTTTGAGAATTAGTTTTTTCAAATGAAAATGTAGCATTCCATTTTTGGATCAAAATTGATCTTTTTCACTTCGAACATTCAAATATCTGGTTAAAAATTTATGTAATTTGTAGAAAATTTGTCCTTTCGTCATTTTTCAGTTAAAAATCCATCATTTCAGTTAAAGTTTTTGTTGTTTGTCAAAAACTAGGTTTTATAACTAAAAATTTCAATTTTTGGTTGAAAATTAACTTTTTAATTGAAAATTCATATTTTAGTGTTGAAAAATCAACTGCATTGTAGAAAATTCTTATTTCTTTTTGTTCATTTTTTTCAACTTTTACATACGAAATCCGTATTTGAACGCAATGCAATAACTTAGTAGCAAGTTGCCTTCTCCATAATATCTCAGGAACGGCTTATCTGATACAAAAAAACCAAAGCTTTTTGGATTCGGTATGACAGTGGCTACAAAATGAAATACGGACATACATTTTCAACTAATTTTGTTAATTTTATGTAGAAAAAACCGAAAAAATTGAAATTAGTTGTTTTTTTTCGCTGTTTTTTGTTTAAAAAATATAGTAAAAATCAAAATTTTAACATGATTGTAGTTCACTCAGTGAGTTCTTATGTGTAGAATATGTGGTTAAAATTTCAGAAGGATCGGTCCACTGGTTCTGGAGAAATCGTGGAGCTAGTCCGAAAAAACGTTGTTTTGAGAAAAACGCGTTAAAAATTTTTTTTAAACAAAAAATCATTAAAAAATGATAACGTTTGGGTTAAAAAAATACTTATACTGCTCGGATCTTCATAAAAATTGAAAACAATATTCTTAGATACATATAAATTCGAAAAATGTAAAAAAAAAACGTTTTTTCCAAAGTGACTAGCTAGAATACACCCTTAATTCAACAATTGACCTATTTTGTTCAAAACTTATCTTATTATTATTTTGGATTTTCGGAAAAAAATTTTGTCGTGAGTTAGGATTTTTGGGATTTCCTATCATTTTTGCGATTTGGAACTTTATAAACACAATGAAAAAAATGTTCCTCATGACTAAAAAATTATAACATGTTTCTTTGGTTCAAGCTGAAGAAATTTCAGGTTCGAATCAATCCAAAAAAAAAAATTTCAATACGGCACATTTTTTTTCGAATTATTACAATTTTTAATTGTAAATTTAAAAAAGACAACTGAAGATATTTACCGATTGAAAAATTTGTTCCTTCACTTATTTTAGATGTCGACCCACAAATTGTAACTCAAACGATTCGACTAATTTTAGTATTTTTTCTTCGCTCTACTGAAGAGAGTAGTTTTAAATTTACATTGAAAGTATCCAATTTTTTAAAATAAATTCTTTAATGGCAGAAATCATTGATAAATCATTGAATTTTTTTTTAAATGTCACGAGATGCACGAGATGAAAATGTCATGAGAAAATTACCCTATTTCCCCTTTTTTGAGCTCCTTTTGCGCTGTGAACCCTGATATTGCTTTCAATTTAAGACCATTAGGCGTATAATTTTAACAGTTTTCGTGTAGTAATTGGAAGTAAATTTAGAGATAAATATTGTTAAAACTAGAGTGCTTTTATAAAGTATTGAAAAAGATATGTCTAGAAATTTTTGCATAGTAGTGTATTACATTCTCTTATAAACTATCCAATGTAGGTATAATAAATTTATTGTAACTATAGTAGAATACACAATGCAAGGATCTCATATTTTCTATGTTAAAGATTCCTGAAGAAAACTGTCACAACATAGATTTCCGAAAACAATGTGTATATAAAGTATATTCTATTTCTGTAAAATGTAATGTTTTAATAACCATTATTTAAAAAATTATTATTCGTTTAAAAAATATATTTTTCTCTGTAAGTCGTGGAAAATTATTATTTTCGAGACATAAATTTCAGAGAATAATAACTTGTTACAATTTGAGAGAGAAAAGATTGTTTAAACAAATGGAAATTGTTCAAATAATGAACAATTATGTAAAAAACAACATATTCTTACCATTTATAAAATCTAGCACTTATAGCCCGATAACAATAATTTTCCACCATTTAAAAAAAAATATAATTCTTAAACAAATAATAATTGTTTGAATAATTAAAAATTATTTATAAAATACTTGGAAACTCGTCCCTTATCAATTAAAAATAATTCTTCTTAAACATATCCAAAGAATACCCTTTCTAGTACGAATTTAATAGAAAACTGCTATTTTGCAGTTTTTGGGTCACTTTCCAAGCACAATAACAATTACTTGAAAGGGGGGTGGGTAGTCTAAAATTAAAACTTACTGGAGGGAGATTATTCTTTGAACATGCTTCAAGAGGTTTTAATACTTTAATTCACAAAAAGTAGCTCTTTTTTCCATTTTTTTTAAAATCAAGCTTTTCCTATTTAAAATCCCATGATAATTTCAAAGGCTCGGGGGCACGGTTTAACTTTCACAAAAAAGAAAACAAGTTATGGAGAGAGAGGGGGGTTGGGGGGGGGGGGTAGAGAGAGAAAGAGATTGAAGGTCTTTTTTCCGTGGGTGAAGAGAAGCAAGCCTTCGGTCTGTGACATAAGCCACAACGCGTGTGTCAGAGGCTTGCGTTACACTTTCCAGCCATGGTTTCATTTGAATCCCCATATCCAGGAAAATTCTAGTAAATTCAATTTGAATGATATTTTTTTTCTACTTACATTTTTTTCAAATTGGCAGATTATTTTTATCATCGACAAAATATGACTCTTCAAAAAAAAAGATCTATTTGTCTTTTATAGTATCTTGCATCGTTCGTAAGAAAAATTAAAAAATTCAATTTTTCAAGAAGCAAAACTCTGGTAGTCACAAAAATCATTTGGCTTCTAAACTTACCGAATGTCATCTTTAAATTAGTACAAATTAAAAAAAAATTTGATAAAATAAAGATAGTGTGATTTTCTGTTAAATTCAAATCAATCTTCCCACCTAAATTTTAAAAACATGGAAAGATCATTTAATGAAAAAAACAGTTTTTTATTTTATCCCATTTTTTTAAATTCGTGCTTATATAAAGAAGACATTATGCAAGTTGCTTGCAGCCCAAATCATTGTTAAGGCCACGAGATTTTTTTCTGTTTTTTTTTCTTTTTGATTAGAAATTTGAGTAATTTTTATTGTTAAGAAAAGTGACCGAAACCCTTATTCGATTTGAAAAACATTTGTGCTTTTTAATTCTCTTGCAGGGTTTAATTGAAACGTTAAAATTATCTGATAAATTATTGAAAATACTATAGGTTTTATGTACCGATTTTAAATAAGGAAATCTTATGTGCAGCAAAAAATGGAAATGAGGAGACAGGAAATGGAGAGATCGGCTCGAGCTTGGAAGAAGGATGTAGAAAATTACCAGTCGATTTTGGCTTTGAAAAGACAGCAAGAAAAAAGAGAAGATCTTGCTCGTCTGGAAGCGGAAGAAGAGAGGCAAGCACAACAAAGTGAAATGCGTAGGAAACACGAGCAGCAACTCCTGGCCCAAAGGATTCAGGAACAGAAAGAAAGACTCGAAAGAGATGCAGAGGAACAGAGGAAAAAAATCAGAGAACGGTCAGAGGCTGTGGAAAAAATCCAAATTAATTTTCACGAAAGGTGGCGAGATTTCGAGGCCCTCACGCATTCTTGCAGAGATAAATACTCGATAGGACCTTATATCGCGAAAGTTAATGAACTCAGCGCTCATATGGAAACAATCGGAAATGCAGCGAGGGTAAAGTTTTATTTGAACTTTTTTTTCTCGAATTTATATTTAGAGGCCTCGGATCATTTAAAAGGATCTTTAAAAAAGTTGGATTAGTCGCTTGAAATTACTTTTCTTATTTTCAACAAAGAAAGTTAGCCAAAAATATTATAAGATTGACAATTTTTAACTGCTTTCAAACAGCTTTCAGTTTAAAAACTTAATTAATTTCAAGATAATTTACAAAATGTTCATATCTTAATTATCTTCGTCTTGAAGGATTCCAAATTCATGGTTTTAACATTTTATTTCTGTAATTTCGAATTTGCCAGCTTGGAATATTATCAAGTATGACAAGTTTACATTAATTTTGAAATTTTGTTGCCCTAATTTTTATTTTTTTTTTAATGTATAGGTTGTTAGATTAGCATACTTTTGAAGCTCAGTTGTTTTGTAAATTCGAAAATTTTCTTTTGCATTATTTAATGTCAACTTCATTTAATTCCAAACATAACATTTTATAGGATTTCAAAAGATTTCAGGGGAGTTTAAAGATTTCAAAGAATTGTTAAATATTTCAAGGGATTTCTAAGATTTTGAAGGATTTTTAAGAATGTTCAAAAATGTCGGTAGTTATTACCCGACTTTAAAGATTTAACGTGATTACAGCGATTTAAATGGATTTCGGGTAATTCCTAAAATTTCAAGGAGTTTCAAAATTGTTTAAATATACCAAGTAATTTGGAAATTATTTAAGAGATTTCAAGGAATTTTAAGTCATTTCTAAGATTTCTAGGAGTTTCAAATTTTTTTCAATATTCCAAGCATTTTGAAAATGATTTTAGAGATTTCCAAGGATTTGACGGGATTTAAAAAAATTTCAAGCGATTTTAAAGATTTTAAAGGATTTTTAGGCATTTAAAATATGTCAATAGTGTTTATGCGTTTTTAAATATTTTACGGAATTACAACGATTTAAATGGATTTCAAAAAATTTCAAGTAATTTATAAGATTTCAAGGGATTTCACAATTTGTTTATATTCCAAGGAATTTGAACATTATTTAAGAGATTTCGAGTGATTCCATGTAATTTCTAAGATTACAATGGATTGAAGTTTTTAAAAATATTTCAAAGAATTTGTAATTGTTTTAAGAGATTTCAAGTGATTTAAACATTTTAAAAATATACCAAGGAATTTGAAAATGATTTACAAGGATTTAAGAGATTTCAAAGGATTTCAAACCTTTTTTAATATTCCAAGTAATTCTTAAATTTCAGGGTATTTAAATTTTTGTTATAATTTAAGCAATTGGAAGATGATTTAAGAGAATTCAAGGGATTTGGCGTGAGTTAAAAAGATTTCAAGGGATTTCCAAGGCTTCAAAGGATTTTTAAGATTAAAAAAAATGTCGATAGTGCTTACGCATTCTTAAATATTTTACAGGATTACAGCGATTTAAATGGATTTCAAAGAATTTTAAGTAGTTTGTAAGATTTCAAAGGATTACATTTTTTTTTAAATTCCAAGGAATTTAAAAATGATTTGAGTAATTTAAAGGAATTTCCAATAATTTCTAAGATTTCAGGGTATTTAAAATCTTTAAAAATATTTCGTCGAAATTGATTTCAGAGATTTTATGGCATTTCACGGCATTTTAAAAGATTTCAAGGGATTAAGTTTTTAAAGGATTTTTCGGAGTTAAAAAAATATCGATACTGTTTACGCATTTTTAAATATTTTGCGGTTTTACAGCGATTTAAATGGATTTCAAGTAATTTCTAAGATTTCAAGGGATTTAAAATTTTTTAGATATACCAAGGAATTTTAAAATGAATCAAAATATTTCAAGGGATTTGACGGAATTTCAAAATATAAAATGCGATTTCTAAGATTTAAAGGATTCTTAAGAATGTACAAAAATTTCGGTAGTTATTACCCGACTTTAATGATTTTACGTGATTACAGCGATTTAAATGGATTTCTGGTAATTTCTAAAATTTCAAGGAATTTCACAATTTTTTAAATATACCAAGGAATTTGGAAATGATTTAAGAGATTTCAAGGGATTTCAAGTAATTTATAAGATTTCAAGGGATTTCAAAATTTTTTCAATATTCCAAGCAATTTGAAAATGAGTTTAGAGATTTCCAAGGATTTGACGGGATTTACAAAAATTTCAAGCGATTTTGAAGAATTTAAAATATGTCAATAGTGTTTATGCGTTTTTAAATATTTTACGGAATTACGATTTAAATGGATTTAAAAAAATTTCAAGTAATTTCTAATATTTCAAGGGATTTCAAAATTTTTTAATATTCCAAGGAATTTGAAAATGATTTAAGAGATTTCGAGTGATTTCAAGTCATTTCTAAGATTACAAAGGATTTAAATTCTTTTTTTAACATTTTAAAGAATTTGAAATTAATTTAAGATATTTCAAAGGATTTCAAACCTTTTTTAATATTCCAAGGAATTCTAAGATTTCAGGGTATTTAATTTTTTGTTATAATTTAAGCAATTTGAAGATGATTTAAGAGATTTCAAGAGATTTGGCGCGAGTTAAAAAGATTTCAAGGGATTTCTAAGGCTTCAAAGGATTTTTAAGATTAAAAAAAATGTCGATAGTGTTTACGCATTCTTGAATGTTTTAAAGGATTATAGCGATTTAAATGGATTTCAAAGGATTTTAAGTAGTTTGTAAGATTTCAAAGGATTACATTTTTTTTAATATTCCAAGAAATTTCAAAATGATTTGAGAAATTTAAAGGAATTTCCAATAATTTCTAAGATTTCAGGGTATTTAAAATTTTTAAAAATATTTCGTCGAAATTGATTTCAGAGATTTTATGGCATTTCACGGCATTTTAAAAGATTTCAAGGGATTAAGTTTTTAAAGGATTTTTCGGAGTTAAAAAAATATCGATACTGTTTACGCATTTTTAAATATTTTGCGGGATTACAGCGATTTAAATAAATTTTAAGTAATTTCTAAGATTTCAAGGGATTTACAGTTTTTTAAATATACCAAGGAATTTTAAAATGATTCAAAAGATTTCAAGGTACTTGACGGCATTTCAAAAGATTCCATGCGATTTCTAAGATTTAAATGATTCTTAAGAATTAAAAAATTGTGAGTGTTAACGCGTTTTTAAAGATTTTACGGGATTATAACGATTTAAATGGATTTCAAACGATTGCGAAGGATTTCAAGTAATTGCTAGGATTTTAAGGAATTTCCAAATTTTGCTAATATTCTCAGGAATTTGCAAATGATTTAAGAGATTTCAAGAGATTCAACGGGATTTCAAGTGATTTTAAGGGATTTCTGAGATTTATATATTTAACGGGATCACAATGATTTAAATGAATTTCAAAAGATTTTAAGGGATTTCAAAAATTAGAAAATATTTCTAGGAATTTAAAAGTGATTTAAGAGATTTGAAGGGATTTAACGAAATCTTACAATATTTCAAGGAATTTCATAGATTTTATACTATTTTAAAGAATTTCAAAATATTTCGAATTTTCGATGATTTTTACATGATTTCAAAATTGTTTAAATTATTTAAAAAATATTTCAAGGTCTTTTTCAGGTTTTCAAAGATTTAAAAATATTTTCATCAATTTCCATAGATTGCATGCAATTGCAAAGAGTTTCAGGGATTTCAAAATATTTTCTAAATATTTCAATGGATTTACAAAAATTGTACAAGCTTTCGAAGACTTCAACTGATTTAGTGAAATTTAAGAAGTACCAAAGGATTTCAAAAGTTTTAAAAAGATTTTTGAGGATTTGAAAACATTTCGAGAGATTTAACAAATACCCAAATATGACCAAGGGATTTAAAAAGATTTTATGGAATTTAAAAATATTTTCAAAATTTTCTGTTCCATGGGGACATCTTTATATTTTGCAGATGCAGTGTAGTTAACGACAAACGCTCTAAATTCCAATTGATTTTTTCTAAGCGCTTTTAATTCAAAATTTTGTATTTGTAATTTTTTTCAATTTTTGAATCGTGTGGTTAATTATTTTTAAATTTGGTGTACACTAGAGTGGTCCAAAAGTGCATGGGAAATTTGTCTTTTGAATTTGTATGTAGACCGCCCGAACATTTGTTCGAATCCACAAAAAAATAAATCCATTTTTTTTTTTGTTAAAAAAAAGATATTTAGAGGTGGCTCAATCCTCATGAAGTTTAACACGTATTTCTCATAAAAAAGACGTTTTTGTAAATTTAATTCAGAATCGTCAGTATTTGGTACATCGAGTTGAAACTCAACATTTCTCTTTACAATTAGCTATAGAATACGAGTGAAATATCACTTTTTAAATGTCACCACCATAAGTATGTTTTATAGGGTCCCAAAAAAAACCCATATGTGAAAAAATGGAGTTTGCGATTTCTTGCCGCTAATTATGGCTTTTTTGCGTTTCTGAAAAATGAGAATTGTTTCTTATACGTAAAATACTACCTCATAACTACTAATTAGTTGTTTACATGAATATTTTAAACAAATTATTGTTTTTAGCAATTTTCTCTTAGAATAGAGATAGAAAGTCACGGTTCTTTCAAAAATTTTACACTTTCTATCCAATTTTCAATTTGAGTTAGGTAATAGTTATTAATTTTAACAAAAATAATTGTTTAAACAATTTCTTTCTCATAGAGGGAGGTTTTTATTATTATTGTAAATTATATTCTCTTTGAATAATGCTAGAAATTGCTGTTCATTAATAATTTTTTAACTTTTTGTCCAATTTTCAGTTGGAGTAAGTTAATATTTAATTCAATTTAGCAAAAATAATCGTTTAAGCAAAGTATTATTGTTTATAGCTATCTTCTTCTATATTAATACTAAATAGTTGTGGTTTTTTCAGAAATTTTCAACTTTTTGTCCACTTTTCACTTAGTGAGGTATTAATTAATGAAAGTTAACAAAAATAGATGTTTAAACAATTTATTATTGTTTATAACTATCTTCTCTTTTAAAATGTTTAACTTTGCTTTGCCTTTTTAGTTATGAACAAATAATAAATAAACATTAGAGAGAATCATATTTTAAACAATTTCTTTCTTTTTTGTGAATATTTTTTTCTGAAATGAAACAGATATTTGAAATACGCCTCAAACTTTCCACATGGATCATAACATGGATGTTTCTGTTTGTTTAAATTATTTTTTTTTACATTTGGGAAAGAGCAAAAATAATTAAATTAAAACAATACAATACTATTTAAACAATGATTCTTGTTGATGTTCACGTATTATTTGTTCATAACTGAAAAGTCAAAGCAAAACAAAATATTTCAGAAAGAAAGCAACTTCTAGCGACACTCTAAGAAAATATATTTATAAACAAATAAGCGATTGTTTAAATAAGCATGTTTGTTAACTTGCATTACTTATTACTTTAACCCAGTAAGTGATAAACAATAACAATTTGTTTAAATAATAATTTTCGCTAAATTTAATTAATCATTAACTCACTCCAATTGCAAAATAGACAAATAGTTGAAAATTTCAGAATAAATAGCAACATTCTCTCATCATTCCAATGGAATATTAAGAATAATAATGAATTGTTCAAACAATTATTTTGTTAACTTTAATTAATTATTCACCTAGGATTATTCCAAGAGAATATTATTAAGAATAATAATAAATTGTTGAAACAATTATGTTTGTTCACTTTAATTGATTATTATTCACCTCACTTTAATTGAAAATTGGACAAAAAGTGGAAAATTGTTGAAAAACCGCGACTTTCTAACTCTATTCTAAGAACAAATTGCTCAGAATAATGATAATAATTTGTTCAAACAATTTACTTAAAATCCAATCATCAGTATAAAGTAGTATTTCATGTATTACAAACAATTTACATAAAGAAAACCGCAAAAAAATCATATAATTATCATCAAAAACTCTCAAAACCCAGGTTTTCACTCACGGGTTTTTTTGGGACCCTATAAAATAGACTTTTGGGGGTGATATTTAAAAAGTAATATATAGTTCGTATTCTATAGCTAATTGTAAAGTGAAATGTTGAGTTTCAATTCGATTCACCTAATATTGACGATTCTGAATAAAATTGACAAAAACGTCTTTTTTCATTGGAATTAAGTGTTAAACTTCATGGGGCTTGAGCCACCTCTAAATATATATTTTTTTTAAACAACAAATTTTTTTTTGTGAACCTGATAATATTTTTGTGAAATCTTTTGGCAGTTTTGGTAATAAGCAACTAAATATTTTACAAGAAAAACATGAATTCTAAGAATTTCAAGTTTTAATAAATGAAAGTATAATTTAAAATGTGTTGTTCTGTTTGGAAAATAATCGCGCATAAATGATTGTATTGATATAATTGTGAAAATTATATTTTATGTTTTTTAACGTGCAAAGAAAGTTTTTAGAATGGTTAATATTGTATAATTTTCCCTAATAATGTGTACTAATAAAGAATCTCTTGAAATCCCTTGATATCGCAAAGATTGCATTTGAAAAAAAAAGTTGCATGAATAATTTACCAACATTTTCAATATCTAGGCGGGAAGACTTACATCCGCGGATTTGGAAGTAGCAGAAATGGTAGTTCAGGATATCGACGAAGTTCTCCGCCTTTTCCAACTCGAAATAGGTACCTGTAACTTCAAGATCTAAATAGTCAAACCTGAAAGTTTTAGATTCAATTTTGATGATCCTTTTTAATATTTCAGAAAGAATTAACGCAATGTACGATGCGAAAATCGCCCAGAGGGAGTACGAATTAAAACAAGCGGAGATTATGGCGGAAATTGCTCACTTGAAGGAAGAAAATCACCAGGCGACGAATGAAGTCCAAGCTTCCGCTTATGCTGTTCCAGAGACCGAAGTCACCGACTCTGGAAATTCTGGTAATCCTCCGGCTGTTGCGGAAACGGCTTCTAAAAATGAAGAGAATCAACCCGGTAATATGAATATTCTTTGTTTTATTTAATATTTGATGATTAGTATTTCTCTCTGTATACTAAAAGGTCATCATTCGTTCAAATTCAAATTTCAAATTTTCAAATTTATTGATTTATTTTGAAAAAAAAAAATATCTTTTCTAATATAAAACATGATTTTTTAACAAACCACTTGATTTTTCAACAAATAAAGATTTTTCACTAAAGAAAGAAAATTTTAATTAAATTATTGAACCTTGAAGCCAAAAGATGAATTTTCTCTACAAAAACTTAATTTAAAAACAAAAAATATGGCTTCAGCAACAAATTATTTTTCCACGAAACTGATGCATTTTTGCCCAACAAAAATGAAATTTTAAACCAAGAAAAGTATTATTTTTTTACCAGAAAAGGAGAATTTCCAACTAAATCAATCTTTAAAAAATTGGATAAGTTACATTTTCAGTTAAAAAATTAATTTTAAACCAAAAAGACATAAGACATAGCCTTCAATCAGAAAAATTAATTTTTAACAAAGTAGCTTAACTTTTACCCAAGTAGTTGAATTTTCAGTTTAAAAAGATTAATTTTCAACAAAATAACTTTCAACTAAAGAGATGAATTTTCAACTGAAAGTACAACTCTTAGGAAAATGATTCCTTAAAAAGTGATTCAACCAAATCTTTCAAATAAAATAATAGAATACTCAAGCAAAGGAGAATATTTTTCAACGAAAAAGTTGCATTTTCATTAGAAAAAAGGAATTTCTACCAAAGCGGATGAATTTATAGATCAAAAAGATAAATTAAGAAAAAATAATTTAATTTTCTGTTTCACCAAAAAATAAGTTTCTACGAAAAAATTAAGTTTTCAATTCAAAAAGACGAATTATTACCCAAAGAGGATGACTTTTTAACAAAATTGTGGAATTCTCTACCCAATTGTTGTATTTTTATCCAAAAAAGATGAAATTTGTCTCAAAACAGATGAATTTTCATTTGAAAAGGAAGTTGAATTTTTTTTTT
>CAKNXH010000196.1:599772-619350 GCA_932178445.1 Andricus quercusramuli
TAGGAAGAATTCTCAACAAACACAACATCCAAACTATATTTAAACCACCTGCAAAAATAGGACAACTTCTAAACAACCCTAAAGATAAAAAGGAACCTTTCAGTGATCCGGGAGTATATCAAATCCCTTGTTCTTGTGGTAAAGTCTATATTGGAGAAACCGGGAGGGCGGTAAGTCAACGTGTAAAAGAACATGAGAGTAAAGTTAGGCTAAAACATTTCACACAATCAGCAGTAGCTGAGCATCATATCGAAACAGGACATAGTATTTTATTTGACAAAACAACCGTCATTGCCAAAACGTACAATAAATTTCCAAGAAAACATAGAGAAGCAATCGAAATCTTGAAACACCCTAATAACATCAATAGGGACAATGGATATAATACCAATCCGATTTGGCTTTCCGTCCTCCCGGGTTTTTTAAAAAAGACTTGATTGGCCAATCAAGTTCAAGCAGTCCCCACCATGGGGCACTCTGGCCAATCACAGGCATCGTAGAGAATACATATATAAGAACAACATAACCTGAAACTTCAGTTTCAGGTCAGCCCTGAAGAAGTGAACTGCAATGTTCACGAAACGTCGGCAACATTCATAGTTTCGCACACGATTGAAACCCGAAAAATCTTTAAATTTTAAATTCTAAATTTTAAATTTAAATTTATTATAATGAATCATCGTGAAAGTATCAAATCTATTATTAAAAAATAAATTGCTGCGAACAAAATTAAATTTTTCATTCAAAAAGACGAACTTTTTCAACCAAAAGGGATCAATTTTTAACGAAATAGTTAAATCCTCTAAGAAATGGTTCAATTTTTACCCAAAAAAGATGAAATTTGTTCTAAACCAGATGAATTTTTAATAAAAAAGGTCAATTTTTTTTAAAGTTGAACTTACATCCAGAAAAGCTTTCAGTTCATTTTTTAACAACAAAATATGAATTCTAAACATAAAGTAAAGTTTCGACGAAATAGTTGAATTTTGAACAAAACAGTAGAATTTTCAACCAAAGTATGACGTTTTTACAAAATAGTTCTATTTTCAACCAAACAGTTGCATTTTTATTCAAGAAAGATGAAATTTCTTTTTAAAAAATGAACTTTCAATTAAAAAAAAATAGTTCAATTTTTCATCCAGAAAAGATTTCAGTTCATTTTCTAACACCAAAGCATTAAATTTAACCAAAAAATAATTTTTCTATAGAATAGTTAAATTTTCAACAAAGCAACAGAATTTTCAACGAGAAAGTATGACTTTTCAACAAAATTGTTGAATTTTAAACCCAACATTTTTATCCAAGAAAGATGGAATTTCTGCGAAAGCAGGTGAATTTTTAAATCTAGAAAACCAATTTTCAAAAAAGAGTTGAGTTTTCAACCGAACAGTTGTATTCTTATGCAAGAAAGATGAAATATTTCTTTTAAAACAGATGAAAAAAATTTTTTAAATAGTTGAATTTTCATCCAAATAAGATTTTAGTTCACTTCCCAACACCAAAATAAGAATTTTAAACTGTAAGTTAATTTTCTGCTAAATAGTCGAATTTTTAACCAAAAAGTATGACTTTTAAACAAGATTGTTAAATTTTCAACAAAACAGTTGCATTGTCCAAGAAAAATGAAAATTCTACTGAAACAGGTGAATTTTTAAATCAAAAAGACAAATTTTCAAGAAAAGAGTTTAATTTTCATCCAAAAGGATTTCAATAAACTTTGCTACTGGAAAATACAAATTTTAAACAAAACGTAGATTTTCTAGGAAATAGTAAAAATCTGCTATAATATTTTGGGATTGAAAATTAATCTTCCAGTAGAAAAGTCGTCATTTTTGGTTGAAAGTGAATTATTTTTCATTCAGAGATCTATTATTATATTTTTAGTTCAGATTCCATCTCTATTGGTTAAAGATTTTACTGTTCGGTTGAAAATTCAATTCTTTTGTTGAAAAATCAATTACTTTGTTTAAAAGTTATATTCATTAGTTAAAAATATTTTTTTTCGAAAGGTAATT
The DNA here is from genome assembly GCA_932178445.1 of Andricus quercusramuli. NCBI lineage: Eukaryota > Metazoa > Arthropoda > Insecta > Hymenoptera > Cynipidae > Andricus > Andricus quercusramuli. The sequence goes on from CAKNXH010000196.1 coordinate 601,788, forward strand.
ATTTTTATTTGAAAAGTCGACTATTATATTTTGGGTTCAGAATTTATCCCTTTTTGAGTCAAACTTCTAGTATTTGGTGGTAAATTTCTTTTTTGCTGAACATTCAACTATCTTATTGAGAAGTAATATTTTTTGGTCCTTAATTCATCTTTTCTGATTAAAGTTAATTTTTTTTTAACTGAAAAGTCTACTATTCTATTTTTAGTCTAGAATTCATATCTATTGGTTAAAAATTCTACCATTTGGTTGAAAATTTAATGATTTTGTTTACAAATTAATTAATTTGTTTATATTTCATTATTTTTTTATTAAAAAATATCTTTTTTGGTTGAGAGTTAATTATTTTTATTTGAAAAGCCAACTATGACATTTTTATTTCAGAATTCATCTCTTTTTGGGTCGAAATTCTACTATTTGGTGGAAAATTTCATTGTTTTGTTGAAAATTGAACTATCTTGTTCATAAGTCATACTTTTTGGTCGAGAATTCATCTTTTCTGTTTGATAGTTAATTTTTTTAAATTGAAAAGTCAACTATTACATTTTTGGTTCAGAATTCATCTGTTTTTATTAAAAATTTGACATTTCAGTTGAAAATTAAATTATTCGGTTAAAAAGTAATATTTTTTGTCGGAAATTCAACTGTTATGTTAAAAATTATTCTTTCTTGATTGAAAATTTAACTGTCTTTTAAAACATTTGTCTTTTTGCGTGAAAATTCAAATTTTTTGTGTAAAATGCAAGTGTTTTTGGTTGAAGTTTAATCTTTTTTGTTTGAAAATTCGATCATTTGGTTGAAGATATATCTTTGTAGGTTGAAAATTCAAGTGTTGGGCTAAAAATTAAAATTTCGTTGAAAATTCTCCTCTTTTGCTTGAAAGTTCAACTATTTGTTTGAAAATTCATGTTTCTTGGTTGAAAATTAAATTTGTTGTTGAAATTTCATCTTTTCGGGTTTAAACGTCAAAAGTTTTCTAAAACACCCGACTTTTTAGATAGAAAACTCAACTCTTGTGTTGAAAATTCGTCTTCTTGGACTGAAAATTCATCTTTTTTTGGTTGAAGTTTCCACTTTTTTATTGAAAATGCAATACATTTCATCTTGAAATCTTAGGAATATAAAATGAGCTGGGAAAACCGGAAAATAATGTAGATTTTTTTAAAAGTTTGGGTGCCGCTTTGTTCAGGAATCAAAGCCTTGGGCGTTATTGCTAAAATGTATCCAAAATATATATATTTCTCATCTGTCCCCTAACTGCCCGTTCAACCTCCCTAATTGTCCACCCAAAATTTCTAACTGCTTACCCTAAAAAAAAACCACAAAAAATACAAAAATATAAGTTATAGCTGAAACGCTGGTTGGCGCATGCATATGTCGCAGCCCCTTAGTATTGAATAATATTACATGTTATAATATTTTATTTTTAGTGATCGAGCTTTACAAATTGGTAGACAAAGAATCTCTCAAACTTTACGTCCAGAGCAAAGATTTCTTGGAGAAATATCTAGAAAGTTATATAGATCTGCTGAAAAGTAACGAGACCAAAACTTTTCGCTTTGAGTGTCAAAAGGCGATTAATATTCCAGTTAATGCAATTTCGGCAATGAGCAGGGAACACTTGCTTGATAAATACAAGAAACTTCGTGATCTTTTGACTGGAAAATTTTCTCAGGATCCGAGAGCCGAGGCTTTTTGCAAAAATACTCTGGCGAAGAAGATTGTTGTGAGTTCTCTGACAAATAAAGCCTTCCGCAATGATTAGAAAAATGTTAATTCTTAATCCATCAACTTTTTCAATATTTCAGAGTCAAGGAGAGACCTTGGTTTCGAGTAAACCGGAAATGGCTTTTGCGATTGCCGCAGTTGTCGTCGCTTTGTGGAACGACAGTCCAGAATTTGGGGAACTGCTTCTCGCGAATTTTAGAGTCACGTGTCCCTTTATCGTTCCGGCCTTTTTCCCTCAAGGAGAAGGACAATCGAACGAGGACTATTATAGATCCTTAGGCTACAAATATTCCGAGGACGGGACTGTCGAGAGGCAGGATAAGTTCTTGAAACGAATTTCTGGACTTTTGAGGCTTTACGCATCGATTTTTGTGACGTTGCAGAGACGAGAAGTGACTCGAGCTCATCCCCACGGATTGCAAAATGCATGGAGGTGGCTTGCTGCAATGCTAAACAATGGTAAGAATTTAATGAGGTGTTTGAAATTTTTAGAATCTTCATGAAAATTTTTTAAATCTTTCGAAAGTATTTAAAATCTTTGCGAAATCTTTGAAATCCACCAAAATGTCTCAGCAGGTAAATCATTTAATTTTTCTTGAAACATTTTTAAATCTTTGGAATCTATGAAATCTTCCGAATCCGCTAAAATATCTCATCATTTTTTTTAAATCTCTGAAATCCGCTGAAATATCTCAACATTTTTTGAAAATCTTTGAAATTTTTTGCAATCCTGTGAAATCCCTAGGAATCCGTTAAAATAATTTATTATATCTTGAAACATTTTTAAATCTTTGAAACTTATGAAATCTTTGAAATTTATAAAATCTTTATGAAATCTTTCTGAAATATTTAAAATCTTTGGTATACGCTAAAAAAACTCAACATTAAAAAAAAAATCTTTGAAATGTTTTGCAATACCCTCAAATCCCTTGAAGTCTGTTAGAATCATTTATTATTTCTTGAAACATTCTTAAATCGTTGAAATCTGTAAAATTCCAAAAAAATTTCAAATCTTTATGAAAACTTGGAAATCTTTGGGATCCGCTAAAATATATCAAAAAAATTTCGAAAATCTTGGAAATTTGTTGAAATCCTGTGAAATTCCTAGGAATCCGTTACAATAATTTATTATTTCTTGAAACCTTTTTAAATCTTTGAAAATAAAATCTTTATGAATTCTTTGAAATCTTTCTGAAATATTTAAAATCTTTGCCAAATCTTTGGTATTCGCTAAAAAAACTAAACCTTTTTTGAAAACCTTTGAAATGTTTTGCAATACTCTGGAATCCCTTGAAATCCTTTAAAATAATTTATTATTTCTTGAAGCATTTTAAAATCTTTGAAATCTATGAAATTGTCGAAATTTTTGGGATCCGCTAAAATATCTCAGACATTTGTTGAAAATCTTAGAAATGTTTTGTAATCCTGTGAAATCCCTAGGAATCCTTTAAAATAATTGATAATTTCTTGAAACATTTTTAACACTTTTTGACATTTATAAAATCGTTATGAATTCTTTGAAATCTTTCTGAAATATTTAAAATCTTTGCAAAATCTTTGGTATCCGTTAAAAAACCTCAACATTTTTTGAACATTTTCGAAATGTTTTGCAATACTGTGAAATCCCTTGAAATCCTTTAAAATAATGTATTATTTCTTGAAACATTTTCAAATCTTTGAAATCTATGAAGTGTTTGAAATTATAAAAATCTTTATGAAAACTTTGAAATCTTTGCAAAATCTTTGGAAGCCGCTAAAATATCTCAAGATTTTTTGAAATTTTTTAAAATGTTTTTCAATCCTGTGAAAACTCTTGAAGTCTTTTGAAATTCGTTAAAATTATTTATTATTTCTTGGAACATTTTTAGATCTTTGAAATTTTTTAATTCTTCATGAAAATTTTGAAATCATTGTAAACTCTTTAGAATCTGCTAAAATATCTCAAAATTTTTTGAAAATCTTGGAAATGTTTTGCAGTGTTGTAAAATCCCTTGGAATCCGTAAAAATCATTTATTATTTCTTGAAACATTTTTAAATCTTAATGAAATCTTTGAAATTTTTAAAATCTATATGAAATCTTTCTGAAATATTTCAAATGTTTGCAAAATCTTTGAAACCCCTTAAAATCGCTTCAAATTTCTTAAAATAATTTTTAATTCCCTTGATATGTTTTGAAATTTCGTGAAATCTTTGAAAATTTCTTGAAATCCTTTAAAATCTTATTTGAAATTCCACAAATTATTTTTAAATTGTTCGAAATGCTTTAATAAAAATCTTTTAAATTCCGTTAAATCTTAGAAGTTGCTTGAAATCCCTTGAAATCATTCGAAGTACCCTGAAAAACCTTGAAATGTTTTGAAAAATATTTGAAATCGCGTAAAAAACTGTCGAAACTTTAAATTATTTTAAATTCCTTCAAGTCCTTTAGAATCTTTGCAATCCCTTGAAATCTCTTCAAATTCCTTAAAATCATTGTTACTTTTCTTGAAATGTTTTTAAATCCGTTGAAATATTTTTAAAAAAGCCTTTTAAAACCCCTTTAAATTTTTCAAATCCCGTTAAATCTTAGAAATTGCTTGAACCTTTGAAATGTTTTCAATATTTTGGAATCACTTAAAAAAAAAAAAACTCTAAAATCTTAAAAATCCCGTGAGATCCCCAAAAATGTTTTTAAACCAGTCGAAATCTCTCACGAACCCTTGTAAAACCTCTTAAGATCTTTCAAATCTGCTAAAATATCTCAAAATTTTTTTTTATTAAATCTTGGAAATGTTTTGCAATCCTGTGAAATCTCTAAGAATCCGTTACAATAATTCATTATTTCTTGCAACATTTTGATATCTGTGAAATTTATCAAAACTTTATGAATTCTTTGAAATCTTTCTGAAATATTTAAAATCTTTGTTATCCGCTACAAAAAACTCAACATTTAAAAAAAATCTTTGAAATGTTTTGCAATACTCAGAAATCCCTTGAAATCCTTTAAAATTATTTATTATTTCTTGAAACATTTTTAAGTCTTTGAAATCTATGAAGTGTTTAAAATTATTAAAATCTTTATGAAAACTTTAAAATGTTTTGCAATCCTGTGAAGTCCCTTTAAATCTTTTGAAATCCGTTAAAATTATTTATTATTTCTTGGAACATTCTCAGATCTTTAAAATTTTTTAATTCTTTAGGAAAACTTCGAAATCTTTGCGAAATCTTTGGAATTTCCTAAAATATCTGAACATTTTTTGAACATCTTGGAAACGTTTTGCAGTGCTGTGAAATCCCTTGGAATCCGTTAAAATAATTTATTATTTCTGGAAACATTTTTAAATTTCAATGAAATCTTTGAAATTTTTGAAATATTTAAAATCTTTGAAATCCCTTAAAATCTCTTCAAATTTCTTGAAATAATTTGTACTTCCCTTGATATGTATTGAAATTCCGTTATATCTTTGAAATCCTGTGAGATACCTAAAAATCTTTTTGAATCCGTTAAAATCTTGTAAAGAAAACCCACTTTTAAACCCCTTAAATTCCTTGAAATTTCGTGAAGTCTGAAAAGTTCTTGAAATCCTTTAAAATCTTATTTGAAATCCTAGAGATTATTTTTAAATTGCTTAAAATGCTAATTTAAATCTTTCAAATTCCGTTAAATCTTAGAAATTGCTTGAAATCCCTTGAAATCTTTCGAAATACCCTGAAAAACGTTGAAATGTTTTGGAAAATATTTAAAATCGGGTAAAAAACTGTCGAAACCTCAAATTATTTCAAATTGCTTAAAATCCTTTAGAATCTTTGAAATCCCTCCAAATCTCTTCAAATTCCTTAAAATCATTGTTACTTTTCTTGAAATATTTTTAAATCCCGTTAAATCTTAGAAATTAATTGAACCTTTGAAATGTTTTCAATCTTCTGGAATCACTTAGAATTTTTAAAAATCCGTTAAAATCTTCGAAATCCCGTGAGATACCCAAAAATGTTTTTAAATCAGTCAAAGTCTCTAACAAAGCCCTTTAAACCCCTTAAAATCTTTCAAATATCGTTAAGTCTTAAAAATTTCTGGAAATCCCTTGAAATCTATATCTTTGAAGTCCCACGAAATCTTTTAAATCCTTTAAAATTCATCGAAATCACTTATAAATCCATTTTAATCTGTCGCAATCTTTTTGAATTATTTGAAATCCTCTGAAAAACTTTGAAATGTTTTAAACAGTGTTTGAATTCGTGTAACAAACTGTCGAAACCTGAAATTATTAAAAAAATTTTAAAACGCAAACATTAAAAAATTCTTTGAATTTCCGTGAAATCTTTGATAATTCCTTAAAATCCTTTAAAATCATTGAAATCCCTCAAATCATTTGTAAATTGTTTGAAATTCTTCAATTCAAATCTTTCAAATTCTGGTAAATCTTACAAATAATTCCTTAAAATCTTTGAAATCCATTGAAATTTCTTCAAAATCATTTTTACTCAACTTGAAATGTTATGAAATCTTTGAAATCCTGTAAAATACCTAAAAATCTGTTGATTTATCGAAAATCCGTAAAAAATCTTAAAATGCCGTGCTATACCTGAACGTTTTTAAATCCATCAAAATCTGTAAAAGAGCATCTTAAAACCCCTTAAATTCTTGGACATTTCGTGAAATTTTTGAAAATTCTTGAAAATCCTTTAAAATCTTTGAAATCTCTCAAATCATTTTTAAGTTGGTTGAAATCCTGTATTTTCCGTTAAATCTTAGAAATTGTTTGAAATCCCTTGAAATCTTGAAAAATCTACTTATATATTTGAAATCTCATGAAATCTTTAAAATAGCGTAAAAACCATTGAAATTTCTTGAAATATTTTTAAATCTCGCGAAATCTTAGAAATCACTTGAAAGCTTTAGAAATCTATTAAAATTTTGGAAATTCCGTAAAATCTTTGAGATCGCGTCAAAACTATCTAAATTGGTTGAAATTCCTAAAATTGTTGAACTCCATTGGAAACTTTTGTAATATTTAAAATCTGGAAATCTACTGTAAACTCAAAAGTCGAGTGGTTAGCCCCTCTAAATTTAATTATCTCTTGTCGTGAATAAAAATTAAAAAAATAAAATTTGTTTTAATTTATGAATATGTTTCAGAACCACGACCGGAAATGTCAGACGTGTGTGCAACTTTAATCCTGGACATGTTGGAGGTTGCAGGAAATGCATTGTGGACCGCTTATCCGAAACAATTTCCCAAACTTCTGTCAGCAATGAAAGACGAATATTATCCATTGATGGGAAAAATTGGTGGAATTGGAGGAGGGCCAATGGCTCGATTGGAAGAATTTCTAGAAAAATGTCGACAGCGTGGATTTATTGCGCCCCCGGAAGGACTACTTTCTCCTGATTTTTGGTGAAAGGATATAATGAGAGATGGAATATATAATTTAGATTATAAATAGGTACTATTATAACTATAATAGGCAATAGGATTTATACTGCTTATATGTGACCGTCCGTGAAGAAAGGGACCTAACGCGGAAAAAATGGATTTTTAGTATTTTATACCAATCGATAGTTTTTTTTGCTCTTTCATAATTAAACATATTATTCCCATATCTCCTATAGCTCCTTCTGTAAAATTAATCTACAACTACCACCTTTCTTCGTGGACGGTCACATATTTTAAGTAAAAAGAAAAAGTAATTTTACTTCTTTCTCATTTTTTGTTGGACTTAGGTTATTTTTTATAGTAAAACACAGAGCTCCTCTATTGATTGTAGTTTATTGTCACTTCTCAGTATAAAACTTCCAATTGGCCCGCTCTCACACACGCATTCATATACAATGCCGTTTTGATGAAGCCTAATCTCAACATTTTTTTCAATGAGTAGAATTTTTATGACTGGATGTAAATTTTGTAATTTGTATCGTCAATGTTTATTATTTAGATTCTAGAGAATGATGTCTCAAGTCACGAATTTGTGTGTAGGAATGATTGAATATAGTGTTGTATTTATTCAAATTTGAAAGATTAAAACTTTTTTATATAATTCTTTGATATTGTTTACTTAAGTTCAAAAATAGGTAGTTTAGAATTTAATTAGATCTCGCATTTTAATGCTCCTTAGTTTCGGAACCAGATTTCAAATTTGCTAAAATTAGGAGGAAAAATTTCCAAAGATTTCAAGGGATTTCAAAAGATTTCAAGTAATTTGAAGAAGTTTCAAACGTAATAAAAGATTTCATGACATTTTCAGATATTTTAAAGAATTTAAAAAGGGTTAAAAAGATTTTAAAGCTTCTAGAAGAATTGAAAAGATTTTCTAGGTATTTCAAAAGGTCTTTTTTTAGTATTTTTTATTTGAATTTCAAATATTTTAATGTTTTTTGAAAATATCTGAATGGGTTTCCGATATTTTAAAAGATTTTTCCAGGGATTTTTATGGATTTCAAAAGATTTCCAGATATTTTGTTGAATTTCGAAGAGTTGATCGAATTCAAAAAGAGTTCAAGAAATTTAAGAAAAAAATGATATTGAGGATTTCTACGAGATTTTAGCAGATGTTGAAATATTTTAAAGATTTAAAAGAATTTAGGAAATTGTAAAAGATTTTCCAGCGATTTCAGCATTTTGAAACATTTCAAGGTATTTCAAAAGTTTCAAGTAATTTTTTAGAATTTTGAAAAGATTTTATGGTTTTTTGAAGATTTTAAGGAATGTAGGTCTTAAAACATTTTAAGAGACTTCAATGGATTCCAAAAGATTTCAAATAATTTTTTAGAAGTTCCAAAAGATTTTAAGAAGATGTCCAGGTTCTTCTTTGAATTTCGACGATTTTATCGAATTCCAAAAAATTTAGGATTTAGGTTTTAAATTAAAAAATGTTTTAAGGATTTTTATGAGATTTCAACCAATTATAAGGTTTTTTTTTAAGATTTCCAAGAATTTAAGAATTGTTAACAGATTTTCAGCGATTTCAGCAGATTTTAAAACATAAGATTTTGCGAGATTTTAACGGGTTTGATCAAGATTTTTCAGCGATTTCAGTGAATTTCAAAAGATTTCAAGGAAATTTTCGAAATTTTGCAGATGTTAACAGATTTCATGAAATTTTAAAGGATCATACAAATATTTTAAGATTCAAAGAGATTTTTTTAGAAATTTTTAATAGATTTTCAAACACTTTAATGTTTTACGAATATATTTACATGAATTTTACACATTTCAAAAGATTTTCCAGTGACTTCAATGAATTTCAACAGATTCCCAGTATTTCGTTAAATTTTGATCATTTTATCGAATTCAAAAAGAATTCAAGGAATCAAAAAATTATTTTAAGGATTTTCATGAGAGTTTAACAGACTTCAAGGGGTTTTAAAGATTTCAAAAAATTTAAGAAATGTGAACATATTTTTCAGGGATTTAAGCAGATTTTAAAACATTTCGAGGTATTTCGCAAGATTTCGTAAATTTTAACAGATTTCATAAAATTTTAAAGAATTCTAAAAAGATTTTAAGACTCAAAGAGATTTTTTCAGTAATTTTCATTAGTTTTTCAAGCATATTTATTGATATTTTCTGAATATATTTGAATGAATTTTCGAAATTTAAAAAAATTTCCAGCGATTTTACCGAATTCCAAAAGAATTCAAGGAATTAAACAATTATTTTAATGATTTCCATGAGATTTCAACAGGTTTTAAAGGTTTCAAAGAATTTAAGACAATTTACAAGATTTGTCACCGATTTCAACAGATGTTAAAGCAGTTCAAGGAATTTCGCGAGATTTTAACAGATTTCAGGAAATTTTAAAGAATTCTTTAAAAAGTTTAAGACTCATAGAGTTTTCTTAGTAATTTTTATTAGATTTTCAAATATTTTAATGTTTTCAGAAGATATCTGGATGCATTTCAGAGATTTAAAAAGATTTTTCAGAGACTTCAATGGATGTCAAAATATTTTAAGGGAGTTTATTCAATTTTTGAGAAATTTCAAAAAAGATGTAAAGGTTTTTAGAATATTTCAAGGGATTTAAGAAGGTTTTCAGGGTTCTCGTTGAATTGCGATGTTTTTATCCAAAAAGATTTTCCGATGATTTCCAAAATATTTTTAGGAATTAAACAATTATTTTTAAGATTTTCATGAGATTTCAACATGTTTTAAGGGGTTTTGAAGATTTCAAGGAATTTAAGAAATATTAACAGATTTTTCAGCGATTGCAACAGATTTTAAGACAATCTGAGGTTTTTTGCGAGATTTTGCAGATTTTATCAGATTTCATGAAATTTTAAACGATTATTCTAAAAAGATTTTAAGGCTCAAAGAAAAAAGAAAAAAAGAAAAATTTGTAAAAGAAAAATTTGTATTAAATTTTCAAACATTTTAATGTTTTCTGAATGTATTTGAATAGATTTGAGAGATTTTAAAAGATTTTCAGCGATTTAAATGAATTTCAACAGATTTCCAGGTATTTCGTTGAATTTCGATGATTTTATTGAATTTCAAATTTCAAGGAATTAAACAATTATTTAAAGGATTTTCGTGAGATTTTAACAGATTTGAAGAGTATTTGAAGATTTTTAAGAATTTAGGAAATTTTAACAGATTTTCAGGGATTTCAGCAGATTTTATTATTTTGCGAGATTTTGCTGATTTTAACAGAATTCATGAAATTTAAAAAAAAATTTTAAAGATTTTAAAACTAAAAAAGATTTTTGGTAATTTTTATTAGATTTTTAAACATCTGAAGGTTTTATGAAAATATTTGAATAAATTGCAAAGATTTAGAAAGATTTCCGGGTATTTCGTTAGTTTCGAAGATTTTTTCGAATTCCAAAAGATTTCAAAAAATTAGACAATTATTTTAAGGATTTTCATGAGATTTCACCAGATTTTAAGGGCTTTTGAAGATTTCAAAGAATTTAAGAAATTTTAACAGATTTTTCAGTGATTTCAGGACATTTTAAAACATTTCGAGGTATTTTACGAGATTTTTCATAATTTAAAATATTTCATAAAATTTTAAAGAATTCTAAAAAGAGTTTAATATTTATAGAGTCTCTTTACTAGTTTTTATTAGATTTTCAAACATTTTAATGTTTTCGAAGATATTTGAATGAATTTGAAAAGAAGTTCCAGCGATTGCAATTAATTTTTAAAGATTTCCAGGTATTTCGTTAAATTTTGAAGATCTGATCGAATTTCAAAAGAATTCAAGGAATTTAAAAATAACTTAAAAAATTTGTATGAGAATTTCAACCGATTTAAACGTTTCTTGAAGATTTCAATGGATTACACATTTTTTAAAGGATTTGTCAGGGATTTGAGCAGATTTTAAAATATTTCTAGATATTTCGCGAGATTCCGCAGATTTCAATAGATTTTTTTGAAATTCTAAGAATTCTAAAAAGACTCAAGGAGATTATTTATTAATTTTCGTTAGATTTTGAAATATTTTAATCTTTTCTGAAGTTATTTCAATGAATTTTAGAGATTTAAAAGAATTTCCAGCGATTTCAATACATTAAAAAAGATTTCCAGTTATTTCATTAAATTTCGAACACTTTTTCGAATTCGAAAAGATTTCCAAAGATTTTAAGGAATTAAAAAGTAACTTTAAGGGTATTTATGAGATTTCAAACGATTCGACTGTATTTCGCGATATTTCGCAGATTTCAATAGATTTTATGAAATGTTAAAGGATTGTAAAAAGATTGTAAAAATCAAAGAGATTTCTTTTATTAATTTTTATCAGATTTTCAAGTATTTTAATGTTTTCTGAAGGTATGTTAATCAATTTATTTCAGAAATTTCAAAAGATTTTTTAACTGAAATTAAAAAAAAAAGTCCTTAAAATATTTTCAGAATTTTTAAAAATATTTCCAGGTATTTCGTTGATTTTCGAAGATTTTAAGGGATTACAACAGATTTCAAAACAATATCGGGTATCGCAAAGAATTAAAACATTATTTTAAGAAATTTTAGAAGATTTCAAAAGATTCCATGCATTACAAAAGATTACTAAAAATTTTAGGATTTTTTTTTTTAGGAATTTTAAGAGATTTCAAAGAAATTGAAGGTTTTTAAATGATTTTAAGGAACTTTCAATGGATTTTAAAACACTTGAAGGAATTTCCAAATATTTTAAATAATTGTTGAGAAGTTTCAAACAATTTTAAGGTTTTTAGAATATTTTGAGAAACTTCAAAAGATTTCAAGGAATTGAAAAATTATTTTCAGGATTTTTATGAGATTTCAGGAGATTTTAAGGTTTTTTGAAGATTTCAAAGATCTTAAGGAATGTTAAAAGTTTTTCCAGGGATTTCAAAAGATTTTAAATCATCTTGAGGTATTTCGCAAGATTTTGTAAATTTTAACAGATTTCATGAAATTTTAAAGAATTCTAGTAGTTTTTTTAGATTTTCTAGTAATTATTATGATATCTTCAAACACTTTAAGGTTTCCTAAAGATATTTTATTGAATTTCAGAGATTTAAACAGAATTTCCAGCGATTTTAATAAATTTTAAAGAATTTCCAGTTATTTCGTTAAATTTTGAACACTTTTTCGAATTCCAAAAGATTTCAAGGAATTAAAAAATAACTTTAAGGATTTTTATGAGATTTAAAAAGATTTAACAGTCTTTCGCGAAATTTCGCAGATTTCAATACATTTTTTGAAATTTTAAAGGATTCTAAAAAGATTGTAAAAATCAAAGAGATTTTTTAAATTAATTTTTATCAGATTTTCAAGTATTTTAATGTTTTCTGAAGGTATGTTAATGAATTTATTTCGGAGATTTCAAAAGATTTTTTAACTCAAATTAAAAAAAAAGTCCTTAAAATATTTTCAGAATTTTTAAAAATATTTCCAGGTATTTTGTTGATTTTCGAAGATTTTAAGGGATTACAACAGATTTCAAAACAATTTCGGGTATCGCAAAGAATTAAAACATTATTTTAAGAAATTTATGAATATTTCAAAAGATTCCATGCATTACAAAAAATTACTAAAAATTTTAGGATTTTTTTTTAGGAATTTTAAGAGATTGCAAAGAAATTGAAGGTTTTTAGAAGATTTTAAGGAACTTTCAATGGCTTTGAAAACACTTGGAGGGATTTCAAAATATTTCAAATAATTTTTGAGAAGTTTCAAATGATTTTAAGGTTTTTAGAATATTTTTAGGAACTTCAAAAGATTTCAAGGAATTGAAAAATGATTTTCAGGATTTTTATGAGATTTCAGGAGATTTTAAAGTTTTCTTTGAAGATTTCAAACAATTTAAAGAAAGTTAAAAGATTTTTCAGGGACTTGAAAGATTGTAAATCATTTTTAGATATTTTGCAAGATTTCGTAGATTTCCAGAGATTTCATGAAATTTTAAAGGATTCTAGTATTTTTTTTCAGATTTTTGAATAATTTTTATATTTTCAAACATTTTAAGGTTTCCTGAAGATATTTTAATGAATTATATATTATAATTAAAAATTTGAAAATTTAAAATTTAATTCAAAATTTAAAAATTAAAAATAATCAAAAAATATTTTGATGAAGATATTTAAAAAGAATTTCTAGCGATTTTAATAAATTTGAAAGAATTTCTAGGTATTTCGTTAAATTTCGAATACATTATCGAATTCCAAAAGATTTCAAAATATTTTCAAAGATTAAAAAATAACTTTAAGGATTTTGATAAGATTTCAAATTATTTAACGGTATTTCGCGATATTTCGCAGGTTTCAATAGATTTTATGAAATTTTAAGGGATTCCGAAATAATTGTAAGACTCAAAGAGATTTCTAAATTAATTTTCATTAGACTTTCAAATATTTTAATGTTTTCTGAAGGTATTTTGATGAATTTATGTAAGAGATTTAAAAAGACTTTTAACTCAAATTAAACAAAAAGCCTTCGAAAGATTTTAAGATTTAAAGAATTTTTTAAGATATTTCTAGGTATTTCGTTGAATTTCGAAGATTTTAACAGATTACAAAAGATTTTAAAAAATTTTCGGGTATCTCAAAGAAATAAAAAATTATTTGAAGAAATTTTAGAAAATTTCAAAGGATTCCATACATTACAAAAGATTTCATCAAATTTTAGGAATTTTGAGAGATTTCAAAGAATTTTGAAGGTTTTTGAAAGATTTTAAAGATCTTCCAATGAATTTGAAAACATTTGAAGGGATTTCAGAATATTTCAAATAATTTCAAGGTTTTTAGAATATTTTAAGGAACTTCAAAAGATTTCCAGAAATTAAAAATTGATTTTTAGGATTTTTTGAGCTTTCAGGGGATTTTAAGGTTTTTTGAAGATTTGAAAGAATTTAATTAATGTTGAAAGATTTGTCAGGGATTTTAAAAGATTTTAAGGAACTTTCAATGAATTTGAAAACATTTCAAGGGATTTCAAAATATTTCCAATAATTTTAAGGTTTTTATAATATTTTAAGGAACTTCAAAAGATTTCAAAGAATTAAAAAATGTTTTTAAGGATTCTCATGAGATTTCAGGAGATTTTAGGGTTTTTTTTTTTGAAGATTTCAAAGAACTTAAGGACTGTTAAAAGATTTTAAGGGATTTCAAAACATTTCAAATACTTTTAAGGTATTTCGCAAAATTTCGTAAATTTTAACAGATTTCATGAAATTTTAAAGGATTCTAGTAATTTTTTTTAGACTTTTCAGTAATTTTTATGATATTTTCAATCGCTTTAAGATTTCCTGAAAATATTTGAATGAATTTTAGAGATTGTAGAAGATCTCATAACTTAATCATAAAAAACAATAAAATAAACCTCATTAATATTATTAGAATTCTAATTTAGATTTACATCTTATTTTTAAATGTCTTTCAATATTAAAAAACTGCATAGATTCAAAATATGTTGAAAATTTTGAAACCTTCGAAATAGAGCAATTTCAAAGAAATTCTAAATTTAAAAACGCTCGAAACATAAAAATCAATTAAAATACTAATGTTTTAAAAAGTTTGAAAATTTAATTTTAAACAATTCCATATTGTGAAACTAAAAATCAAATAATTCTAAATATTACAAAAAAGTCTTTCATTTTTTAAAACACTTTAAAGATAAAAAACGTTCTGTTTTTAAAACCATCCCCTTCAAAACCGTTCCAAATTTGAAAACCACTCATGCAGAAAGTTCAATTTGCAAATCGATTGCTCTCAAAATTCAAAAAAATTTGAATCCAAACCCGTGCAATGTGAAATCTTCTGCAAATCACCTCACTCCGACTAATTTGAAAAATCCCGAAGATGATTAAAGAACGCTTATTATACGAAAATTAACGATGTATATAAATAAAAATTAAATTGACAATTCCGCGCCATCTGTCGGGAAATTCTCACTGCACATGCGTGGACATTTGACGCATGCGCGTTCGTCTTTCTCTCGAGAACGTGGAGAAGTTTCTGCTGGTCTCTCTTCACTCGATCGACCATGATGTTGAGTGCCGTGACAAAAGCTGCCGCTGGGGCCTTAAGGGCCGTGAAACCCACCCTTTTACAAAACGAAGTCGCGAAAGTCTCCGCAGCTTTTTCAGTCAACAGTGAGTACTCGAAAATCCCGAAAAAATCCTCTCCGAAAATCCCCTTCCAACCTTGAAAAATGTCGGACCCATCGCGCCGCACTTGCCGCAATCCGCGTAACACTTTTCGAAAAAAAAAACGACCCAACCCGTCAAATCGAAAGAAAAAAATGAATCGCGATTCATTGTCATTAAACTCTTTTATAATAATCAGTAATTGAGGTCCCAATCCTGTGAAGGATACATGCCGATTCGATTATATAATCTGTATTATTTGGGCGATGTGTTAAGAAAAATGGCGGCTTTAGGTAATTCGGTACTAATCGGAGCAGAAGCGATTTTCTGGGGTTTAAATACTCCTGATTTTATTTAAAAACCAGTTTTTTAGAGCTTCTTTACGTTTTCGTTTTACTTTTAGGCTCATTTTTCCAAGTTATGAAGTAATGGATGTAGATTTTTGGTTTTGTGTCATCGATCATTTCCGGTATTTTCTCATTTTCCAGTGACGTTTTTGTCACTTTTTTAATGGGTTTTGAATTAAAAGTGGGTATTTAATCAGTCCGGGGTATCACTTATGGGAAGAAATCATTATTTCAGAAATAAGAAAAAATGGGATCAATTTCTTTGGTTATGTAACTCGTGAACCGTCTCCCGTGTTTTAACAATTTCTAGGTGTTGGAATTTGGGATTCGTAGTTATTTTCGTCATGGGAATCATGACAATTTTTTTAAATGGGATTTGAGTTTAAGGATTTTTGGATTTCGTTTTTATCTAGGTTAAGCTAACTCGTGGCGCGAAATTTATATTAGATTTTGACTTTGACCTTTATTCTACAATTAAACATTTTCAATTAATGTTTTTAAATTCGCATTTTTTTGTGAAATTTTCATTTCCTGAATATCAGTTGTGAGTTATAGTTATATGTTCGTGAATGTAGGGCATCTTCTGCCATAACGTAGATAACTTGATGTTTTAAAAAATTCTCAATAAAAATATTTGCATTATTTTGTGCTTAACTTTATTGATTGAGGGATATTATTTAAATCTATAATGAGAATGTGATTTAACATGTAAATTAAGCTATACGTATTTTTCCGATTTTCAAAAAATTTGTCTACAAAGTTTTTGCGTATTTGAATTTTGTACTTTTTCCAAAAAACCCACATTTTTTCTTCAAACCTCTATAACTTTTCACCTAATTGAGATATTTATGGTTTTCTTTTTGACTTCGATAGCGTTTACTGCCATCTTCTGTAATCCGCCGGATTTTTTTTTTAAGTTCAAACTTAACATCATGGAGGCAGCTTTTCTGAAAATATCAAGTTTATTATCTCAAAAAACCCACACTTATATTTTTTCCCAATTTTTTGTTGAATTGGTACTTTCATAAGGAAGAAATCTTGTAAATCGAATTTTTGATTTTTCGTCGCAACCGATATATACAAAAAAATGTTAACAGAAAAGTTTGCACGTTTAAAAAAGTTCTACGAAAAATACTGTTTAGCGATATCTTGCATCGTTTACGAGAAAAATTACAAAACTATATTTTTACGGAAAAAATTATAACCTCAAAAATGGTTTGGTCCACGTAAAGGTGATACGATATCTTCCTTATATAAGTAGGAAATCTTTTAAAAAATTTCCTTACATTTTGAAACCATTAAACAAATATTTGTTGGAAAACCCCACCATTTTTGAGGCCGAGATCATTTTTTTCATAAAATGTACTTTAAAAAAAAATATTTTTCTCGTAAACATTTATCTTATTTTTTTACAAATTTATTTAACCCTCATAAAATTCGAAATGGCTTCCTTATAAAAACGCAAATACAAAATAGCAAAAAATGGGTTTTTGAGAAAATCGACTTTTAATATTTTCAGAAAACTCTTCGCTATTTTGTTAATTTTGAACCTTTTCAAAATTTTGCGGCGGATTTAAAAAAAGATAAACGCTATTAAAATCAGAAAGAAAGCATTAAATCTCTTAATTAGGTCAATAGTTATAAAAGTTTACAAAAAATATAGATTTTTTTAAAACAAAGTCTAAAATTCAAATACGCATAACTTCGTAGAATTTTTTTTTGCTAGTCGGAGAAATATTTATTCATTTCGTTTCACCTAATTTTCTTTTAAAAAACAGCCTATTTCGTCCCGCAAGAGATTCTGCGGCTTCAAAAATAGGCCTGTTGCCTTATTTGAAATGGATTTGATCAAATAAGTCCTGTTTTTAAAAATGTTTTTGGGATATACTTCCGAAAATTTCAGTTAAGAATATTGACTTGATACTTTGCTCAGGGGTTGCTTTTGAATCCCAGTTAAAAGTCC
>CAKNXH010000197.1:0-38897 GCA_932178445.1 Andricus quercusramuli
AAATGGGAGGAGGAGAGATATGAAATGAGGTTTAAATGTGGTATGCAAGTGAGAGGTAGAGAGTGGCAGGGAATAGAAGGAGTGATGAAGACAAGGCAAGGAGAGGAAAGATATAGATGAATCGCATATTCAAGGTACAACAGCTGGTATCAAATGGGTAAGATACAGGAGGAATCAGAATACCTGAAAAGGATTTAAAACAGAGCAAATACAATAAAGTGGTGGGATTCAGAATGGGGGAAAATGTAAGAGCATGCATGTATTGGATGAATGAAGGAGATAATGTGTGTAGAGTGTGTAGGTACAAATAGGAAACATGGTTGCATATGTTGGAGATAGTGCACATGTGACGGTAGGGCAAGGGAGGGCATGAAAAAGAGTGTGGAGTGGATTTTGAATGGAAATGGTCAGAGGGAAGAATGGACGAAAAGGTTGGAATGTCTGAGAGAGAAAGAGAGAGAGAGAGGGAGAGAGAGCTGGTAGCACAGGATAGGGAAAAAAGACTTTGAATTGAAAATTAAGAAGTAGTTTTGCGTAATGGGATCCAATCTTGAGATAAATAATTTTGAGGGGAAACGGAAACCCAGGACAAGGTCACAAGCGCTCAGTAGCAAGAATAATAATTAGGATGGTATGTAGCAAATAAGTGGTTAGATAGTATATAAGCCGTGTTTATAAAAATACATTTATTGGTTGTGTATACATTCTGAAATCCGTAAACAGGAGAGTGTATAAACAAAATAAAATAGTTGAACTTCCAATCATTTGTTAATTCAGATGTCTCGGGTATTAATTGACTAATTGCCTTGATCAAGAGATGGCTGAGAACATTAAAAAAAAATTATGTAACATAGGCAGGGGGAGGGGGGGGGGGGTCTTAAGCCTTTTATAACAGCCTGTTACATGGGGGAGGGGAGGGGTAAAAATTTGTCAAAGAATGTGTTATGTAATTTATGGATGGTATCTCATTTGACTGAAATTAGAGTGAATGAAAGAAAAATGATTATCTTGTACTGAGAATATTTTTTATGAGATATGAAGTGGTAATTCTCCTGTTACTGCTCCTCTAGTATATCTTGCTGATTTCTTGTAGGCAAATATACTTTGGTGCAAAAGTTCAGTAGATAGTAAGAGAATTTTTACGAGTATTTCGCTCATCTTCGCCGTGATTTTATCTGCCACTGGAGACTCGTTGAATTCAGTGCGCGGTTGGAAGGGTGAACGTGAAGCAGAATTCATGCTCCTATAAGTTGCCTTAATTATCTCAACCCTCTTGTGACTCGTGTTTCTTCTTCTCACTTTTTGACGTGACCCACCTAGGAATTGCCCTAAGAAAAGAACTGTTATTAATTAATACTTGAGGTAGAGGAAGGACTGTGATTAATTTAATTAAATTGTTCAGATAATTTCATAACGCCGGAGAATCGCGCCCTGTCTAAGAACAAGAAGTTTTTAAAAATTAAAGGAAGAAGTTTAACTAAGTTGAAATTCTCTTGATGAAGTTTCTAAATTCTTCGTTAAGCACAGTAATGGATTCAAGAACTTAGTACGCTATTGTACAATTAGAAAGGTTAAATGAGAAGGATGAACATTTCTGGGCGAAATTGCTTTTTGTAATTATTCTTGTAACTTACTACTCATAGTGATGAAAATGATGGAAGATTTTTTTTCTGAAAAATAATCTTAGGAGATTACAGAGTTTCGAAACATTTTTCCCTGTACCCAAAGGAGTATTTCTGCGCGAGATGGTTTGGTCCTATCTCAGAACCTTTTTCCGATAGATGCTTTAACTAATTCAGCTGGCAGTAGCGTTAAAAGTACCGTGATAAAAATTTCATGAAGATCAGGGATTTTAAAAGAAGTGAGTTTAGAAAACAGGAGGGTAGAGTAAGAACGATATAATCGACCCTTCGAGTGTCGTTCTGCCAAAACTTTGCGATGGAATATTCCACTTCTATTGCAAAGTCAATATCATCGCGAAAAACAAGGAATTTCTAGAATCTATAGTGGAAGACTCGTCTGCCTACTTCTAAATTTCATTAAAATTTACTTCTTTATATTTCGAAATAAGGAATCCGAGAGATCAATCTTATATTGACTGGAAGATGATTCACGCGGTCGATTCGCAGCCCCTACAATTTAGAGAGAATGAACCTCTATAAAATCTCAAGCAGTGTAAAAATTAATTTTTGTAATACCTTCGAAAACTTTTCTAATAATTTTAGATCAATATTGCATGCAATAAAAAAAACTATCATTTTCTGGTGTATGGTTGCTAAAAATCAAAGAATTCTGGAAAGTCAGTGATATTTTTGGGAATACCTGACAGAGACAGAGAATTTTCGATAAACTAAAGTTGAAGTTTAGAGGTGATCCACAAATTACGTAAAGCTTTCTTTTCAAATTTTCAAAAATTTTGATCAAAAGTCATTATTTTTAGTTAAAAACTTTTTTCGGCATGAAAATTCAACATTTTAAATGAGATTTTGTTTCGTTATCGTCTAAAATTTTTTTAATGGTTGGAAATTTAACTCTTTCTTAAAACGTTTATTAATGGAAATTCAACAATTGGGTTAAAATATTTTTCACTTTCTTGATTGAAAAATCTTCTTTGGTTGAAACTTCAACTACCTTGATATAAATATCTTGTTTGGTTAAAATAACTGTATGGTTCCGAATTAATATTTTGTTTCGAGGATTCAACTATTTTGTCGAGAATTAGCATTCTTTAATTGAAATTTCAACTATTACAATTTCCTTGAGAATTAATTTGTTGTTGTTGGAAATTCAACTATCAAGTATTGGTTGAAGATGTAAAATTATAGTTAGACGAAAAATGTAGTTGAAGATTTGAGTGTTCGAATGAAAATACGTTTCTTATTATTTTAAAATTAGTTTGTTCAATTTAAAATTTCAGCTTCTCCATGGTAGGTTAGAAATTTAGCTTCTTTAGTTGACAACTGTACTATTCGCGTATTTTGTTAGAAATTTGTCTCTGGCGGTAGAATAATAATCTTCTTTTTGAAAATTTCATCTTTTTGGTTGGAAATTTAATACGTTGGTTGAAAGTATATCATACTCTTTACCTAAATGAAACATTTTGGTGGCATGTTTATACATCAGAATCAAAGCTTGAACTATTTTATTTTTGGTTGAAAATTTATTATTTTTATTTGAAAATTCATATATTTTATACAAAAATTGTCCTTTTAGGAGAAAATTTAGCTTGTTGGTTGAACATTTATCTATTTGGTTGAAAATAAAAGTATTTTTTTCAAAATTCTTTTTTCGGTTAAAAATAAGCTTTTTAATCTCGAATTGATTTTATCAGACGAAACTTCGTGTATTTTGTTAAAAGCTTGCCTTTCTTTTCAGAAAATTAATCTTCTAAGTTAAATATTCATCATTTTGGTGGAAAAATTGAGAAATTGAGAAACAAATTTTTTTTTCTGCGTTAACATTATTCATCTATTACGTACAAGGTGGTTCTTATACTTTATAAAAATTATAATGATCAGGGAGAATAAAAAATTGTTTAAAAAAAAGTTATGTACAGTAAAGGCAGTTTTAGGTTCAGATTTTGGATCAACTTCGTGGTGGAAAAATGTATTATGAAAATAAATTGCGATAAGAATTCTTCGTGATGTAATACATTTCTTAAAAGAACAATGGAAAAATACCTACTGGAAACTAAAATTTTTAGCTATTATTTGGACGCGAATACAAAATTTTACCCAAATATCGAAAAAAAGGTAAAACTTTATATTGTTCTTCTTTACATTAATTCAGTGTAGATACATTATTGTGAAATTATAATTCCACTAGTCCTAATGCCAGTTATTTTTTGAGATTGTGAAACACAGAACAATCTTTCTGGTAATAAAAATTTGTGAGGTATTCAACATCTTATTGATCTCAAGAGGTAAAAACTTTACTGGATTCAGACCTGAATATTTTTCGCTTCATTTCGTATTCATTATTACGGTTCATCTTCTCCTTTTTTCAGATTGAAAACTTGTTTAAAAGAATAAATCATCATGTTTTAATGTGAAGCAAAACTCGAAAGACATAAAGAAAATTTTATTCTTACAAAAAAATGGTATTCTCTACCTTAAACACGTGTAGCAAACTTCTAATGTTACGATGGTAGTGTTCCTGATATGATGCAATCGTAGAAAAAAGGCTAAATCTCTGCAATCGTTTTTATTGCAGTGGATGTGATTTCCAGTGGACTCCTTTTGTGATATTTCGTGATCCTCTAGCATTTTAAAATGTCCTTCTACCTCTATTAATCAATTACAATCAAGCATATTTGTTTCGATCCCAGGAAACTCTCAAATTTCAGGGCGGTATCAGTGTTCCTGGAAAATAATTGAAAAATATTCTGGTGCCTTCCCTAAGGGGCCATCCATAAATTACGTAACAGCATTGCGGGGGAGGGGGATTTTTAACGTGGGGGAAATCCATGTAATAAAAATTATAGTAGTATTACACTATAGTATATAATAGTATATGAAATTAGATCAGTATTTTGATTAATTCTCCATCGTTCTTTAATCCAGCTCACGGTTGTGAGACGTGGCCATAAGTGTGATTTACCGCGGTTTTACTGGGAGCCGGTATCATTTTTTAGATGGCAGTTTCTCTCATTGAGACCCTGCAGATTTTTAAGCATTTTTAACAGATATCACAACATTTTATGAAATTTTAGAAGATTTCAGTAATCACAAAGGATTTTAAAGGCTCTTAACAATCTATTCTAATGAATTTGCCAGGATATCATAGGATTTGATAGAACTTCAAGTATTTAATGGCATTTCAAGAAATATCATGAGCCTTTATGTAAATTCATGGAGTTTCAAGGGATTTTATGATATTCTACTGAAATTTCGAAGTGTTTATTCATAAGGATTTTAAAGCTTGTATGGTACATGAAAAGAATCCAAGATGATTCAGAAGAATGTTACAGGACCCATAAGGTTTAAGTATATTTAGAATGTTTGCAAAGTATTTTTAAGGGAATTTGACAAGTTTCATGAGATTTTCAAAGATTTCATTATTATTACAAGAGGGGTATAAAGGAATATCAAGGAATTTAATTAGATTTTTGTGTAAATTTACGGGATATCAAGGTATTTTTTGAGATTTTCCAAAATTTTAAAAATTTTAATGAGTTGGAAAATTTAGTGATATTTTAAAATATTCCAGGAAATTTCAGTGGATTTTAGGAATTTGAATTGAATTCAAGAGATTTCAAAGGATTTATAAGATTGTGGGCCATTTAAAATTATTGCAAGAATATCATCAGATTTCATGTAACTTAACTGGATTTCAAGGAATTTTATATTTTAATAAACTTTAACAAAATTATTTACAAGAATTGAGAGATTTCAAAGGATTTCAAAGATTTGAAGAGATTTTCAAACATTTAAAGGGTTTTTCAAAGACTTCAAAGCATATAGAATATTGTAGGGTATTTAAATAAATATTCATAAAAACAAAGGTTTTTCACAATTCTTTAAAGTGCTACTACTCCTAGAATCATTATATATTTTTTCAGTTATTTCGGCTCTGCATTATCTACTGATACAACCTTGGATCTAATAATCTAATTCTTTAGATTTGACGACAGATTGCGGAGGCAGTACGAACATCTTTAACCTTAGGCAAATGATGTCGCTCTTCTAAATTGTCGCTAAAACTATGAACTTGCGTGATTTAAAAAAAAGAGATTCAATAAAATTGTATTATCTCGTTCCATATTACGTTTTATTAACGTTTATTATGACGAAAATCGTGATCGAAAATCTATATTTTTCATTTGTTTGATAAATTTGTCTTTTTTATATTAATAAACATTCTAATTATTTATTAATTCTGGTTTTTAGATTTTATCTAAGTTTGTTGAGATTTGTTACATGATGAGGGGTACGAAATGAGCAAAATATGTTCTACGTCATTGATTGATGGTCCCTAGCGGAAGAAAATAAATTTCTCTGTAAATGAATTCTGAAGAGAATCAAATTCCAAAAGTTCCAAAATCTTCTAATAGTTATTACACATTATTAGGCATATTGGGATAAGCAGTTTCATAAGACAACACAATTTTCCCCTATTTCATCCAATTTCCGCTTTTAAAGCACCATCCACACCTAACCACACTCTTGTAATAATGCGGGTAATTTTCTCCTCTGTCATCTGCGAAAGCAATTATCTTCAAGCTGGTACGCGACTAGCATTAACGAGATGCATGAATCCAAGGAGAAAGGCATCGACAACGACTGCCTCTGCCAGGAAAACGATTACACGAACCGATGTCAACAGATTTAACGCCGTTATACAGATTTTTCCTGATGGTAGTTTCGCGAATATTCGTTTTTGTTCTGGTCCATATTTCATGGATCATTCGAACACATAATGGTGCTATTTATTTTAGTAAACCCAAACTCTAAATAGAGTGCTTAATGGACTGTAAATTTTCATATCGGAACAAAGCTCGCATTATTTAAATTGAAGTTACATAGGATCCGTTAAAAAAGTACGGCACGCTATTTTGAATACTTTTTCAACTCGTCCTTTTCTTTGTCACACATCATCACAGAAAGTTTGAGCTTTGCAGGGTGATGCCATAAATAAAAATACCCCCACAACCTTATCAAATCAAAATTTTCTCTATGATTCCGTTTTTAAACGTCTTAATTAAAACATTAAAACATAATGTTTCAATAGACTTCACATCCAAAAATGCTCTCAAAATGGGGAAAATAGACTCATTTCTCATAAAAATACTGAAATAATACGAAAATCAATTCTTTTTAATGAAATTAATACTCACGTAACATATTCATGGAAGGATTATATTTTCGCAATTAGGAAGTTTAATATACTCTTAATATGAAAAAGATTTAGATGTATTTAAGTAGAGTTAAGCCAGTTGGGTCAGACATGGAATGCTCTGAAAGTCGAATAGGAAAGTTTGGATGTGGAATGGCCGCGAAAATGAATATTAAACTCGAAATATGTGACCTTTTCAACAAAACAGTTGACTCTTAAACCCAAAAAGATGAATTTTCGAAGAAGAACCATGATTTTTTAACCCGTATAATTTAAGTTTCAGCGAAACAAGAAGAATCTAAACCAAACGTAGTTGAATTATAACCAGATAGTTGAAGTTTTCAGAAAAGGACATTAATTTCTTACCAAATATTTGAATTTCCAGCCTTTGAAGTCAAAGTTTTAACCAAATTGTCAAATTTTTCAACAAAAAAGAATTATCTTCAACTATAAATAGTCCCACTTTTCTTCAAGCCAAAGAGACAATTTTTGTAAAGACTCTCTCAATTAGAGAATTTTCTACTGGAAAGATCAATTTTCAATTGAAAAGGACGATACTTCAACAAACAAGTTGTATTTTTTACTAAAACCTTGAAAATGTGAGTTTCTAACGAAAAGTTCAACTTTCAGTCAAGTAGTTGAATTTTATATAAAAAAAATTATTTCTGATAAAAAATTTTATTGCTGATATTCCATGAGAAAAATACTTTCATTTTCAACCAAAACATTCGAATTTAACAAAACGGTGGCATTCTCAACAAAAAAACATCAACTTTATATCAAAAGAGATGAATTTTTAAACCAATAATATGAATTTTTAAACGATAAGTAAGTTTTTAATAATTATCATGAATGAAATATTATTTTCAATCAAATGTTTGAATTTAAAGCTCAGAACAATTGATTTTCAACCAAAAAGATGAATCTCCTGCCGATAAAATAAATTCTAAACAAAGAAATTCAACTTTTAATGAATAAGTTGAATTTAGTATCAAGAAGATTCATTTTCTTCTACAAAATACGAATTCTCAAAAAAGGTTCATCAATTTTTAACCAAATTATTGAATTTCCAACTAAAAACGATAAATTTTCAAGCAAAAATGAACGTATATTTAACAAAATAGTTACATCCTAAACAAAAATAATGAATCTTCAATAAAGTAGTTTAATTTTCAAACATATATTTATAACTAGAACACTAAGTGAAACATTTAGTAGTTGAATTTTTAAATGAAAAGACTGACTTTCAAATCAAAAATAGATTATTTAAATTTTCAGTCAAAAAAATAATTTTTAACCATAACAAAAAGCAACTAATTTTCAAGCAAAAAAGTTAAATCGTTAACCAATAAAATCAATTTTCAACTGAATGGTCTAAATTTCAACCAAGTAATTGAAATTTCAATAAAAATGTGTGAATTATCAATTACAAATTCGATCGCTGAATTTTACACTAAAAACTATCAGTTTTTGGCCAAAAATGGATAAGTTTAATTTTGCGGTTAAGAAAATTATTTCAAAAAAAGTTAAATCTTCAACGTAAGTGTGTAATTCTCCAACAGAAGAGTTAAATTCTAAATTCCATATTCAATATTAGACTCTTACGCGGAAGAAGATTAACTTTCAATTCAAATTAGTCGCTTTTTCATACTGTATTCTATTATCAGAGTCTGAATTCAAGCAAAAAACAATAGAAAAGAAAACTTTCTTGAAAACAGAGAAAAAGAGGAACTCGTTAGAAATGTAGTAGAGAGAAAATTAGGTGTTTTTGAACGACCTCATGTTTGTTATATTTTTGACTGAATTCTCGTTTAAAACCCACTTCTAAATAATTCAACCTCATTCTATTAACAGAAACCACGATATTGAAACAAAGCTTATCTCAACCGGTCGTGGTAACCGTATGGAGAATGGAAAGAATTCAACTTTTAGCACTTTTCTTTGATAAAATAAGAGCTGTATTAGCGGCAACAGCGGATTGGAATAAAAATAATATCTGTTCCGCCAGTTGTACGCCAACTTTAGTAGGTTTCCGCCTTATAAAACTGAACCAGTGTCGCCGTTGAGTTAAACGGACTGTCGAACGTGAGTTGAAAACTTCAACACGATTCTGGTTCGACACGTTTTCCGCCGATAACTCGGTTCGACTTTAGTAGCGGTTCGATTCGATTCCACTTCAGACAAGCACACCGAGTACCTAGGTGGACTTCATTCTGCCCAGAGAAATTCGTGGATCATTATTATTATGGGTATGATAATAGGACCTTACGAAAGTTCTTTTCATGCAAATTTTATTTTGTCATTATCTCAACCATATCAATTGAATAATTCATTGTGTGGAAGCTTTTTTCTTGAAGAATATCTTAATTAATCCATTAAAAAATCAATAGAGATGAAAGTAGTTGAAAAATTCAATCATTTGACATATAAATATGGAAGGGTTTTGTAAACTTCATTTTTATTTCAAGATAAAATTAGGAATTTTTAAATAAATTTTCATTACTTACGGTTAGCAGTATAGTACTAGAGAAGGAGGGAATAAGAATTATTCAAAAGAGTGAAAAGGAATTCTACAAAATCGAAATCACTATTTAAAGATAAAATAAAAGACCACTCGGAAGCTAAATTTTTGATTAATTGAGGTCACAA
The DNA here is from genome assembly GCA_932178445.1 of Andricus quercusramuli. Lineage (NCBI taxonomy): Eukaryota > Metazoa > Arthropoda > Insecta > Hymenoptera > Cynipidae > Andricus > Andricus quercusramuli. The sequence goes on from CAKNXH010000197.1 coordinate 9,484, forward strand.
AAAAGTGATTCGCAAAAGCCATTCAGATTCGGAGAGAACCCTAAAAGTACATTAAGCTCGGCTGTGAATTGTGATGAAAAAAACTCAATTTTCTGGACTTTGGATAGAGATTCGAACACGAATTTTCAATTTTTTGTAACAATAAAAACTTGCTTCCAAGATTTAGGGATGCTTACCAGAATCAAAAAATGTTCGATCCAAACAAAATATAATGTTTCAAGAATATTTAAATTGAATATCGAAATATCACAGTATAACACACTTTATTTGCTCAAAATCCGAAAAATAAGGAAATATATCTTTTTTCTATGAATAATAATAATTTGAAGAAATATGACTACTAGTGGTTTGAAGAGAAATTATGACTCTCTTAAAATTTCCACAACAATTTAATTAGAATTTTTAGATTATTGCATTAAAAATGAGATTACAAAACAAAAACTTTTATCACAGCGTGTATTCAATTTTTCAAGAATTTTTTATGCATTGAAACCATTTTTTGATAAACTTTTGATTATCTGGTACTGTACTGCTACCAAAAAATGTTTAATTCTTTGAAGACTCGAAAATATTGGCACGTTCTCAGAGTCGAATAGGACAGTTTGTATCAGGCATTCAGCCTCTGAATAGAAAATGGATGTGAGTGTTTTAAGTAGAGTACAACCAGTTTGGCCAGACAAAAAATGTTCTGAAAGTGAACTACGAAAATCTTGATGATACAAGGCTGGGTAAAGAATTTTATTCAGAAATATACGGATTTGTCAGACAATTTAATAAATTGAAAAAAGTCCTAATATGAAAAAGGGACTTGTGTGTATTCTGAGTAGAATTTCACAATTTTGGTCAGAAATATAATGTTCTGAAAGTGGAATACGAAAGTTATTAAAAGCCATTTCCGTAGAAGCTTTTAAGTAGCAAGACAATGATTGGAGAGACAGTTGAACAGTTTCATATAGTCCCATTATGAAAAAAATTAGCATGTATTTCAAGCAGAGTTTCACTATTTTGGTCAGTCATATAATTCTCTGAAAGTTGAACACAAAAGTTAATAAAAGTAGTTTCCATAGAAGCTTTCAAGTGGAATGTACGGATTCATCAGGCAATTTAAAAATACGATATGGGCTTCGTAAAAAAGAATTTTCGTAGAGTAAACCCAGCTTGCTTAGACATGCACTGTTCTGAAAGTGAAAATGCGAGAGTTTTCATAAGTCATTTAACAGTTCGATACAGTTCTTATATGAGAAAAATATTTCAGTTTATTTTAAGTAAAATTTCATTTCCTTCTTCAAAAGTATAATATTCTGAAGGTCAAATACGAAAGTTATTAAAAGCCATTTTCGTAGAAGCTTTCAAGTAAAAATATACGGATTGGTCAGGCAATTTAAGAATTCTATACAGGCTTGGTATACAAACTTATTCGAGTAGAGTAAATGCAGTTTGAGCAGGCCTAACATGTTCTGAAAGTGCAATACAAAAGTTTTGATAAAGCATAGCCCAGAAAAATTTAAAGTAGAAATATACGAATTGGTGTAAAAATTAAACAGTTTGATAGATTCCTGACATGAAAAAAAGGATTCGAACGAATTTTAATCAATGTAACCTATTTTCATTAGACCCAATGTTTTTAAAGGAGAATGCGAATGCTGTTAAAGACATTTTCGAGAAAAGAAAATTTCAAGTAGAAACATATTGATTGGTCATGAATGATGACAAAATTCACATATTTTCATAGACTTAAGATGTTTCTCAGTAGTTCCATTGGATTATTTGAATGTGTTTTGTATAACAAGTATCAGGCAAGTAGACGAGATAATATATATTTATACTTCATAATATGCAGGAATAATTTTGCTTAGTGGGAGAGTTGACAACGATGTATTCGACATGCGCATATCACGATGTTCAGTGTTTTCATGAACAAGAGGTCACGAACTTCGCCCTCTCTTCATCCCAATTTGCGTGGCTGTGATTCGGCACACGGTATGCATGCTCTGTACATCAAAGTCTGACCAAAATCGCACGTATCTACTGAATGATTCAGCTTTAGCACCGCATTGTATTTTAGAGGGCAAAGCTATCTTGCAGGAAATCTACACCAACATCATTTACCACTGAAAATGTTCCATTAATTTTAATCAGATTATATTTTATAAAATTATCATCTAATAAAAAACTACTGGAATGCGCAAAAAATTATATTTCTGCTGAATAAACAACATGGAGTATAACACGAGTATATTTAGTTCAGTATTCACGAAATTAAGCAGAACATCCCGAGAATAGTCATCCAAGTTTTAACGGAAATAAAAAATAGTCTTTTTATGTATTTACTTTATTGGTTTGGAAATTTTCAAAGGGCATAGAATTCCAGAAATATTTTCGGACAAGGAAAGTCAGGAAACAGTCGGGGAATTTGCAAAAAATCTTGCAACAGTCAGGGAAAACTTTCTTGGTTGTAAATTTGACTATTTATTTTTAATTCGTACTGTTTGTTTGAATTCAACTATTTTGAATTCAAAATAAAAATATTTTCCAATTGAAACATTATATTATACTTATATCATTGGCTGGAACTGTATGTTTTTTGGTTGATAATTGAACTTCTAAGTTGAAAATTCAACTATTCATCTAAGAATTTTACTATTTTGTTATAAAAGAGTAAAAACCCCAACTCTTTGGTTGCAAATTTAACAATTTTGTTTGAAATTCGCTTCCTCTTTGGTTCAAATATCAGCTGTAGCATTTCTTATTAATAAATCATCTATTCTTTTCAACGTAAAAAACTCCAAGCAAATTTTTCTTCTCAAATTGAAAATTTATTTGGTGGAAAGGTCAGTAGTTCATGACTAAAGTTCAATACTTTTTTTATTATAAATTTGATAACTGGTTGAATTGCTTCTGGTTGAATTCTGATTTTTTTTTGAGGATTTGAGTAATTGGTTTGAAATTTATAATTGTAGGTAGAATATTCGAGGATATTTTCAAAAACTAAACTATTTTGTGGAAAATTCAATCCTTTTATTAAAAATTGAAGTATTCTGTTGAAAAGCCATATTTTTGTGAAGTTTCTATGTTAAAAATCTTACAAGTTCTTCGGCTACCCTGATTTAGTAAAAATTACAAAACTTTACTGAATGTCTACAAATTTGTTTTTTCTTTGTTTACAGGACGACAGGCGAGAAATACTCAGATTCATGGAAAATCTACAATTAACCACGGGTCTCAAGATATTCCCATTGGTGATGATTACACGAACGGTAATTATACAAATCATAATTTAATTTTCAGGATTTAGTTGAAAATGAAGAATTTAATGAATAACATTAATGGTATACATAATAGCCCTTGAACCAAATAACCAATGATGATTTACATTGGATGGCTGCGAATTAAGTAAATAAAAAAATCCGGATTCGCGGATGAGAACTTCTTCAAAAAATCTGATTGTGAATTTTCAAAATAGAAATATATTTAATATTAATTTTTGTACCTGAACTGAATTCACTAGAAGTTTGTGAATCGGATTCAGAATGTGAGATTCAGAAATAAAAAAAATGCAATTATTTGTCCGCTCCCACAGAAAATCAGAGTGTAAAGCTGCGCTAACTTCAGGGTACCATTTTCCTGCAACAAGAAAAAACCTTGGTAGTGTGAAAGGTACCATTACACAAAGTATCGTTTCTATCGGACTTAGGGTACAAAACGTCAACCAATTTCCATTGTCTTTACAGTTTTTCGGCAAGAACAATAGACAATAGTTTTGTATCTCAAGTCCAAGCGAAATGGAATCCCATCTTGAAATTAGCAGCAACAATATTTATTCCTGAGTTCTCACTGTGTAGGAAATATTACGTTTGTGTTCTGGGTAAACCTTCGAAGTACATAAATAGGCGTAACGGGAAATAATAAATGACATAATATCCATGGTTCGTTGGTTGCTAATCACCTGAATGGTTTAGCTAATCTTGTATAATAAAATAGCCGAGGTTGTTTATGCAGGCAAGAAAGATGGCATGGTTCGTGAATTTACTAGGCCACAATTGTAATTATCGAAGCTCTACTCACACATCATAAATTTAATCAGTTTATGCGTTACCGCGTTAGAATTGAAAGGAATTTTATCTATTTATGCAAATGATAAGAATAGTTTGAATCAAAATAGTAATTACAATTGAAATACAGTGTTCAGAAATATTATGCTGCCTAAGAATAAAATTTGAACTGTATTGCAATATATTTAAAAGTCACAGGGACCGTTTGAAAAGTACTTCCAAATGTGTGTGTGTGTGGGAGGGGGGGGGGGGGGCGTAACATGTTTTGTAGAAATTAATGGCGGAGGGGGTAGGAAATAACTTAGAATGTGAAATTACACATACAAAACATATGCATGTGAATAGCAATTTTTGAAGATTTTTTCAAAAAAGAGAATAGTGATTTTATTTTACAAGTAAAGCATCTAGAATACAAACATCACACTCTTTCCCTCATTTCCCTCTTTGTAACTATTTAAAAATAATGTTCTATTTTTTTCGCTGTTATCAATAAACTGTTCCTCTTTCTTGTTTTTTCGCTTGAATGCAAACTGAATCAATAGAACCTAATATGATAATCCAACAATTTTTCTTTGGAAGATAATTCATTTTGTTTGGAAAGTCTACTATTGTATTTATTGTTCAGAAATCATCATTTCACCATTAGATTCAACATTGAATTATTTTGTATAAATTCCTTTTTTTCAGCTAAAAATCAATTTTTCAAACTGAAAAAATGAATAATCCTTTTTTGGCTGAAAATTGATAGTTTTACTTGAAAATTCAACTTTTAAAATATTCATCAAAAATTCATCTTTTCTCGTTCAAATAGGAAATAGTTGGTTTGAAGTTGAACTACTTTCTGGGATGTTCATTTTACTGGTTAAAACTTAAAGTTCTTTGTTGAAACTTCGTTCTTTTGTAGTTAAAAATTATTGTTTCAAGGAAAATTTAAGTATTATATTATTGGATAAAAAGGTATATTTTTAAATTGAATGATCAATCATCTCTCTTGATTAATAATTCCACTGCTTCTTAGAAAGCCGAACGACTTTGTTAACGATTCATTTCCGTAGTTGAAGATCCATTTCTTTGTTTAAAAATCCAAATATTTTGGGAGATTTTGTTACTTCAAATTGAATTATTCCATTACTAGTTAAAAATTCATCGTTTTTGTCGTTGTAAATAATAATAATAATAATAATAATAAATCTTTATTGAGTTCGTAACAAGAATGATATGTACATGGCAGACAGAGTTAACATAAGAACCCAAGAGCGAGGTACAGCTTAAAGCTACTTTCAAACCTAATTTGGTCCCTTTCGGTAAGAAACTTCAATATTTCGTTTAGAATTCAATTTTTATTTGGTTTAAAATAACCTTTTTCAAAAGCAACTACATCTAATCCATTTTGAGACTTATAATTAATCCGTTTTTCATTGAAAGTTAATTATTTTTGGTTGAAAAGCCTTCTGTTATACTTTAGGTTCAGAATTAATCTGAAATGATGGAACTATCCACCTAGAAAAACTACCCGAATCGGGCAGTGTCACGCCTATCCCGAAAGGTAAATGACTTAATGGTATACATACATACATTGAAAAAGTTTTTTTTCCATTCATTGGTATCGTTTACGTTTTCTCATGTGCATGAAGAATTGAAATTTTCTACGATTTGGGCGTCATAACAAATATACTGTCGATGTTGGAAAAGTAGGGTTGCAACCGAGGCGGATGCACTTGGAAGACGAAGTGCTGGGACAAGAGCATGAATATGAATGAGAGACTAAGAAAAGGAAGGAGCAGAGAAGAGGCGAAATAAAATAATCTCTCGTTTCAGGAAAAATCTTTTTTCCCCGTATATCCGGCACGATTGCGCAAAGTGCTTTCTCTGAATCTCCAATTTCAATGAAATTTTTCTCTACGAGAATTGCCGGCTCCATGAACATTTATAGAAAAATTCTAGAAAGGCGGCATGGAGCTAAGTGCCTGGCACTTTATCGTCGCCAATTAGGTTTCAGATTTCTAAGGATATAAAATTTAAACCACGCTTCCGCATTCACTGACCAAAGAGACGACCACTATTAGGACCCCTTTTGCTGGCTCGACTTCAACGCTTTAATTATCATTTCTTCCGAAGAAAATTTTCAATAAAACATTTTGGAATGCGCTTTTTAAATTTGCTTTTAAGATAAAAAAAAAATTATTCGACGTAACTGAATACTGCATTCTGAAAGATTTCATTTTTGACTTGGAGTATATCAACATTTTTATTATTTTAGTAGTTATAAAATATTGAATAATAGAACTACAAGTGATATCCTTATGAAAATGATGAAATTTGTAATGTGGTTTTTTCAGGCAACCTAAAATATTAGGAAAGTGTAGGTTCTTTCCTGCAAAACCGTACAAGTATAATTTTCGAGATACGATTTTAATTATATGGGTAATAAAAAGGCATTATAGGATATTCCTTTATCAGGGGCCGATCACCAACGGGGTAACACGTTTTTTACAATTTTTTTTTAATTGCTAATACTCCAATAGTAACTGATGTTATAGCAAAATATTAAACACTTCGATTATTTACTATCGTTCACGCATTTCCAAAATTTGTTTGACAAGCTAAACGTGAACTAAAATAACCTAAGTATTTTTAAGATCAATTGCGATCATAATGAAAGTTCATAAAATGTAACATGAAACGATATTATACAATTCTATCAAATCATTCATCAAATTACTTGAGGTTATTTTTCTAACAATAATTTGGGTCATCGATATTTTTACTTTCTGTTTAATCTGTCGTCAAATCTTGAAATGTAGATGACACAATCTAAGCGTCTATTTAGTAAATAGTAAAAAGCTCGATTAACTCAAAAAATGTTTTTTATCTGGAAGTAATTTAAAAAATGATAAAGAACCTTAGTTTTAATAAGCATTTTTTTATTTACGCTAAAGCCATTCACAACCTTTGAAATATTTGAAAATCTCTCCAAATCTTCGAAATCCCTCAATTCTTCTGAATATATTCTTTCATCAAAATATTATAAAATCCCTTGAATTTTGGCGGAATTACATCATATCTGATGATATACCTTAAAATTTCTTGAAATCTACTCAAATTTCTTGGAAACTTTTAGAATAACCTTAAATCTTTAAAATCATTTGGAATTTCTTGAAATTTATTGCAACTGCTCGGCATTTTTTCAAATATCCTAAAGTCTTTGAACTTTCTTATAATCTGTCAATATATCAGAAATTGCTGAAAACCTCTTCAAATCATTGAAACATTTTGAAATACCTCAGTCCCTGTAGAAAAATTCTTTGAAATCTCATTAAAATATTATAAAATTTTTTGAAATCAAGTGAGGTAACATGATATCTAAAGAAAAAAAAATATAAACAAAAAGACATTCGCTGAAGTCTCTTGAAGTATTCAAAGACCTATGAAATTCATTAAGATTCTGGAACATTCATTAAAATGCTTCATTGAGAGCTTTAAAAATCCATTAAAATTAATGAAGTCCTCGGAAATCTTATAAAAATCAATGTGAATCTTTCTGAACACCCTACAATATTCGAAATTCTTTGGAATCTCTATCACTATTTTTAAATTCTTGAAATATACTGGAATTTCTTAGATTAATTCCAAATATCATAATATCTTAAAAATTCTTTAAAATTGTTCCAATTTTTTCAAATCTTTGGACATACTTTGAAGTACATTAAAATCTCTTCAGGCCTTTAAAATTCTTGTTTATAAATTCTTTACAATGTAATCAAAATATGGAAAATTCCTCAAAATGCTGTGAAGTTACATGAAAATCTAATTAATATATCTTGAAATTTCTTGAAATACCTTGAAATATTTAAAACCCTATATAATTCATTAATAGAATCCCTTGAAATATTGAGAAATTTTGGAAATGTTAGATGATTTTGCGGGTAGTAGTAATTTCAAGAATTATGAAAAAACTTAGTTTTTATAAATATTTTCTCAATGAATGATGGAAAATTAATCAGCAAATTGATTTAATTAAACCAATATGAAATCTTTGTAACATCACTACAATCTTTTCTTGTAAAATTACTAAAAATTAACATTATATAATATAATTTTGGATACATCAATTTCCTATAAGGTTGATTTGTTACAAATTTTACGTAACAGAAAAGCTTCTACGCAATTACTGGATGGGCCCTTATAGGAAATACATACATTCAGGTATGTTTGATGTCCATAATGGTGGTTGCTACAATTTTCAATAAACTTCTATCTTTTGTCATTCCTATTTCAATCAGTATTTTCTAATCAGAAACACATTTTTCTGTCCGATAAAACAGAAATGTATGCAACATAAAAGTATCAATTAAAATAAATAATTTTAGAAAAATCCTGGAAACCTAAAGTACACTTAGAAGAAAGAAGAGATTCCGTGTTGAAATGTTTGTATTCAGTTGTTCAACGAAATTAATTTTTAAGCTCGCATAAATTCCATTTCACTTGTACTTTTTTTCTCGCCACAGCGACCTCTTTCGTCTCCTTTTCCCCGCTATTTCACCTGCAAATCGCTACCAGATGGGGAAAATTGAATTAGTCACAGCCGCACTTATAATTACAACCGCTACGGTCCCAGTTTCTCGTCTCTTTCTCTCTTTCTCTCTCGCTCTCTTTCTCTCCCATCCTCTGCTTGGGCGATTTTGCGAGCGGCAAGTGCGCGGTAATAGCAGTAATTTTTCCAACGTTAATTTCATGCAAAAGTTCCAGGTTCGCGGAGTCGCCAGCCGATTGGTCTTTTTGGCCTAGGGAATGCCGGATACAACCGAGGAAAAAGGACCAAAATAGATATCCAAGCGTGGCAAAAATTCAACAGCAATCTTTCGTGGTGGTAAACCTCTAGCAAGAGCCGGGGCTCTTCGCGGTCCGTGAAGTGCCTTCTTGCTTTTAGAAATAATGAAGGGTCTGCTTTGCCTCCCGGTCCCTATTCTTCCTACCGAGTACCGCGCTTAGCGTGTTATTGGATAATATTATACTTCATAACAGTGAGTTGAAAACGAGAGAAGGAAAACTTTCACGACACAGGAGCAATAAGCTACTCGAATTCTTAGACAAAGATGCTTTTAATTCACAGTACACAACCAATTTTCACCTCATGAGATATTTCTTTAAGCACGGAACACAATGGATGTTCAAAGTATAAGAAAGTACGGCAGAACATACAGATATTAAGGCGCAATATCTGCTATTTTTTTAATATTTCAGGCGTAAATGTATTTTTATGTTGAGCTCATGTTAATTGATCTTGACTAGGTGAAAATTTATTCATAAAGTGTTTGATTTTGTTGATATGCTAATCGAAAATTTCAGCAGGTATTTTATCAAATGTGGTGAACGGATTCTATTGTTTCTGCAACGCAGCAAAAATCTCCCAAGATTTTGGTGTTCTTCCGCGGACTTACTTAATTTACTCTATTCTCTTAGACTTTTTCTGATTCCTCCATTCCCAATTCTTTGGAAGAACTCACCTGTATAGTTGGTTTGTTCCATTGTTGTATCTTCTTCCAACTGTCTTGTATGATTAGCCGATGTCAATTGATTCTGACCAAGAAAAAATTTATTTAGAAAATATCAGAATTTGTTTGTATACTGGTTCAAAATTTAACACGTAGTTTATCAAATGTGGTGGGAGGATTTTAAGGTTCCTGGAATGCAGCAAGAGTTTCAGAAGATTTTGCAGTTTTTCCGAAATCTCACTAAATTTATTCCATTCTCTTAGACTGTTGACAATTTCTCAATTTCTAGTCCTTCGAAACAACCCATATGTGTAGCTAGTTTGTTTTATTATTGAATCTTCTTCCAACTGTCTCGTATGATTAGCTGATGTCAATTGATTCTGACCAAATAAAAATTTAATGAGAAGATATATTAGAATTTATTGGTATAGTGGTCCAAAATTTGGCATGTATTTTATCAAATGTGGTTGAAGGATTGAATTGTTTTTGCAACGTATAGTAGGAATCTCCAACGATTTTACAGTTCTTCCGAAGTCTTTGTTAATTAGCTCCATTATCTTAGACTGTTTACGATTCCTCCAGTTCTAATCATTCTAAAGAACTAGTCTGTGGAGTTGGCTTGTTCCATTGCTGTGTCTTCTTTCAACCGTGTTGTGTGATCAGCTGATGTTAATTGATGTTGGCCTGTTAAGAATTCGCTTGTAAGATATTAGATTTTGTTAGTATATTGGTCCATGGACCACTATATAACAAAACAATATATACCATAATCAAAAATCTTCTAATTAATGTTTATGTCAAACTAAAACTTCCGAGATGTTAGACTGAAACATCCAAGGTGTTAAAGTCGTAATCGGAGTGCAGGAAAACGCCTATAGTTAATGTTTTTGGTCGTATGTAGACTTCTTGAAATTGATGATTATTGAAATTTTTGTCACAGCATAGGAACATGCAATCATGCTGTACATTGTTTAGATGAACTGAAATCAGTGGAATTACTTTTTTTTATTTTTGATAAAAAGCTAATCTGCATAAAGGGGCTGCTTTTTAAAATTTAATCAATTTTAAAAACAAAACAAATTAAGGTGCTTGAACAATTTCGAAAAATAGTAGGAGATTTATGAATAAATAATAATAAGGATCCTCTCTAATTGGAATTTAAAAATGTATACCTTATTCTATCATTGCTATTAAGGAAATAAATTCATTTCACGATAAGCTTATTTTCAATCGACTACAGTTATAAAAATGTTATACTCTTTAGCTTTATCCATTTTGGAAAAAAGTCAGTATACTTATATCGATTTTTGTGGATTCTTTCCACACGAAACATTTCGTAACTGCAAATCTGTCAATGTAAACTTTCGACCATTTATTGCAAAGAAGTCAAATATCTGTACCGTAGTTCATTTGTAATACCCAACGAAGAAGTATTCTAAAAATTGTGTACGACAATAGAATTTCTCCCCTTTTTAGATCTATTGAAAATCATAAAAGAGCCAAGGTACAAATGTTCGTATTTCAGAATGAAAGAAAAATTAAAATCTACCATTTTGAAAAATTCGAAAATCCTGAAGTTCAATTATATTCCAGATAAATGAACTATTCATGTTCGCTCCCTTTTCGCAGAAACTTAAGAATTCTACACCAACTTCAATATAAATTCTAAATTCTGTGAAATGATTTTGAAAGACCATTAAATCCTTTATGGTTGCCTTAATATTAAAAACTTGAAATATGAGCTTCATGTTATTTTTTATGGCTGTTTTTCTTCGGTCACAAAGCTTTAGGAGCGCCTGGAGCTATTCTAGGGTTTGAAATAACATGGAATGAATTTAAAAAAGGATAAGATTTATTCAAATATATGTAAGTGCAGTTATAAGGTGACTCGGTAACACCGTATACTTACCCAATATAAGCGTTTTATGTTCAGTGCAGAAAAGCCCCAGAGTGGGACTTCCAGGATTTTGATAAGACGCTCGTTTTTCCACTCACTGACGCGCAATTTTGCGATTCTTGGATGTGGTTTCTGGAAGCAGTAAAAAGTCGAACGAGATTTTCGTACGATGAAAGTATACTTCTATTTGAGAGGCTATAAATGGAATATTTTCTGACTCACTTGCACCCGATCACTTCACATAAAATTTTACGTAAGTGACAACAAGAGAAAAATTTGCAAAAAGATATTTTCTTCAAACAATTGAATTTTCTTAAATTTTTCTCTTTCTGAAAGCACATATACCATTAACTAAATTACGCATTCACGGTGAAGTTAAACTAAGTTCAAGAGCCGTCCATTAACTACGGTACGATTTTCGTAAATCAATACATAAATGAAATAAATTCTTCTCAATCAAATATAGATTCCATATTAAATTCGACATGAAACGCTTTGAATTCTAAAGATTTCAAGTCGAAATTCATTGCACTTTTAGCCAAAAGATAACTTTAATACCAAAACCACCACAAGAGGAATTTTCAACAAAATACATCAAATTTTTCACCAAATAGTTAAATTTTAAACTCTTAAAGATGATATTTCAACAAATTATGAAGTAGATAAACTTTTAGATAAATTTGTATTTGTGATACAAGGATACACACTATTTTATAGAGTCCTAATCTGAAAGTTCGAGACAAAATCCAATCCAAACCAATCAAATTCAGTGCAATCCGATTGAATTTCATCCAATTCAATTCAATTCCAATTCCATTCCATTCCATAAATTCAATGCCATTCAATTACATTGAGTTTCATTCAATTCCATTCAATGCATAAAATCCATTCGATTCCATTTAATTATATTCACTTCCATTCAATTCTATTCGATTCAATTCCATTACATTCAATTCCATTCAATTTAATTCGAAATAATTCAATTCCATTCAATTCCATTCCATTCCATTCATTTCCATTAGTTTTTATTCAATTCCGTTCAATTCCTGAGACAAAGGACGAGTTCTGCAATTATTTACACTAGGCAGAGTGCCACACAGGTTCGTCTACAAGCCAAAGTTAGGGTCACTGCACTGATCGTACCATAAAGTACAAATTAAATTTTCGTTAGCCAATCAAACTAACATATCAGTTACTTCATAATACGCTGTACGCTAATTAAAAATTTTAAGGCCTAGGCTAAGAAGAGATATTTTAGATATCGTTCACAATACCTAAAATCATACTCATGATGGGTGTGATGAGAAAAATTTTTAACTACGTAAATTCCACGAAAAAGGACAAATTAACAAATTCGTCAACTCTCATGCTAGAAAGTCGGATGAAAACCAAAACTTTTGACTTGTAGATCGTGAAGGGTGGACTTATAATCATGCTATATGAATTTTCAACTAAAAAAAATGTTTTCAACCAAAAATGGAACCGTTGAATTTACGGTTCCAAAAATTAATACCCAACGAAAACGAAAATTAGACAGTTGTATTAAAAAAATCCAACTACTTGAATTCTACGAATAAGGACAAATTCACAAATTAGTTTATTTTTCAAGCTAACAATCGAATTTTTTCAACAACATTTGACTCTTAGACTATTAAAGGTGGACTTTTATTCATGCTGTATACATTTTCGACCAAATCGATGAATTTTGAACTAAAAAAAATTTTACAGTCAAAAATCGAACCGTTAAATTTTCAGATCGAGAAATTAATTTTGAACAAAAAAAAATGTTGTTCATTCGAATTCAACCAAAAAAAAATCTAAAAAATAGTTAACTTTTCAACCATGAAGATAATTATAAAAAAAAACAGATTAATTTGCTAACAAAGTAGTTCAACTTTGAATCAGATCGTTGGATTTATATACGAAAATGAAAATTTGAACAAATACTTGAACTTACAACCAAAGAAAAAATAATTTCCAAGGAGGCAGTTAATTTTTCCAAAAAAACAGATGAATTTTCAACTAAACAGTTGCATTATTAACCAAAAAGGATGAATTTTAAACAAAATACATTAATTTTTCATCAGGAAGTACCTATCAGTTTCCAATTAGAAATATTAATTTTTAATCAAAAATAGAGAATTTACCAAAATTCGAATTTAGCAAAAGAAAAATGAATTTTCATGAAAATAAGTGAATATATAACTAAAAATGGGATAGCTTGATTTTAAACTAAAATTGAAACGAATTTTCAACAAAATGATTGAATTTTTAATGAAAGTAGTAGAAAATTAAAAAAAAAATGTTTCACTAATATTTAAAATCTTCCTTTTTTTTTGCTAAATAGTTTTTTTTGTTTATAAAGTAAGTACAATGCTGTATTTCACATAATTTGCTTGGTACATTAATTATTCAACTTATCCATCCACGTACACGAAAAAATAATTTACTCAATCGCTTGTAAATTCTTCCCATAGGAAGGTTTTATGCTTCTCCTGTAAAATTTTATTGATTGAACTTAGTACCGTTCGACTATCCCTGCTACATTTCTTGAAAAACAAAAATCGAAATGTTTTAAATAAAGCCCAGGCGGTGATTTAGAATTTTGTTTTGAAACTATTATGGGATGCTGAGGTACCATAATTAGCCAGAAAGTCCCATACGCAAACAACTTGGTTACATTGTGAAAGAATTAAACTTGACAATTTACAATGAATAAATTATTTATAAGCTTATGACAACTTTATAGTGAGTGAACTAAAGCAGCCTTTAACAATGTAGACAACCTGTCTCACCATTCTGAACAGATGAGTGCGTGGAAATAGAAGCAAAATGGGAACTAAGTTGGAATCCAGCATAACGAAGGATACCATATTTGAGTTATAATTCAGAATAACTACTGTACTGCTTCAACATCATTTGTAACTTCTAGGTTTGCTGTATGACATTATGACTCATACATGCATCCACATCTATTCAAATATGTAACAATTAATATCTCACTGCTGTATATAATTAAGGAAACTTGATAGGTAATTGAATAAAAGATATTCAATTATAGCAGTATGGAGGGAATTAACAAGCGAACTAGTTATAAAGATGACATTTAAATATCAAAGTTATTTGTTTAATTTATAGTTCAGGACCTGAAGTAACTTCACTTACATCCATTGATACTTCTATATGCAGAAAACTGGAAGGTATATACTTAGCTTTTATCAAAATTTATTTTCAGCTTCAGCCACATTAGTAAGCAATAACTTGGATGCTTTTTCAAATTTATGAGTAAAAAATTTAAAACATCTAAAATTGGACTCGCTCTAAATTTAGAGAAATTAATATTATTATTAGTTCTAGAGTAAATGCAGCTCAAAAGCTGATAAAATGCACTCCATCTAGTACGAGGGCACCCATCCTATTATATCCGAGTCAACCATTGCTTTTCAGATTGAAAACAAAAATTAAAAATAATTTTCAGATTTTAGATTGTTCTACATTCTTTAATATTACCATATTTAGAAGAAGTTTATACATTGAAGTATTCCATTTGTCAAAAGCATTTTAATAATAAAGAACTTCAGTTTTACACCTTCGAAGTTCATCAGTTTACTTATATCTAGTATCAAATTGGAATAAGTAAAAATTTCATATTCTGGCTTCCAAAGGCATCACAATTTCACCGTTCATCATTTTAAAATATTTCTATCTTTTCAGATTTATACTTTTGACTTCTTTGAAATTAATAAGTAAACTTAAATAGAATCAATAACATTCCATGTTTTTCAAGTATTCAAACTCCGGAATCAATTAGAATCTCAATTTCATCGCTTTCAAGATGAACCGTTTTTATGAATGAAAATAGTTTTAAATTTCACGAATCTACTAATTTTTAGAGAATAATATTTTTCAATTTGAAAGTTGGGCAAATTTAAATTCATAATACTTTCGCAAATGGTCCTTTTTAGTTAAAATGAAAAAAGGTATTTTTTCTCAATTTTTATCCTCCTCAGATCATTCAAGTTAGTAGATTCTTGAATTTTTTAAACCTACCAACATAAGTCAAACAAATATATAGGGAATCGTACACAATTATAAGCATTTTTCTGAAATTCTGGTATTCGTATTAAAAACAGAGTGATACAAGTAAATTGAAAAAAAAATTTCTCTAACTGAATATTGTGACCCTTTAATTTTTCCGTGGAATTTATGATAGGAAACTGTGAAAACGTGAGACGTAGCATAACATACACATGTCAGATAATGAAAGAACCTGGTTTTTATTCTTTTTAATTTTACCTAAAAAGCAACAGCGTAAAATTATGTCCAAAAAAATTTTTGTCTGAGGAATTTTGTATTCAATTTTTTAACAACAATTCTCGACAAAAATGTAAAAAGGGTCATAAAGTCAAAATAAAAAAAATATATAAAACATATATGAATACAACCGTTTCATATGCCTGTTGAGCGAAACTGAAGTTACCATTTTTATGTCGTAGGCATTTAATGGCCATTATATATCAATAACGTCAAAAATTATGAAGTCATAGATATATAATGGTTATTAAAAATCGATAAGCTGATATGTAATGACCATTACATATCTATGACCTATGCTCTTAAAAATTGGCGCTTAAGGTCATATACACAGGCAAGAAAGACACCACCATATCCATGCATTTGTTATATAGCATATCGTATAAATCATAGGAGAGAAGGACTCTTGTACTGATGTATTCTTTCAGTACTTTTGCCTCTTCTCTACCTCCGTGCATAATATACTATTTAGCATTTTTTTGAATCAATGAGTAGCGGATTTTCGACAAATCTAGATACGAAAAATCACAACAATTTTCATTGGAAAATACAAAGAAATACCAGAAATTACCATTTTTTCATCAAAAATGTATGGTCCTTTTCGACCTAGAGTGATAAAATATTCAAAACACTGCGAAGAGGTAATTTTATTTCAACTGTGCCAATAATTGTTATAGTAAAAGATCGTTTACAATATACAAACATAAAAAAGGGCCTAATTCGTAAAAAAGTTATATTTTTCTGTAATTTGTTACATTAGTCAAAATATAACAATTTTTGTCAACTTTTTCCAACCTTTTTTCGATTCTCGATGAAAATCTAAGGGAGGTTGAAAAAAGTCGACTAAAAGTTCGTGATATTTTTAAAAATCAGTGAAAATTTCGTATTGGAAATTATGTTTTTTCGAGCTGAAAAAGGGCAGGGAAAAGTTCTGTCGTACCATATCCCTTTCCCAGCTTTATGATTCCTCCACAAAAATTGTCAGAACTATTCTATTTGGAAATTTATGATCAAAAAGTCTTTTCTATTTATGCATCATCTTTGAGTTATGTCGATAAAAATAGTTTTTCTGTTTAAAACAGATATTTCAAATATTATAAATGAGCATAACTTCCTCAATCTTCAATAAAGTATATGAATATTATAGATCAATTGATTCGCCTGGAATCAAGGAATCTTTTCCATTCTTGCAATAATTTCGAATTTATTAACACGTATCACTTTCTGACTATTATGGTTACATGAAATTAGGTATTTTACATACATTATAATTTTAAATTAATGATTATCTGCTAGAGAATCATTACCTACTGTAGGATGGTCTGCCCTGATAACTCTGGGTATTAATCTCTTTGTTTTTATTCTTAGGTATTATGTGGATTTTTATTAACATTAATTTCTATTGCTGATACTGGTAGTTTTCTTATAAATAATTCCTGACGATGAACTCTTAATTGTCTTCGAAAAGAGAGTGCGATTGGTTTGCTTGTGTCTTCCCTTTATATCTCTCTTTTATCATTGTTACATAAATGTCCAATACGCCGCTTATACTGTTTTTTGGAAACCTGCTTCTTTTACTGAAAGCCTTTTCGTGCAATTCGGGCACACAAATTTGCTTCTTTGAGTATACATTTTTTTGATTGATTTTTAACAACAAACTTTCCTTGAGGGCTTTTTGCGCAATCCTGTTACTCAATTTGAGTTTCCTCGAATTGACTTTTTCAAAATTCTTTTCGAAAAATCGAAACATGTTTTCCAGAAGCTTATTCAGAGAGTTATCCAGGAATAAAGACATCTTTCTCTCCCACGTAGAAATGAGCATTGACAAGACAATTAGGAGCGCTCTATAAATTGCATTATCATTCCAAATGCAGGTTAAAACTGCCGGAAGTGAAAATTGAGCAGACTCATCTAATTTTTCTAAGGGAATCCATCGCGATTCTTCGTTTTCTTGAGCTTTGCGTTTCACCTAGTCAGAAAGGAAACGTCTACTAAGTAAACAACGTCAATGCAGTATAGTAACGTTGGTGAAAGAGGTAAAGGCCAGACAAAGAAAGGCAGGGCTCTTAACGAGAATCCATTGCTTTTGAAAGCCCCGAGAAAGACTCACGTGTGGTTAGGGTAACTGGCTACGGCGCTAAGAAAACACTCTGTGGGTTCAACCCATGGTCAAACCGGACGTAAGCGGATATAGACACAGAGAGATATCCTCCACCCTCGCAAAAACCACAAAACTGCTAATTTCATTTCTTGTTAAATTGGGTTTAAAGTTGTCTTCTCGAATACAAATTTAGTCAAAATAGGTGCGTCTGCAAATAAGTGTTTCGTAGCTTATTAAGACGTTCAAATCTCCCCGTCACATACTTTGACTCACCTACTTCCCCTCCTTTTCCAAATATCCCCTCCTTCACCAAACGTCCCCTCTCTTCTTATCATTCTTCTCCTCTCACGTCCCTATGTCACGCTTTCCCTATTTCCCATCCCTATCCTTACTATCCCTTCCGTCATCCGAAGCAGTTCCTCCTTTTCTATTTCTACCACCTCTGCTCCCCCCTACTTATTTCTCATACTTCCTCTCCCCACTGTCACTACCCTTCCCATAATTCCCCTAGCATTACTTTCCATTACTTCTTCTATTTCCCCTATTCTCATTCCCCTAACCTCATCACTTCTCCTACCCTATCCAACCTCCCTTGCTTCCCCTCACTACGCCTCTCTGCACTTACATCATACTATTGTGTACTTTTTCAATTCTTTTATTTATAGATTTACAATATTCATGCAAAATGATCACTGATGGATCAGTTACTTTTTAGAAGGAACTGGTTATGGGCAACGATTCAAAATGTAACTCTTAGTTACTTTCGAAAAAGAAAAAGTAACTGCGCGTAAGATTTCTGAAACAAGCAATGTTTTAGAAAATTTTGAATTCCACGATCGAGAACAAATTTAAATTTCTTTGTATTGGCCTATAAATATCTTTAGTTTTTTTTTTAATTTTTAAAAAGTTTTCAAGCCTTCTAAGCCCAATGGAAAATATTTTAGAAGGCTTCAAATCTTCGATAGGATAAATAAATTTTAAACAAATAGTTAAATTTTCAAATAAAATGGATCAATTTGCAACTGAATAATCGAATTTTTTTCAAAGAAAGGTAATTTTTCAACCAAAAATTGAATAGTCAAATTTTTAGTTCATAAATTAATTTTCAACAAAATAGTTAAACTTTCAACTGAAATTATAAATGATCCACCAAGAAATTAATCTTCACGCAAAAACAGTGCAATTTTTACAGAGAAGTTCAACTTTTAATCGAATAGTTGAATTTTCAACTGAAGAAGATTAATTTTAAACCAAAAAGATTAATTTTCAACAAAACAAGACAAATTTTCAACAAAATACACGAATTATCGAATGGAAAGGAAATATGTCAACCACAAAGTTGAAACTTTAACTGAAAAATAGAAATATTGAATGAAAATTCCAACAGTAAACTTTTCAGTTGAAAAAATTAATTTACCACAATAAAACTAATTCTAAACCAAATGGTTCAATTTTTCACAAACAAAATATTTTTTAACAAAGCAGTTCAAATTTCTTAACTAAAAAGATAAGTTTTCAACCAAATGGTTTAATTTTCAGCTAAAAAAGATTCATTTTCCAAAAATGGAAAATCTGAATTTTGAGAGTGAAAAATTAATGTTTCGCAAAAAAACAATAACTTCAACATTAAGTTCAACAGGAAAATGAATTTTCAACTAAGGCAGAATCTGCAGTCAAGAAGAAAAATCAACCAAATTGTACGATTTTTAACCGAAAAAGATGGATTCTCAACCAATAGTAGCCAAAAGTTGCTCTTCTTAGACTTAGGATAACAAATATTTAGAATATTGCAATAAGATGATATTGAATGAAGATATGTCGATGATCATTATAACGAAAATGCTTCTGTTTTTAAACCTCAAAGTAGCGGTAGGATAGTAAAATATATTTATTATTAATGAAAAACAATAAACTCAAGTTGTGAGCCTTTCTAAATATATATTTTTGAAAAAGTTCGAAAGGTAAGTTTTTAGTTGTTTGATCAGGATTACTGTCATTTAATATCATTTCATTCCTTTAAAGTGTAAACATACAAGCTTTTTTGTAATAGCGAACATTTACACTTTTTACATGAAAATTATTCAAGGTTAAAAAATAACCATTTTTCAGCTGAAAACCTGCAAATTCCTGTAGATTGTTCTAGTTTTGTTTTTTATCAAATCTTGTGAAAAATAAATCTACAATAAAACGCAACTATATGAAAAAGGTACTCACTCACTTCCCCTCTAATACTGTATCACCCCTCCTACACCCTCTTCCAACCTCCCTAATTCCCCTAATTATCGCTTCTACTTCCCCTCTCCTTGATTCATCACATCCATTTTTCTCATCCTACTTCTCATAGCCTCTTGTACCTACCCTTCGTTCATCTGCTTTTTCTGCTTTTCCTATTTCCCCTCTCCCCGATTTTTCTCCCGCCCCTACACCACCCTTCCTCCCAACCCCTCACTTACTTCACCTCGTCTACTTCCCCCTTTCGTTCGAAACCCTTACTTCACCGCCCCTACTTTCTCCTCTACGTCCTGGCCTACTATCCCCTACGTTCCTTTCTGCTCTCCTATTACTCCCTTCACCCTACTTTTTCTTCCCTCTCTACGTCCCCCCCCCCCCTACTTTTCAACTTCTCCTTTTCTCACTTTTCCGCCCACTCCTACTTACCCTCACCGACTTCTGGCTTTCCTTCCAAAACCACATTAACTTCTCCTCTCTTGACTTTCTCTTCCACACCTCATTTCACTTTCACTACTTTCTCCCATACTTCCCTCTTCTACTAACCTTCACATAATACTTTTCCCCTCTTCTTCTACCAACTTCCCTACTTCTCATCGGTTAACTTGCCCTACTTTTCCTACTTCTCCTCTCATCACTGTCCCTCGCACCTTCAACTTCCTCACTCAATTCCCTTTCCCTACTGTATCACCCCTCACCAATGTCTTCTCCTTCACTTACTTCCTCCATCCCTTACTCCCCCTCCTGGGAAAAAAGTACGATGGATTGACGGACAGACGGACACCCGATCGAAACTATGAGGGATTCTGTCTGGGGCTACGAAACCCTAAAAATATAATTATTAAAAAGAAATGCTTTTAGTTGCATTATTAAATAAAGTCAATTTAGAATAATTTTATGGGCAAGAACAATTTGGTTAGTGATAATAATAATAATAATAATTAATAGAAATTATTGGTTCTACGTGTCAAGGAGGCGGTTTCAAAGCAGCCGATACAGAACTTAGCACTTGATTATGCCTGCACATTCCCGCGGTGAACATAACATTCCCCAGGTTATGCCTATGCTACGGAATACATGTCCATTAAAGACAGTCGTTAACCTGCACCAATGCACCCTATAATCCGTCGTATGGGCACATTTCCCATTAGATACACCTAGGAAACACGTCTGTCGAAGGACGTTACGTCCCTTGTATGTACCATCAAGGGTAACATTTCGTCAGCGAATATACCTCTTCTTTACAGAAAAATTTATACAGCTGTATAGACTCCATAAAACTCACTGTGAAAGAATTACTTGACTTATTTCCTAGAATATCTTCTACACATAAGAACTTTAGACCGCCTAATTTTGAATTTTTTGGGGATTTCATTAAAGATTTAAACTTGAAACTATTTGAAAAAACGTCAAGTCTAAAACAGTATTAATGACGATAGTAATCTTGAAATTCATTCATTCACTTTGTTCATATTGAAGCCCCTGTGTTTCCGCTCTTTCTTCGCGTGCTTTTTGTCTCGTGACTTTTTCTGTAATGTCAATGTGACAGCTCATTAGTAGACGTCAGATTGACGTCTTATAAAATTATCTTTTCGCTAGAAGCAACACGCAGTTGTTCATTTACAACAATTTTTACCCATTTTAGAAAAAATTAAATGATGAAATGAGGCAAACTCGATTGTCTTTGAATTAAAACTTAATGCGAGGGTGTCTTTACTTCTTTCTAAAAAATTCTTAATTAAAGTAAAAATTTTATTTCTTAAATTATTTCAGCAGATAACTTGCTTTCGAATGATGAGAAGCATGACAAAAACATATTCGCAATATTTTTATTTTCATTAATTATATCTATTTATATATCTAGTTTTATAATGAAAGTTTCAAAATTTTCATTTCTAAGTTGTAACTCTTTAAAATCAAATCAATAACATAAAATTTGAAGTAATTTCAAATAGTGTCACAAATTCAAAATTCTAATTAAAAACCAAGTTGGATTTTGAAGCCCTTAGAATGACACTTATTGAAATTGGAAGACTTTCAGTTAGTAATGAATATTATAGTAATTTTTTAATCTTTTATTTTAAATTATTTCCATTTAGCAGAGTACTTATCTTAGTAGTTTAATTATGTATTTTATAAACTGCAATTTTTATGTCTTCGAAGTTTTAATTTGTTGATTTTAATTATCAGCAAAAAAGAGTTTCAGAAAGTTTGGTCAAAGATTCTGGCAGGTGACAATAAGTTTAAAAAAATTGTGTACTCACGTATTTTCAAAATCGATGAAAATTTGAAAAATCAGGCTTGGGATTCTAACAATGCCCAAAAAATACTGAAAAATATCATTTTTGTAACGTATCAAAAAGTTCAAATGAAAATTTATAGCAGGTATATTTTTCAAATTGCAAATTTTGTGTGAAAAAAAACTTTTAGAACTACTTCATTTTAACCTATAAACAGGTCAGGTAATTCTGAGTTATAAACTTCAAATATTAAAGAAACTTTCAACCGCAAAACTTCGAGGTTGACCTATTTCAAAACGATGTTCAAAATTTCATGATCTTATACTATAAATATTTTTAATTGAATAAGTCGGCAACAAAAAATTTATTTTTCAAATAAGCTTCTGCTCTAATAATGAAGTAAATGCCCGTAGAACTCTTAATAAATAAATGAGTAAAGTTGGAAAATTGTCAATTTTAAATGTCTTCCAAATAGATCAGTGTCGGAAATGGGAAAAATTAAAAAGACCCGATTAAAATCTGAATTAAAGTTTAATTCAATTGTACGGAATATGATATGTAGCTCTTTCAATCCTTATTTTGATTGATTATCATTAATTGCATTTTATACTGCCTTAAATTTAACTCAATTTATTATCAAATAATTTATTATACATTATTAACTAAATTCATTTTTGCTAGTCGTATAATGAATGCAAATGAAGAAATAATCATCTTTTAAATTTCAAATATTTTTACAGATTCACAGCTACCGAGATTTGTGGAGACAATACCAAATGTAACAGTCAGTGTGGGGCGCGATGCTCTTCTTTCTTGCGTCGTCGACAATCTACGAAATTTTAAGGTAAGTATTGCTTCTATTAAAGAATGTATTTTTTCCTTTATTTTTTGTCAAACTAAATTTAAGTTTTATATTCATGACTTCTTGGCGGCGATTTTCCACCGCAAACCATTATTTCTCCAGAGAGTTCTACTATGCTTCTGCTATTGCTTTAAAAATTCAGAGAATTCTTACATTTTATAGGTTTTGAGTACATTTTTCTTTTGCAATTCAATTTAGATGACAGAAGAACCGCGCATATAAAAGATTAAACGAAGCTTTTTTTTATTGTTCTTAGCGGAAATCTCCTACAGCAAATATTGATTTCTACAGAAAGTTCTTGATGCTTTGTCTATCGACTTTTGATTGTAGAAAGTTGTTAAATTTTGCACGCTTTGAGTACATTTTTCTTCTAATTTAATTAAGATTACAGAACCACAGCGCATACCCGAGATAAAACGAAGTTTTTTTTTGTGATTGTACTTGGCTATCGGTTATCGCAAATCATGGTTTCTCCTAAAAAAATCTATATGCTTTGTCTATGGATTTAAAAACGTGTAGAGTTTTCAAATTTTTCACGCTTTAGCTACATTTTCCTGTTAATTTAATTTAAATAACAGATCCACAGCGCATTTCCAAGATTAATGGAAGCTTTTTTTTTATTATTGTACTTGGCGGCGATTTGCTACCTCAAATCTTGATTTATACATAAAGTTCTATATGATTCTTCTGTCGTCTTCGAAATATAAATAGTTTTCAAATCTATTACGCCCCAAGTACATGTTTCTTTCAGTCTAATTAAGACAACAGAGCAACAGCGCTTATTCATGTTGAAACGAAGTTTTTTTTTGTCATTATATTTGGCGTTGATTTTTGACCGCAATTCATGATTTCTCCAGAAGGTTCTACTATGCTTCTGCTATTGTTTAAAGAATTAAGAGAATTGTTACATTTTTCACATTTTGTGTAAATTTTTCTTTTAATTCAATTAAAATAACAGGACCACAGCGCATATACAAGATTAAACGAAGTTTGTCCAGCAGCAAAGCCGCAAAGTGACTTCGTCACGTCACTCACTAAATGAAATCCTTCTCTTGCAGCCTCGTAGAGAAAATTCAGTTTCGTTAACAGTTTCTCCACGTAGTCTGCTGGACCTCAGTTCTTTAAGATAGCTACTCCTTCGGGACAAACTCACGAACAATATACGAAGAATACAAATATATAAAGATCTGTCGTCATCTTAGCATTTTAACAAGGTACTTTCGTGTCGTGCAACCTTATATTTTCTCATTTATTTGCTCCTTACTAAATTTTACGACACGTTGCACAAAATAAAATAAAATTATGAATAGAAGAAGGAATAGGATTCGTTAAAGTGATTCGCTGCCAAGTAAAATAAAACCGCGATTATATTCCTTCGAACGTATGGTGCTTTTCCTAGCTTTAGTGGATATCTCATCCAATTCTTTATTGACTTTCATCAAATCTTTTCGAAATCAAAAATAATTATTTCATCAAATCTGAGCAGTCACGGTTTCCTATCAGCATTAAAGTATACAATAAGGAAGGAACAAGTGTTAACAACTGTTATCCATAAAATACTTGAGATGTATCTAATTTCCGTGGCTCATTGGGCGTCTTTCTTATTAACATAATTTTAATTTGGAATATATTGCACATTTTTACACTGATGATTCAGTTAATTCTTTCAAAATAAAAGTGTGCTAAGTAATAGGACTCATTTCTTTCAAATTCTCAAATTAGAAATAAGTTTAATTTGTTTAAAAAGTATATATTTATGTTGTAATTTTTATTTCAAAAATTCGGGTTTTTAGCAGTTTGGGTTTCGTATATCTATGGATTTCAAAATGTTGTGACAAACCATAAATAAACTTAGTGATCAATTGAAAAATCGAAACTACCTTTGGAATTGTCTCTGAAATATTTTGGTGCTGCTCTTTTATGGGCCATTCTTTAAATAATTTCAAGACGATTCGAACAAAAAAATATAAAAAGTCACATGAAGCTGTTCACATGTTAAATTCGATAAAATGCTCAATGTCGGTGTAAAATTAATATATTTATTCATTACATTTTCAAAAATTTCTTAAATGATTCAATTCTTCAAAAAATGGTTATAAAAAATATCCCACCAAGATATTGCGGATACGAATGCAAAGGTGTGTTGGCTTTTTTTATATCGAATGCTGAGTTTTTTTAGAAGTGCAAAATTTTAAATGATCAAGGAATGATTTAGAATTAAATGGTTCAAAAGAAGAAAGAGACATTAACATATTTTGGAGACGAGTCTCAAGGGTTTTTTGGTTTTTCGATCAGACAATTTCAATTGACGAATTATTTCTTGCGTTATTGCCCTTTTGATGCACACAAATTTTTCGAAAAAATGCTCGAATTATCTATGCACTTAGCCTCTTTTGTGTATATCTCTGCCAATATCTAACAGATTTGCATCACATTTTCCGGAATAAATAAAAAACAACTTCTGCAAATATACGTCATCCTTCATTTATAAAGTGAATTTAGCAGATTTAGAAAACATGAAAAATGTAATATTTACAGCATTTCGGTGGACAATATCTCGCTAAGCTTTCATTTATTGATTATTTATCAAGATTCTTTTCACATTAAAAAACTCGACTTCTTACTTATCTGAGTGGTATTAAACCCTTTTTCAAAAAGGTAAAATTGAAATTTAAGTGTAAACAATTGTATGTATTGGGTAAATTCAAAACTGTGTGTTTTATGGAGACTTTTGTTTTGCCGAAAATGTTATTTTTGGTCACTGAGGTTATTAAGGAGTCTTTCCACTCGACATTTTTTCATTTTTGACCTATTTTTGAAAGGTCCTTGACGTGTTAAAAATCAGAAGAAAATGTATCAAACCCGTTTTTAAATTAGCTCAATCAAATTCTCTGTTTTACATGTTTTAAGTCCTTGTTTAGGAAGTATTACTCCACATTAAAAACACATTGAAAAATTTGATGAAATAATCAGATAAATTGATAAAAATATAGAAGTTCTGCGAATGTATTAAACGGAAAAAAATGAAAACTTGGCGAGATTTTCTTTCTTTTCAAATAATTGTCATAATAATATTAATAATAATCTATAGAACCTCAACATGGGTGTCACACTAATTTTGACCTCCCTCCCCCACTCCAGACATGTGACGTATTACTCAAATTGCCCCATATTGCACTTAAACATTTACATATGTTTTAGAATTACTTGGTAAACTTTGATTTTACAAACTGTGTCGACCGAACTGATAACTTGTTCCTTGGCGAAATTTATTGCATTCTGAATGTTTTCGGTGTGATACAATCTACTCTAATTTTTTTTAAACTATTTCTTCTTATTTCCACAAGACTTGCCGCTTTTTTGCTTTCCTTAAATGTCAAGACAAGTACATGGAAGCTAGAATCGGTAACCCCGCGAATATTACTTTTAAGATTTAAAAAGCGCATAAGCACGACCGTCAGTTGAACACAATCACAAAAGGAAAGTCAGGATAGGTCAGGATACAAAAGGCGAAAGAGGGACGTCAGAGTACAATGAAATTCCGGCAACAATAGGTATAGTTTCTTGAATGTATTAAAACCACATTTGTAAGAACTCATGCTAAAGAAATACAAGGGCGTTCTCTCAACTCTTAAAACGAACGAGATGTGCTTTTTATACCAGTTGATGTTCCATACTTATTTGCAGTACATCTCAGAGCGTTTTCACATTTTTTCATCCAATTTCTTGAAAAGAATTATTATTATTACTATAATTTTTCCATTAGGCCAAATCACTTTTGCTGTAAGCGAAACTCGTTCTATCAATCTCTCTAGCAATCACCCCACGTGAAGAGATTCAGAAAAACATCGTACGTCACGGTTGGCATAAACAACTCATGTTTCTGAATTCCTAGCGAGCAATTTTAAACAAATTAGCCAACTTTTTAACAAAAAATTAATTTCCTACTAAAGGGGAGCAATTTTCAAAAAAATACACAAATTTTGAACCAAGTAGTCGACTCTTCAACCAAGATGAATAATTATCGCCAGCGTGATTAATCTGTTACCAAACAAACAAATTTACACACAAAAAATGCATTTTCAATCAAACAGTTTAGCTTTCAACCAAGGACCTGAATATCAAACCTAAAATCACATATTATCAATAACAAATATAATATTTCAACCAAAAAGGATAATCAATTGTACTCAAAAACAGTTGAATTTAACCAAAGAATACAAGTTTTCAACAAAATACTTGAATCCCCAATTAAAACACATTCATTCTCAACCAAACGAAATACATAAATTTGAGGGATCTGATGAAAATTTTCCTTCCTATTCGTTGTTGCCAGACAAACAAAATAATTTCAGTGGGTTAGATTATAACGTTAGTTATAATTATAGTTCTCTTGTTTATTCACAACTAGAGATAGTAAATCAATATTGAGCGAAAAATAATGTTTTCATCAACAACGAAATGGAGCGAAAGTTTTGTTCGTATACCTGATAAATCTGTAACCAAATAGTTCGGTTTCAAACCAAGAGGATTAATTTCCTTCCAAACAAGAAGCATTTTAACAAATGAAATGAATTGCCAACTGAAGACTTCAATTTTCATCTAAAAAATACTGCTAATACCTAATTTTCAGGAAAAGAACGACTCATAAACTAGTTAAATTTTCGACAAATAAAAAGAAATCCTAACTTAAATTATAAATTTTGAACTGCAAAAATGAATTTTCATCAAATTAGTTTATCTTTTGACCAGACAATTGAATTGTTTACCAAATTTTTGAATTTTCGAGCTCAAAAGAAGAAGTTTTCTACAAAACAGTTGAATATTCAAAAATTATGTTCATTTTTAGAGGAAACAGATTAATTTTGACCAGAATACATAAGATATTTACAATAAAAGATGAATGTTCCAACAATAACAAAATTGCAATAAATTTCTTGAATTTTCAACCAAAAAGGGTTACTTTTTTTCAAGTTTTTGAATTTTGAAGAAATTAATCAAATTTTGAATCAAATAATACAGTTTTTATCAAAAAACAAAAAATCAATTCTTAGCCAGAAATTTAATAGCAGACTTTTTATACGAAAAACCCAGGGAAGCGAAAAAATCAATCCTGGCAGCCATCTCATTGATTTTGATGAAACTTTGTGATCTTGTAGTACTTTATGGGTAATGTTTTCATAAAAAAATTCTCATATTCTATATAAAACAGCATACTGTTTTACAAAATGCCTATAAGTTTCATTAAAATCCGAAAAGAGTGTGTGAAATAATACAATTTAAAAAAAATCTACATCAAATTTCAAAATGGCGTAGCTCCCAGAATTAAGAATAATTTTTACAATCCTTTAGCCAAAAAACATTACCCATAATTTACTACTGGAACACCAAGTTTAATTAAAATCGATGAGATGGCTGCCAGGATTGATATTTATTAGTATCTTCTTATACGATTTGATAAACTTGATGAACGTAGGTTTCGGATATTATAAAACGGGGTTGAAAATCCTACAATTCAGTTGAAGGAAGTTTAATAACTTGAAGGAATTTTATTTTCTGAACTCAATTTCATTAAGGTTCCGAGCTTATTTAATCAACACATTTTATATATTGTATACGTATGTTTATTTTTTAAGTTTATGAAATCGTAGCAAGATACCGATATTATTAGTAAAATTGTATTTAATAACTGTTAAAATTATAAGCATCTGTTCACAATAACATCTGTTTACCTTTTGTTTTTTAGTGATTCACCACGTACCCTCCACCCTCGTTTGAAAGAACATGAAAAATTGTTAAAACACCCCCCCCCCCCGAACAAAAGGGGGTATACTTCCGAAAAGGACATATGTCCGATTTTCTTCGAGCTCCGTGTACTTATGTATTTTGACGCGCTGATTACGAATATGATAGTGAAAATTGGCGCAAATTTGATTTTCATGGTGAAAACCATAAAAACCCCATAAAAATCATGGTTTTTTGCATTTATCTCAGTAATGGTAAAAAATTCAAGGAAATGTTTCCAACAAAAGTTGTAGACCCCATCGAAATACACATTTTATGTTTAAAGCATTTTTTTATAGGAACGACAGTTTCCCAGAAAATCAGTAGTAAATCGATGTTTGTGACCAGTCATAGGGGTGCCCCCCACGGCGCTGGAGAAGGGGTGGGGTACAGCCTTACATTATTTTTGGGACCAGTCACAGGGGTGCCTTCCCGCCCCC
>CAKNXH010000197.1:38907-65553 GCA_932178445.1 Andricus quercusramuli
ATTATTTTTGGGACCAGTCACAGGGGTGCCTTCCCGCCCCCACACGGGCGCTGGAAAAGGGGTAGGGGTACGACCTTACATTATTTTTGGGACCAGTCACAGGGGTGCCTTCCCGCCCCCACACGGGCGCTGGAAAAGGGTTTTTTTGAAAACTATCACTCGTACGAAAAAATGTATGCAATGAAAAAAGTGTGTTTTAATGAGATCTACAACTTTTATTTGAAACATTTTTTTTTATTTCGCATATTAGCTGAGATAAACGCAAAAAACCATGATTTTTGTGGGTTTTTCATGGTTTTCACCATGAAAATCGACTAGCCGCCAATTTTTACTATCATATTCGTAATCAGCGCGTCAAAATACATAAGTACACGGAGCCCGAAGAAAATCGGACATATGTCCTTTTCGGAAGTACACCCAAAAAAGACACTGAGGAGAACGTTAAAGCACAATCTGTAAAGATGTTTTCAATGATTTTTTCGAAACTAAAAGAAACCACTCTTTACTTTTTACCATTATGGAATTCATAACAGATAGCAAGAAAATAGTTGCTACAATGTACAAAATTCCCAGGGTATCGCAGTTCGTAACTCAAGAATGCAAGACGCAAACTAGAGTAACGCTACTTGCATTTCCAAACCTTCCAACATAACTCACATGTTGAGGAAAGTGCATCACGGCGGAACTTCAGCATTAATCGGATTCTATGGGTTGCCGCGAAATTTGAAATTTACGCAGGGAAACGCAACTTGAGAAGTGGATTAGAATGGCCGTGAGCTGGATTGCTGTGATATCGATCTACTGAAAACTCGTGTTGAAGTAATCTCACCACCCAATCCTGATAATACTTATCCGATAATCCAAGAAGAGACATTTCAGACGAGCACTTTAGAGGCTGTCCATAAACTACGTTACCAATTTTGTGCTATTTGAGATCCCTGGTCCACCAAAAAATAGTCAAGTTTTCAACCAAAGAGGATTCTAAACTAAAAATGATCAATTTTCAATCAAAAAAGACTAACTTTAAGCAGGGAATAATTCATTTGTAACCAATTAGTTCGATTAGCAATGAACTAGTTGAACTTTAAAACAGAAGGGACGTATTTTCAATAATCTAGTTGCACTTTTAACCAAATAGTTCAATTAGCAAGCCAAGAAGACAAATTCATTCGAAGACAGTTAAATTTCTAACAAATAAGTTAATTTTCAATCAAGCAAGATATTTCGCCCCCGTAAGAGATTAATTTTTAATCCAAAAGGACAGATTTTCTACCAAACAGTTGAGTTTTTTATTCAAAGAGTCGACTTTCACAAAATTGGTTGATTTTATCACCCAAAGCGATGACTTGAACACAATAGTTGAATCTTCACTCAAATAATTAAACTTTCAATCAAATAAATTTCCAACTAACAACGGAGAAGGTCAATGCTAAGTTTAAATAAATTACTCTCCATCAAAATGAAAAAAGATTTTTCAACTAGTTGAATTCAAGGAAAAAATGAGAAATACTTAACAAAATAGTTTCATTTTCGAACATGAAAGATGTCTTTGAAAAAATAGTTGAATTTCCGACAGTCATCATACTTTCAGCAAAATACATGAATTTTCGAACAAATAGTTGATTTTTCAACTTGAAAACCTGCGTTATCAACCAGACAAATAAAAATACAAATAAAATAAATTTTTAACCAGTTGATTTCAACAAAAAAATACGAATCTTGAACTTAATCTTAATTTTCCACCCAACAGATGAATTTTCAACTAAAATCATAAATCTTGAATGAAACTAATAATTAAATTTTTGAAATAATAGTTCAGCTTTCAACCAGTTGCATTTTTAACCCAAAAAAATGTATTTTCCACTCAAAAGACGAATTAGCAACAAAATGCTTAAATTTTCAACTAACTGGTCCAATTTTGAACCAAGCAGATTAATTTTGTATCAGAAAAGACAATTTTCTAATAAATTAGATGAATTTTCAACAGAATAGTTGAATTTTGATTTAAAAAGACTGAACTAAAAATGGATTAATTCAATATCAGAATAAAAAAATGTATTGGTGCTGGGGAATGCAGCTCTAGAAGTGGATTAGAATTGCTTCGAGCTGGATTGCTGTAATATCGATCTACTGAAGACTTGTGTTAAGTAATCCCACCATATAATCCTCATAATATTTATTTGGTAACCTTCAAACCTCTCTCTCTCCCTAATTTCCCGCCAATCCTCCTACTTC
Source organism: Andricus quercusramuli (assembly GCA_932178445.1). Classification (NCBI taxonomy): domain Eukaryota; kingdom Metazoa; phylum Arthropoda; class Insecta; order Hymenoptera; family Cynipidae; genus Andricus; species Andricus quercusramuli. The sequence goes on from CAKNXH010000197.1 coordinate 41,143, forward strand.
CCACACCTTTATTTTCCTTCCCGTCCTCTCCCTACATTTCCTCTTACTTTCCTGACTTTTTCCACCCTTATTTTCCCTTAGGCCCCCTCCCTTTATTTTCTCTAAGTTCCCCCTACTTCCTGACCTTTTTGTTGCCCCTACCTCCCTTCCCTCGTTTTCCCTGCTACCCCATCCCTCGTTTCCCTCATTTCCCCATCCCTTGTGGTTCGTGCGTTAGGACCAATTAAGTTGAGGATCTTACTTTCAAAAGGGCAAAAAATCCACTTTTCAATCTTTTTTATTTTTTTGCGTTAATCATATCTTCAGGATAAGCCCTGTCAACCTACGTATCAGTTTCCTCCAAAAAAGCTTTCTATGCCATATTAAAAGAGAGTTGAACATTTGATTTGCTACCAAATGAGCATGCATCCAGTCTCTGGATAATGAGATAATGAGATAATGAGATAAAGAGATAATGAGAATGCAAACTTCTGGTAATTTGGTACGTGGCCTAGGACCAAAACAATGTATAGGAACCCAGAAAAACCAATTCTTTTATAAATGCTGTAAAACGTTTTCTCGATTTCCCAACAAAAACCATAAGTGGATGTGTGCCCTTTTGAAAGTAAGCTCCTCAGTTATTGTTGGACTGTTCTTTTGCGTTGCACGAAGATCTTTCGAAAAATTTGACAACATTGTTAAAATTTATCATCAGGAAACCCACTAAACTTTATCTTAGTTCGTAACGTAACTTACAATCACCGCCCCCCCCCAACATATCTGTTACCAAACCTAAAATTGTAACGTAGTTCATGGTCGGCTTCTTAGCCTTCATCACTGAAGTTATGTTGAGTATCTCCACACTGATATGGAAGACGTGTTTTCCTTCACAGGGACGACTCCATAAATTTCTCGTCTGACTAGAGCTGAGAGAGCTCTGGTAGTTTTGAAAGGATATACTTTACTTTATTCGGGAAACATAGTTCGTGAGTTTCAATAGCCACGGTTTCTAAAGTATTCTGTAAGCAGGAACGAAACTTCTCAGAACTTTTATTATTGTCAAAAGTACTGGGCTTTATCGAAACTCTTTTTCTTCATTGAAAATAAGTTGAGCATTTTTTTTCTGAAACTTAGAATTTGCTTGCTAATAATTTCAGAACAGATACCAGTTGAAGAGGTCATCAGACGTTTTCGAAATGAAATTTGCATAATATGTAGGATTCAGGGCTCAAAAGTCAGAGTTTAACAGCCATAGGCCACGATTCAGAATTCTGATGTAAAAAGGTCATGGATAAATGTTTAAGGGTCAAAGCTTAAGAGGTCAGGTTGATATTCCTCCTCTATTGGTAAAATTTCCTTCTACCTTAACGAAAACTCAACCCGGATGAAACTGTTGGGGTGCGTTAAAAAACTGCTTGACACTGACAGAAAGGGGGCCGCTTCTGTAACATTTTTGTAGGTGGGGGGAGTCAAGGTAAAATGTGAAATTTGCACATAGAAATATAACTGTGAAAAACAATTTATGGAGATGGTTGAAAAAATAAAGATTGGTGATTTAGACTTTCCATTCTTTTCCCTATTCACTTTTTCCCCCCTTTACAAAGAAACATTTTTTACACCTGTTGCTGGGAATCTTTTTTTTTCAATAAGAAAATCCAACCATTTTTCGTTAAAAGTTAATTATTTTTCAACGAAAAGACCAGTTTTAATTTTTTGCTTAAAAATTATCTCTTTAATGTGAAACATTGTCGATTTACTGGTCATATAATTTTCTGGTGGAACGAGACAAATTCTGCGTTAGCCCGGAATTGAACCGGGAACGCCACTATCCATGAGTGGAACGTTAACCAATTACGCCACCGAGGCTGCAGCAGATAATTTCTCGTTTCCCCTATATCCACAGGATTACGGGAGTCTGCGTCTTATTAACCTGTGAATTTCTAGTGACTCATTCTAGTCTGAATAATTTTCAACGAATCTGAATAATTTAATGAATGATGTTATTTTGTCGACGAGGGTAATTAATTTTTTTTTTCTTATGTGAAACATTCTCGATTTACTGGTCAAATAATTTTCTGGTGAAACGAGAAAGAATCTGCCTCAGCCCGGATTTGAACCGGGAACGCCCCTACCCATGAGTGGAGCGTTAACCAATTACGCCACCAAGGCTGGAGCAGATAATTTCTCGTTTCTCCTACATCTACGGGACGACTAGAGTCTGCGTCTCATTAACCTGTGAATCTCTAGTAAATTTCTAGTTGAATCCTAGTCGCAATAAATTTCACCAAATCTGAATAATTTAATGAAAGATGCTATTTTGTCGACCAGGGTGATTAATGAACCATCTTATTAAAAATTGATTTTTTTTAGTGAAAAATAATTTTCTCAACTGAAAATACGTCTAATCTATTTTTGGCTGAAAGTTGATCGTTTTTAGAAGAAAGTACAATTTTTTTTGTTACAAATGATTTTCTTACTGCAGATTTAACTATTGATTTAAAATTCACCTATTTCGTTGGAAGTTTTAATTCTTTCTAAAATTATTTTTATTAGTTGAGGGTCCATCTTAATGGTCAAAAATTCAACTATTTTTATTTTTTTTTACAGTGGAACATCAGTTTTTGAGCTGCAAATTTAAATATTTAATTTTATTTTCAAAAATCTCCGTATATATTTCTTGGTTTGAAATTTAACTATTGAGTTAAAAATGTATGTATTTTGTTAAAAAATCTTTTTCTTGTTATTAAATCAATATTTCTTATCAGAAATATAACTATTTGGTGGGAAATAATGGAGTTGAAGTTTAGGATTCAAGTATTTTGATAAGAATTTATCTTTCTAAGTTGATAGTTCAACTTCTTGATTGCAAGTTAAACAACTTCCTTAAAAATTTATTTTCAGTTAACTATTTAGCTGAAAACTCAACTTTTGGCTTAAAAATGACTTTTTTTATTGAAATTTCATGTTTTCGGGTTAAAAATTTGACCTTTATATCCATAATTCGTCTTTTGGGATTACAAATTCGACTGTTCGGTTAAAAATGTATTCATGATTCGTGTTTTTCGGAAGAAAATTAATTTCTTGGTCAAAATTTCAAACATTAAATAGAAAATTGATCTACTTGGTTGAACATTCTTCTATTTGCTCAAAAATTTATATATATTTTGTTGGCATTTTGTTTTTCCGCAAAGAATTAATCTTCTTGTTCAAAAATCCACCTTTCTGGTTGAAATTCCAATTATTTGGGTAAAAATTTAATTGTATAGTTTATATATAGTGAACAAGAGATTGCTATTTTTGATTTGTTTCATTAATTCTTCTGTGAAAAACGTATGAAAAATATCAGTGTTTTATCCATTACATATAAACTATACACAATTTCTTTAACCTGGGTTTAATAACTGAAAAATCTTTTTTGGTTGAAAATTAATGTTTTTCGGCTGAAAAAAAAAAATTATTTAGAACTCATTTGTTCTTGTTGAAAATTCAACTGTATGTTATAGAATATGCCTTTTCGTTTAAAAACTTCAATTGTTTAATTGAAAATTATGTAATTTGTTGAAAATTTGAAAATTCGTCATTGAAAATCCAACCATTTGGTTGAAACGTTAAGCATTTGATTGAACATTCACCCTTTTCGGTCGGAATTCAATCAATCATTCGGGCAAAAATGCAACTGTTTAATAAAAATCTTATCTTTTTGGCTTGAAAGTTCAACATTTTGGATGTTTTCTTTTCGTTAAGAGGAAAATCTTTCTGCTTTGAAAATTTAATTTTCAATAAAGATTCGTCTTTTCGATTCAAGAATTCTTCTCTTTTGATAGAAATTTTGTCTTCAAGGTTAAAAATATAAGTGGTTAAAAATTAGTCTATTTTAGTTGAGGCTTCAAGTATTTTGTTGAAAGTTCTTCTTTTTTTTGGTTAAGGTTAATTGTTTCCAATTTGAACTGAAAAATTATTTCTTAGTTCAAATAACAACTATTCAATTTATTTCAAGAAATTTTTTTTTTCAAATGGAACTAGTCTGTTAACATAACAGAAACAGGTAGATTTTATAAAATCGTCCATCCCTCCAAGTCGTCTTACGTTATTTTTTGATGATCCCTATATACATTCAAAAAACAATTCAGTCGGAAATATTTACGCGAGATAGGGGGTTGAGGGAAATTTTGAAACTTACCTACCCTAATAAAGGGTTGGGGGGAAGGGTTTTCAAAACTTGATGCAAAAACTGTACATAATTCATGCATGGCCCCTCAGCTAAAATTTGTGTTTGTTATTTAGAAAAGTTGGTAATCTTCCTTTTGATACTTTTCATGATAAACGTATCTGATTATGTGACTAAAGGTGTATATTTTCTGATTTCAGGTGGCGTGGGTTCGTGTGGATACGCAGACCATTCTCTCGATTCATCACAATGTAATCACCCAGAATCCTCGCATCTCGCTTTCGTTCAACGATCATCGCTCTTGGTATCTTCACATAAAGAAAGTTCAGGAAGTGGATAGAGGCTGGTACATGTGTCAAGTAAACACAGACCCCATGAGAAGTCGACAAGGCTACCTCCAAGTTGTAGGTAAGTTTCCTTCCCAACAATCAACAAACACGTCCTGTTCCCTATTGTGAAACACGAAAGGGAAGAATTACTACACCTTGTTATCTTGTATTCAGAGTATGATTACGTAACTAATTTAAGAAGTTTTGCGTATAATCTGCAAAGGCAAATTGGAATTCTGGGTCATGCAAGTAGTCCAATTTATCCATTAAGATTTTATATGCTGAACTTGCTAAATTTAAGTTTAAGATTCACTTTTCGTTCACTATTCAGCTGTGGGAAATACTAATAAAAATATTCCCTTGGGATTAAAATTTTAAATGATGGATCTTCAGTTTTTGATGGCTATTTCTTCATTTAGGGAAACCAGTACGAGGTCGATAGAAAAACTTTTGAAGTCATAATGTTGATGAATGATGAACAACTGCGAAAAGTATTACATACAAAAATAAAATTGTAACTTTAATTTTGAAAATAAAAATTTCATCAGATCAATTATATTAGCCATTTGTCCTATATTTTATACTTTTCACTTTAATAAAATGTTATCAACTAAATTATATTAGTCATTTGTCCTATATTTTACACTTTCCAACACGTTGAAATTTTATTCAGATGGTATTCTTGTTGTCGAAAATTGTCATGTCTTGAGTTGTCGAAGGATCTTGCGCATAAATTCAAAAACAATAATTAGAAACTATTATTTAAAAACATTTTCTTATTCATACAGTGATTATTTTCTATTATGTTATAAAAGTTGCAGGAGCTTCAACTGTGGCGTTTTTAGCATGCAAGTATGGCAGTCATTGCTATGAATCAACATTGAAAAAAGAAATACTGACAATTTTATTTGGGTTCGGAAAAGAATTACTTTGATACCCCAGCCTAACCTATCGAAACTTTATTCACCTTGCACCTGATGACACTTTCCATAAAGATGCATGAAATATATTTACAACGAAGATGAAGAGAATTAATCATAACACAGTATTAAAACCAAAAGTCAAAATAATCGAAGGAACCAGTAAAAGAATAATGAAAGAAATTAAATTCATTAGGAAATGATGAAATGTCAGGGAACAAAGTTTAAAAAATTGCTACTTATGAAAAATACTGCAGAAATTTTAAACCCAGTCACTTTTTCATTAATCTGTTCCTCCTAGTATACACCTCGTACTGGGCTGCCCTATGTAATTTATAAAAAGATACATGTAAAGGGCCGTCCTTGAAATAAGTAATAATTTAAGGAGGACGTGGTCGCTCTAAAAATCACCGTTAGTAACAGGGACTAGAGGGAGGGTATACTAGAAGTAACGTTATAAAATTAGATAACATAATATGTTTTCTGATCACAAATTACAACGTATTTTGCGAATTTTGCAAAATATGGCTCTGCATCGATACGGTTCCAAAACCAGTTACATATTTAAGACAAAATTTTCTTTCCTCTGTTCCCCTCCTTTCCCTCATTTAAAAGGATTTTTTTCCATTGTTTTCAAGAAATTCTCGTTTTTTGGTTTAAATACGAACTCGATTAAATTTTCATTAAGAAAATATATTTTTGGTTTGAAATTCATCTCGCTTGTTTAAAAATTCTACTATCAGCTTGGAAGTTAATTATTTTGTTGAAAATGCAACTATTTTGTCGGAAAGTAATTTTTTTAAGTGAAAAATTTCATGAGATAGTTGAAGGTTTAACTAATTTTTTTTAATTCATCTCTTTGGTTGAAAATGGAACCATTTTGTTAAAAAATTGTCTCATTTTTTGTTGAAAATAAAATTTGTAACTGAAAGTTCAAATATTCAATTTTGGATGCAAATCCAATTATTTCGTTAGACATTTTTATATAGCTGAAAATTCAAGTATTTGGTTGATAATTATACTATGCGGTTGAAAATTCAATATTTTTCGAAAATTCGTCTTTCTTGGTTCTTCATGGTTGAAAAATCGTTGTTCTGGTTGAAAATTAAACTTTTTTGTGTAATGTTGTGCTCTTGTGTTGTAGATTATTTTTCTAATGTTCATCAGTTTAGTTGAAAATTCATCTGTATGGTTGAAGATTGAACTTTTTTGGTAAGAATTTGTTTGATTTTTTATTGAAAAATAAACTTTGCTACTGAAAGTTTGAATATTTAATTTTTGGATGCAAATTCAACTATTTCGTTAGAATTCATTTTATAGTTGAAAATTCAACTATTTTGTTGAAAATTACCTGTTTTACTGAAAACTCGTTTTTTTTATAACTGTTTGTTTTTGGTCGCAAATGTAACTATTAAGTTGAAAATTCAACAGCGGGGTTGAAAGATGACTTTGGTTGAAAATTTGGAAACTCAATTTTTGATTGAAAGTTATCTTTTTCATTTTCTACTTGAACATTCAACTGCTTGGTGATAAATTCATGTATCTCATTGAAATTTTGTATATTTGCGTACAAAATTAATCTGGTTTTGTTCAAAATAAATCCATATTGATTAAGGATTCAAGTATTTTCTTTAAAATTTGTATTTTTTGGTTCAAATCAACCGATTGTTCATTTTCTGTTGTTGTTAAAATTAGTTTTTTAATTTGAAAATGTAACCCCTTCTGGTAAAAAATCAATCTTCTTGGTTGAAAATTAATCCTTTTAGGTCAAAAATACTACTATTTGATTAAAAATTTAAATATTTTGTTGAGAATTAGGCTATTTTGTTGAAAATTAATTTATTTTGTTGAAGTCATCTTTTTCAGTCAAAAATTCAACTGTTTTTCTGATAAATCAATCCCTTGGGTTTAAAATTCACGTTTTATGATTGAAAAGTCATTTTTCTGGCTTAAAAATTCATCTTTCTTGGGAGAAAATGAACTTTCTTGTTAAAAATTGAACTCTTTGGTTAAAATTTCTTCACTCAAAATTTAAACTTTTTGGTTTTTACATAACTGGTTAAAAATTAATACGTTTTTTTCAAAGTCGTATTTTTGTGTTAGAAATTCATCTTTTCAGTAGAGAATCTCTTTTGGCTGAAAATTCAACTATTTTGTAGGAAATGCAACATGATTGGACTTGAAATATTAGGGGTATGAAGCGTTTCGTATTGAACTCAATATGGTAGCTTGAATAATTTTATATAAAGGAATTTATTCCCCTATTTTTCTCCTATTTTCGGCAAGAATCACTATATTACCCCTGTTTCCAGAAAATGTTGGGCTGTATAGTCTAATCATAGAATATTATACTTACCACACAGTCACGTTGGCGTCTTGGCAACTAAACTTACCAGAAACGCGAAAAAACGACACTAAACTACGGTCGTCAGTGAGGGTTGGCGGGGGGGTGGGGGGTAGTCAAAAATTGGTAAAGTAGTTTATGGACGGCTTTCAAAGGTACTTAGGTCCCATTAAATGACAAAAGGCTTTTAAAGTAAATCTCTAATCTAAAAAGAAAATCTTGGCGAATATTGTCACTTCTATATATAGCTTCCTTTTAGCGAGCATGCCAATAGTCATAAATGTGGCTGATGTACACGAATGACCTAAAAAATATTTCCGTGAACTCTCTATTTTTCGTTCTTCTATTACAGTCCCGCCGTCGATCATTGCCAAAGAAACAAGCACGGACATGGTTGTACGCGAAGCTTCGAATGTAACATTAACCTGCAAAGCAACCGGATATCCGGAGCCCTACGTTATGTGGCGACGTGAGGATGGAGAAAATATCAATTATAATGGAGACAGCGGTGAGTATTATTATGAAATTTTATATTTCTATCTTCATTATTTCTCATAATTTTAGCCAAGAACTAATGCAATCGCATATTAAAAAATGATTGAGCTGAAGTTCTAGACGTCTGGGCTGATGAATTTTTATTATTGTCTTTTGAAATAAAAAGAAGAAAAAATTTGTCCAGCAATATGAACTATACATTTTTCGGAATCTTATGAAATCAAAGACCGAAATTCAAGAAAAGTCAACGTGTTTCTCCGTTTTCGAAACTAGAAATCTGAACAAGTTTCATATTTATAGTCTACCACTATCGAAAGCTATTGTCCAAAGAAGTTAAGCACAAATTACACTTTAGTCCCGATATAAGAATCCCCGGTATACGATATTCATAGAATTCATGTCATCAGTATTTTCTTGATGAGTGGAGTTTGGTGACTGAAAAAGAGAGGCACTGCTCAGTTATGCGTGACAAACAGCATGAAGGCTGCACTCTCAGCGCATTAGTTGCATCAGGTTGGGCCATGCCTCCAAATGTAACAGAAATGGTTCACGCGGCCCTGCTTGCTTGCGTTTGAAGTTTCCCGATTTGTGATAAAAGCCACTACAAACCAAGCCATAAACCGTTCTTATATCGGGAGTTGAGTATATAAATTTTATGTTCGTCTTTTGAAGGACTGTAGGTTCTAGGTTCTAGATTTAAAAACGAAATGACATGGTGAGTTTCTTTGCAATTTCAGTAGCCACCCGCAAGTTGAGAATGCCATTTATCATTTTCATCTGACTCCTTGGGACGATAGCTTTCAATAGACGAAGGCTGAAAATAACAATAAAAGCCAGTAGATCAATTTGATGCTGAAATTGGATAAAAATGATATGAAACACTTTTTTACAGATTTTGGATTTTCTATTTCATCCGCGAATTTCGGATCAGACTTTTCCGATTCGTAAGATCAATGGGCTCTCATTAATTATAATAGGTAGCATCTGTCGATTTCTATGCTTCATCGAAGACATGACTATCCACATGCACATGGAAATTTGAAAACTAAAAACTGACTTTCCATAGGAATTTTTAACATTTTTGTGAGCGGGATATCATTGAGTTTTCACGAATGCATGAACTTAATCTGAACAAAGAAAAAAAAAGTTAATCTGAAGAAAGAACTTCAGGACTAACAATATTTCAGGGTTCAAAATCCGTTTTTCCGGATTGAAGATTGAATTATTTCAGTTGAAAATCAATCACTGTTGTTGAAAATTCTACTTTTTGGTTGAAAATTAAATTTCTTTGTTGGCTTGAAGTTAATTCTATTAGGCTGAAAAGTTTAAGATTGTCGTTTTTGGCTGAGAATTCATCTTTTTTGGTTGAAAGGACTATTATTTGGTGGAAAATTCAACTATTCTGGTAGAAGTTCATCCTTTTTGGCTGAGAATTCAAAGGTTTAGTTCAAAATTCCTCTTTCTAGATGGAAAATTTGGTTAAAATAGAAATGATCTTTTTTCGTTGACAGGTTTATTATTTGTTTGAAAAATCAACCATTTTGGTAGAGGTTCTTCCTCTTCGGCTGATAATTCAAAGGTTTAATTAAAAATGAGTATTTTTAAGTGAAAAATTCGGACTATATTTTTTTCTTTGTGAATTAGTTTATTTAGCTTATTTTAGTTTCGGAATCAATCTCTTCGTTTAGAAATTCAACTATATTTGGTTTAAAGTTAATTCTGTTTGTTTTTCAATTAGTTCCCTGAAAATTTGGCAATTTCGTTACCATGTCATTCTTAGAACCTGAAAATTCGTCATTTAAGGTTAAAAATTGAACTATTTTGGTGAACATGACGTTTTTTCGATTTGAAGATTAATCTCTTTTGGTAGAAACTTCATATTTTTGGTTCAAAATTCAATTTTTTTGTTAATTATTAACGTTCTTGTTTAAGAGCTCAACAATTTTGCCTGATATCCGCCTTTTTTTGGTTGGTTTCAACTGTTTCATATCAACTTTTAAGTATCGACGTGACTTCATTTTTGCACTAAAAAGGACCTGAGATCTCACAGACGGGGTTTTAAACACTTTGAAAGAAATTGTGACGCTACCGTGGTCGTGCGGTCTTACAGCATGACCGCACATGAGCTTTTAAATGATATTACTCAGCAATTACACGCAGGCTCACATATTATTCACCTACTTTGGCAAAACCGCAAATAAAACTAAAGCTACTAATAGAGGCAGCTTCGAGAAAGGCCAGGTAGGGAGGGACCCACGTGTCATAAGTATGGTGCGGTCGATGAGACCGCACGTCGACACCTGAAGGTTAAAACCTTACTTGATTGAAATATCAACTATTCATCTGCAGGGTTGAAAATTCACATATTTGTTCACTGTGATGTGAAACTTGTTCCGTTTCATAAAAAAATGTAATTCATGTATCAAAAATCGAAGATCAACGGTTAGTATTCTCCAATTACGGTGGTCTCCCACATGTATGAAATTTCGTTTCTAATTTTTATCTGAGTCCTTGCAGTGATAGTTTTCAATAGCCAAAAGATATTGCGAAAATAGTAAAAATTTTGAAGCCATATAACACTTGTCCACTTCTATTCTAAAATTTTATTTCTAGGTTTAAAAAACAGAAAAAACAGGTGTAGTTTTTCATCTAAAAAAAAAAGAAAAAAGGTGAAAATGAAATTTAAAAATTCGTCAGACTAGACGTATAAAACTTCAAACTAGTTAAAAAAATTTCAATTTTACAGTCAGGCTAAATACGAGCCTAAGTATATGAATGAATATTTAAATAGAAGCATTTCAACATTGCAGAACAAATAAATTTACCTCCACCAGGAAAGGAACGTTTTCATCGACTCTAATTAAATCAGAGTTCATCTAATTAGGGTCACTAAAATTAATTATGAGTGAAATGTGTAATTTAGTGAGTGAACACAGAATTTAAATTTCCTCCTTTCAATGATTTATTCATTTTATTATGTTTAAAAGAGTAAATATTCCTGATTGTACTGTTTGGGATAAAGTCTACTAGATTTTGTTGAAAAAATGTCTTTAAACCTCAGAATATATTTGGATCTCAGTAAACGCATGAAGCAGAAATTATGCAGAAACCGTCCAATGTAATACGTTACTTCCGCGATCAATTATTACCAAACTCCTGTCCAACATCGAAATTCTGTCGCCCGATTAACTCGACGCGCTAACGCAATTATTCAGCCGCGAATGGCATTTCAAATTTGTGAAGACTCGTTCACAATTCATGAACTCTGGTCGAAAGTGAGTACTGCACTGCACCAGTTCATTCGAAACAGCACGGGCACCATTTACGTAGATTCATTTAAAAGCATCAATTACATTTCTTTTCTTAATTAAACAGAGTAAATTGAATCAATTTTGTATGTAATAGAGAATCAATTTCCCAATTTTTATCTCAACTTTATGACCGTGCACAAATTACGTAATTGTCACCCCCCCTCCCTACCTCATGTTATTCTGGACGACTAAATTTAGTTCGTAAATTTAGTCATTGCTGTTTTTCACAAATCAATGAAGTAGTATCGCTAACGGCGATACCACGCTGAAAACACCAGTTCTCGTAAGATCACTGAAGTTAAGCAGTGTTGGGCGCGGTTAGTACTTGGCTGGGTGAAACCTAGAAACACTACCCGAATCGGGCAGTGGCATGCCTACCCCGAAAGGGAAATGGCTTGATGGTATAAAAAAAAAAGAAAACAAAGTAGTTCAATTTTCAATGAAGCAGCTAAATTTTTCACCAAAAAAGACGATTCTGAACACAACATATATTTTTTTTTTAATTTTATCCAGAAAAACTTATTAGTTTTAATCAAAAACTGTTGAATTGGGCCATAATAGACAAATTTTCTACAAAGCAGTGCAATCCTCATAAAACAGATTCTTCTTCAATCAAACAATTGCATTTTCAACCAAAAAGGTTGAGCTGCTATCAAAAGAGATGACTTTTCAAACAAAAAATATGAATTTCAACAATAGTCACGAATGTTCAACCGAGAAAGATTTGTCAATCAAAACGGTGGGAAAAATCATATAGAAATGTTGAAACTCTTTCCAAAAAAACAGTTAAATTTTCAGCCAAATAATTGAATTTGCATGAAAAACGATAAATTTGCAACCAAGAAGATCAATTTTCTACCAAATCAGATCAATTTTCAAAAACAGAATAGTTGAGTTTTCATTTGAAAAAATAATGTTAAATAGGAATGAATCAAACAGTTGAATTTTTCACCAAACTGTTGAATTTTCAATCAAGACAATGAACTTTCAACGTGAAAATATCAATATTCAACAGAAAGATTAATTATTCACCGAACAGTTGAATTTTCAACAGAATTTATAGTTTTCCATTAAAAAAATAATTTTCAAAAAAAAAATTAATTTTCAAGGTAGGAGTTTAATTTCCTATAGAAGAAATTAATTTAAGGTTAAAAATATAACTCTTTATTGCAAAAAATTAATTTCGAAGACAGTGAAAATTTCAAGCAGAGTTCAATTCTCAACCGAAAATGAAATGGTTGATATTTCAACAAAAAAAAATAAAAATGAGAAACAGTGGAACCTAACTTACGAATTCAAATTTTCAGGGAAATGCTAAAATACTCAACTAAAACATAATCATAGTTAAATTAGTAACTGAAGGAATGAATTTTTAACTAAAATTATTAATCTTCAACTGAAAACAAAATTAATTTTCGAGAAAGAAGTTCAACTTGAATATGTGAATTTTTAACAAAAAAGTGCATTTTCAATCAAATAACTTTAATTTCCAACAGACAATTGCATTTTTAGGCAAAAGCGATAAAATTTCTACACAAATATACATGAGTTTTGAATCCAGGAGGACAAATCTTCAACGAGATATTTGAATTTTCAAAAAAACTCAATTTTTTATCCAAAAAAGAAAAAAAATTTCGAACGATTGTTGAATTTTCAAGTAAAAAACACAAATATCTAACAAAACAGTTACATTTTCAACCAAAAGAGGTTTTCTATTGATTATTAATTCAGTTCACATATAAGTGGAAAAAAGAGAGAAAGGGGAAGAATAGTAAAGCATAAAGAGAAGAGCGAGGATTTAAAATTAAAAAAGGCAGTTATTAAAATTAAATTAGAAGAAGGAAATTAAAAAAGTTTGTTCACTCTATTTTCTTATAAAATTATTAAGAGAATGAAAAATTATTGTTCTCTTACAAAATTTTATTAGTTTTTAACTTGGTGTTATACAATTTATCACATATATTTTCATAAATAATAATAACTATGATCAGCTACATTTTTTAATTTTGTATTTAAAATGTATCATTCAATTTCCTTTCCTTCGCTACGGAATAATAATAATAATAATGAATACATTGAAATTCTGATGATTTATAGACTAAATTATAACAGTTTGATTAAACGTTGAAGTTTATTTTCAATAGTTCTAGAACATTGCATTACAAAACTGAAAATTTTGCTTGAAACAAAAGTTAATTTTCCATTGCTCACATATTTGGATTTCAGACTAAATATTTTCATTGAGGTTTATGATTACTACCTTTAAAAATAATACTAATAGCAATAGGTGCTTCTCATGTTATTACATGAATTACATGTAGTACTGTTACAATTATCAATACGGTAACATAACATTTTCTCACAGTCCCATGCAACAGAACATGATAAAATCTTTGACGTAATTGACGGTTGGGGGGTATACCTAAAAGACTTTACGTAATTTGTGCACGGCCCCTTTGCATCAGTTAAAAAACATTTCAGAACAATACGAAATAAAAGGGCATAATATTTGCAACTTTTCCCCCTATTTTTTGTAAATAATATGAGCTTTATAAGTGAAAAAAAAATTTTATTACACTTCTGGCCTTGTGTGTCTACGACACAAGAGAGTAATTACTGAATGTAGTTTAGAGAGTGGATGAACATAAAATTGAGTTATATCCTTCCGAGTGCTGTAATGGACGAGTTCTTTTATTCTGTAATGTAGCTTCAAACGAGTCATATTACTTGATATAGAGTGAAAATTGTGTGCTAATTATAAAATGACGTTAACTACTATCTAAAGAATTTATGAATTGATTTGTCAAAATAATGTTTTGTGCCGCTGTTTGTTACTCCTAACAAACCATAGTACATTACAAAGTGTGTAAATGTACATGTTTCATTTATTAAATAAAAAAGCACAACAATATGCAAAATTCGTTCTTGGTATTTTAACCACCAGAAAGTCGATATCATGACGAAATTTGAATAATTGGTACGATGCTCTCACAGAAAAACAAGCGTGGGTAAAACCAGAAAAATACCGAGATGTGCGGGTAAAGTTTACCCACATGGGGTAATTTTTGTTGCAGGTAATCTTCACCCCGAAATGCGGGTAAACTTTACACTTCGTTTTTTCTGTGCTATAGAATTCTAAAGTTCACTTAACTACATTCTCTAGTTTACTCCACTCCAAAAAGTACGTATTTTACGACACTGCATCTGTAAGTTATTACTCATTTGTCTATGAATGAAATATTACGAGCATTCTCACCTAATGATTTTCAAAGGATAATATTTTCCATTTTGTAGTTTCATGTAGGATGAATGTCCCCGGAATTGAATTGAAGATGACAATATTGAACCATGAATTACTGCAGGCAAAAGCTTATCTTGGATGAAACTACAAAATGCAAAATATTATGCTTTGAAAAACATGAGCTTTGTAAGTAAAAATCATTTACTTTTTAATTCAAGGTATGAAAATGAATATATATACATATATATATATATATATAATGAAGAAGAAAAGAGTTAAACAACCACTGCAGGGTCCTACCAAGAGAAACCGCCATTTAAAAAATGTCAATAGCCCCCAGTAGAACCGCGGTGAATCACACCTATGGCCACGTCTCACAACCGTGAGATGGGTGGTCACAGGGCATAACAAAATCACAACGACAGGCCGACGAAAGCTTTGCGTGTCTTGAGGACATGGAGCGACCCAAGGGTTACAGCTTTCTGCATCCATCTCGCAAGTGAATTGGCATATTTTTGACACGCGGGTATGACTTAAGGTCACGAACCAGTGATAGTTTCGCACCTCCGAGAGCACCAATCACAAGAACAATTAATCGTACCGAGTACTTTTGGTACAGTCGTTGCAGCTCTCTCTTAAGACCTTGATACCTCTCCTCCTTTTCTTTCTCCATTGCAGTGATGTTGTATTTGGACGGAGCCAAGAATTCGATCACGAATATAGTTCGTTTCTCGAAGTCTTGGAGAACAATGTCAGGTCTCAAGTGAGCAACGGAGACTGCTGCCCGAAAATCGTAGTTTCAGAAAATTTGGCACTTCTCGTTTCGGACAATTGAGTCTATATCCCTTGGAGCGTTTGGCAGGGCAGGGTCGCGACTAACACCGTAAGAGCGACAAAGATGGTAATAAAGTACTCATAGGGCCGCATTATGTCTATAGATGTACGTCGGTCCTGCGTGGGTCAGACACCCAGATAGAATGTGTTCTAGGTACTCAACGTGTGCACGCCACGCTCTGCACCTATCACTGGGAACTTCTTGATATAAAATGCGGACACGGGAATGCTAAGGTGGAAATGAGACCGTCCTGGCATGCAAAAATTAAACCCTCTGTACCTGAATTGAGTCCTGATGATTTGAGGAAAGCAAAAGTTTGCTCCTTCGACAAGGTCTGTTTTTCTAAATTTCTGTAAAAGATTCCATTCATATGCTTGTCGACTAGCTGTTGGTGACATTTTTCGAACTCTGCTTTCTCTACTTCGGCTTTTAGACGTGAAGCATTTAGATGGAGTAATGTACTTGCCTCACTTCTGATGTTAAAATTCAGGCCAAGGGTCTCGGCAGCTTGCTCCGCAGCTTTGTAAAGGAACGCTCCTTCGCCAATCATCTCGTGGTTTCCGACCATCTTTAGGAGAAGATCTCTGCTATTAGCAACGATTTAAGCTGTACTTAGAAAAATTCGATTACAAAGACACTGGAGATTCAGAAGTCCGCGTCCACCTTGACGGCGTGAAATGTATAATCGCGGAACTGACGAATTGATATGCAAGATTTTACGAATATGCATGATCTTAGGTGTGGTGACATCAAGGGCCTTAAGCTCGTTCTTCGTCCATTAAATCACCCCAAACGAGTAGAGTAGAACCGGGACGGCAAGCATGTTAGTCGCAGATACCTTGTTCAACGCCGACAGATTTTGAAGACCAAATCTGTCGAAGAAGATGCTTGTATTTGCTTCGGAGAGACTCTTTCACTGATGTTACATCCTGAATGCGGCTTTGAGGCATGTCCAGGTATGTATAGGTGTCTCCAGTATTAAGATATCCAATAACACTTATATCCACAAGCTCAGGGTCCTTGGGAACGCCATTAATCTTTCCTTTCTTCAGATGAATTTCGGCAAACTTGTCCAAACCACAGTCAATTCCAATCTCTCATGTGTAGTTCTTGACGATATTTATAGCAGTTTGAAATTTTGCTTTTACCAGATGCATAGATCTTCAGGTCATGCATATAACATACATAAGTGACCTTATGCTCGCGCTGATTAGTGTCGCCATAAAGGTATCCAGGAGAATTTCGTAGTGCGAGAGATAGAGGCAGAAGTGTGATGCAAAAAAGCAATAGGCTCATGGTATCACCTTGAAAGACGCCCCTCTGGAAGGTGACGTTGTTCGTTATCAGACGATAATTTCTAGACGAGATGGTAAACCTAGTTTTCCAAAGAGGCATCAATCTCTCTATGCATCTCACTATGTGTGGATGTACCTTCAAGCTTTCCAACAGACAGATGATAAGTCTATAAGAGGTTGAATGGAAAGCTTTTCTGTAGTCAATCCAGGCCATTGACAGGACGCGCTGATAGGCTGCAGCGTTTTTACAGACACACCTTTCAATTAGCAGGTTCTCTCGACAGCCTGCTACACCTTTTTTCGAGCCACGTTGTTGGTACATCTCTCGCCATACTGGCTCAATTCGTCAAACAATCTTGTTGTTTAGGACAGCTGTAAAGATCTTATACAGCGTGTTCAAACAAGTTATTGGCCTTTAATTCTCTGGGTTAGAAAAATAGTCTTTTTTCGGCAGGAGTATAGTGCGTCCTAACACCAGCCACTGCGGAATGGGCGTCTCCGACTTTAAATATGAGATGAATATGCGGGCCAAATGTTGGTGTATAAAAGTAAACTTCTTCCACCAAAAGTTCTTGATAAAATCTGGTCCAGCAGAGGAAAAGTTCTTCGTGCCTCTAAGTGCTTTTTTCACCTCTTTGGCAGTGACTGATGAACATTCCTCCTCAGATTTTATAAGGTTGTCGCAAAACTCCTTGAAGCGGATGATATTGTCAGTACCTCCTTGGGCTTGGGTGGATTTTTTACAGAAACAGGGAGATCGCTAAAGAGGCGCGATGGGTCAGCGAGAAACTGTTGATTTTCCCCGAGCCATCTCTCCCTCTGCTGTATTCTTCTCCTTGCGTCAGATAACAGCTGTATTTTGTCAACAATATGCCGCTTGATTGTCACCAGCTTTGACAGCTTTGACTTTTTTAGTGTTCGATTCAAGATCCTTAGTTCTTGGGCGAACTTTCGTACCCTTCCTGTAAACGGTTTACCAGATGTTTTGTAGTTAATCACATATTGGACACGGGACGCATTCTGTCTTGCCCATCCGAATTTCTTGTTCAGTTGATGCAAGCGTCTTTTGGACTTTTGATCTATCGTCGTTTTTAGCCTTCGATTTGAATTAGCCAAAGTTCTCGCAGCACCATAAAAAAAAAAAAAAATTGATTAGCATTTCGAACTCGAAAGTTCATTGCCTCACTACCCGGTTCGGGTAGTGTTTCTAGGTGGATAAATACTACCGCGTGGGTCCACCACACCCACGACGGGTCAACAACACGCAGTATTCCCCGAACGGTCACCCATCCAAGTACTAACCGCGCCCAACACTGCTTAACTTCAGTGATCTAACGGGAACTGGTGTTTTCAGCGTGGTATCGCCGTTGACCATAAACTGCACCATAAACTGAGCAATTGATGGTCCAGAGGTCGGACACTTGCGAGATATCTCCATGAAGGGAGGCATCTTTTCCAGCCCGATCTTAGGGCTTAAGGGGAATTTGCATGTTGATGTTTCTCCTTGTACTGAAATTGCAATCATCTTTCAGAAGGTGCCTGCTTTTTGCGGTTAGTCTTAATGTCGCATCATCTTCATCTGCAGCTTGATTAAGCAGCGATTGGGAAAGCGCTCCGCGTACATATTCGTTTTTCCGGAGGTAGACGGCTTGATTTCGTAAAGACTGATGCGAAACGTGCTGAAGCTCTGGGTGTTTCTGGAACTACAGAGTGTGCATTCGCCCCATAAAGCCTCCGCGAACAGGGATAATGCTGGCATCGTAGCAGTCTAGCACGTCATTCTTAAGTCGATCCTTCCACTCAGTGTGAGCGTTTCGCCGGTTCGCCATCGTGTTTCCATCTAAATTATTTTCAGCACCCCGAACTCTAGGATGAAAAGCATTGTTTGCCGACTCATTGTTGGGTGCTCTGCGCGTTCGATCGTTTTAAACCGCATCTACAAAATTTTGGTGCCTTGGTGGTTTCATTGTTGTTCCCACGAGCAGCTAAGTAAAGGGTTCGTCCATCATTGTAGAGTCCCGCGTGCAAGGATAAGGCTGATACTCTGAGAGGTCGCCCGGTATTCCAGAGTCAACGTTAAAGACACCTCACCCAGGTGCCATTCAGCTTTCGACACGGTGCTCACGCCTTCGCTTAGGGGTTATTCCTTCGGGACCATCCGTGGACAATTGTCCGCGACTGCTCATTAATTATTGTAACCATATTCAGCAAAAACCGTTGGTACAGGGACCCTCTGTCGGCAACCCGAGGACGCGTTCTATTCCAAAGGAATCGAAACCGAAACTGAATGGTGCGCCGGGTGATATTATATATATATATATATATATATGCAAAAAATAATTAAGAATAGCTACTTTTCTGAAGGTTGCAAAATAGAATTATTATGCGTGTTTGGCAAGCGTTTTGTTTTAAGGTTAGGGTTGGTTCATATTATCTACGAAATTTATGGTAGAGTACCTATCCAAGCATTTTTCAACTGTTTTGTTCGTCGTTACAGCTCCAATGAAGAATCCTTGATTATTTTTCCAATTGAATATACTTTGGAGTTGAATTAGGTTGAATTTTCACGATTACGCGATTTGGGAATGTTTTATCTATCAATCTTCTGGTCTTTTGTTAGAAGATAATTTGTTGAGTTTATCGGAATGTTTAAGATGAAACATATGTATATACGTTTGACTTGTTGTGATCATCAAGCATCATCAGTATATTATATTGTTTCTGTCTGAAATTTTTCATAATGAAAAAAACGTAACCTCTGTTTCTGTTTCCCTGAAGAAGCATGTCGTAAGTGAGGTTAAACAACGGACTATAGAGTTGATTGGAGCTTATGCATGATATGTTGTTCAAAAACAACAAATGTGAAGTAACCAGAAACATGGCCCAAGCCCCAACAAAGCAGAGTGCATATCTGTGTTTTGGGAATGTAATTATGCATTTTTAAACAATAATAGTAGAGAACTTGCATGGAAAACCCAATCCAAGCGAAATAATTGACACAAACAAAAAAACAGGCAAAAGAACCAAAACCAAAATTTTTTTAATCCTTATTTTTGTCTGTTGGATCGGGTACACAATAAGAGGTCTCCACCATTATTGTTTGAAATTTTATAATTAAAGTCCCAATCCACATACATGTACTACCTGTTTTTGTTGTTTGTGTATATGTGTTTGAAGTTTTCATCTCAAACATTTCAATTCGCTCAATAAATAATCATTTAACAAAAGAACAGAAGATCGATAACATCCATTCCACCTTCCACTTATTTAAAATAATGTTGCAAACGTTATATTCCGACCAGCTAAGTTTCCACTATTTTGATGTCAAAACTGTTCTCTACAGAAATTTTCTTATATTAATCACTTTATAGTTTCATTTCCATACCTTGAATTGAAATGTAAATAATTTTTTAATTACAAAGCTCATATTTTTCAAAGGATTATGTTTCGCATTTTGTAGTTTCTTCCAAGATAAACTTTTGCCTCAATTAATTTATGGAACAATATCTACATCTTAAACTGAATTCAGGGAAACGTTTATCCTGGATGAAACTACAAGATGCAAAATATTATCCTTTGAAAAGCATTAGCTGAAAGGGCTCGTAATATTTTATTCATAGACAAATGAGAAATAAGTGACTGATTCAGTGTCATAAAATACGTACTTCTTGAAGTGGAGTAAACTAGCGTATGTGTTTAAGTGAACCTTAGAATTCTATAAAGCATTGCACCAATTATTTTAGTTTTGTGATGATATTAGCTTTCTGGTGGTTAAAATACCCAGAACGAATTTCGCATCTTATTGTGATTTTTTATTCAATCAATGAAACATATAACAAATGTATGCACTCTGTAATGTACAATTAATTGTGAGGAATAACAAACGGCGGCACAAAACATTATTTTGACAAAACAGGTCATAAATTCTTTATAGGATAGTTCATGTCATTTTATAATAAGCACAGAATTTTCACCCTATATCAAGTAATATGACTCGTTTGAAGCTACTTTACAAAAGAAAAGAACTCGTCTATTAGAACACTCAGAAGAATATAACTCAATTTTATGTTCTTCCACTCTCTAAACTACATTCAGTAATTACTCTCTTGTGTCGTAGACACACAAGGCCAGAAGTGTAATAAAAAATTTTTTCACTCGCAAAGCTCAAATTATTCAGAAAAAAATAGGGCAAAACTTTTCAAATATTATGCTCGTTTATTTCATATTATTCTGAAATTATTTTCAACTGATGCACGCAGAGGCCGTGCACAAATTACGTAAAGTCTTGTAGGTATACCCTCCCCCCTCGTCATTTACGTCAACAATTTTTTTATGTTGTGTTGCATGGGGGGCGGGAGAGGTACGCGACAAAGACACTTCTTACGTCAGATATTTTTGAAGTAAACAAATCGCTGAAACACAAATCTTAGGCAGATTTTATTGCGAGCAGCTGTTTGACGGTGCAATCTAGTGCTCATTGTAGTACCCAGTACATTAACTGTAGACAAATGTTATGTGACGGCATTGATAATTTTAACAGTGCTGCTTGTAATTCACGTATTAAAAATAGTAGCACCTATTGATATTAGTATTATTGTTGAAGATAATAATCATAAAATCAAGAAATAGTAATAAATGAATTAACTAATAAGGGGTTACTCACAAAATTCATGAAGGGGTTTCCTGAGATTTCTAAGCCCCCTTCCCCTTTGAGGTAAATGAGATTTGTTTTGAACCCCCTCTCCCCAATCTTTCTATGATTTTATAAACTTACGGAACGAACATACGTATAAAACATCAACTCTATCAATTATGAAAACGCATAAACTTAATAAAATTATTTAGTTTCACAAACAAATATTTTTATAATTTCTTCAAGGCTTTAAATGTGGCGCAATGAAAAACACGTTGTGCAGTCCAGTTTTATAACGCAATGTTCTAAAAGTATTAAGAATGAACTTCAAAGCTCATTCAAACTATTATAATGTAGTCTGTAAGTCATCAGAATTTCTATTTATCCATTATTATTATTATCATTATTCATACAAATTCATGTGATAAGTTGTATAACAACAATTCAATAACTAATGACTAATTAATTTTTTATAGAAAATTTGTTTCAATTCCTAAAAAATTCTTTCCGCGTGATATTTAATAAGAGAAATATTTTTTTTATTTCCTTAACAATTTTATGAATAAAGTTAATAAACTATTTTAATTTCCTCTTTATGATTCAATTGCAATAACTGCGCTTTATTTTTCTTTTTTCTTCAAATCATTACTCTTCTCTTTAGGCTTTACTGTTCTTCCCCTTTTTCTCGTTTTCCCACTCATATGCGAATTGAATTTATAATTAATCAACAGGAAATCTCCTTTGGCTTAAAATTCAACAGTTTTGTTAAAAATTTGTATGTTTTACTTAAAAATTCAACATTTTTTTGAAATTTCTTTTCTTTCCTGGATTAAAAATCGTTCTTTGTTGGAAATTCAATTATTTTGTTGAAGATTTGTCCTTTTGGATTCCAAATCTATATATTTGTGTGGAACTTACATCGCTTTTGGCTACAAATGCAATTGTCTGTTAAAAATTAAAGTGTTTCGTTTGAAAATGCCCTTTTTTGTGAAAAATTCACATATTCAAGTTGAAGTTCTTTCTGGAAAATTCCTTTTTTTCACTTAAAGATTCGTCATTTTAGTTAAAACTTCATTCCTTTATTTGAAAATTCAACTATTTGGTTGACAATTAATCTTTTTTTGGTCTTGAAGTTAATTTTGCAATTGAAAATTGAACACATAACCGAAATTAAATTTGGATCTTGAATTAATTTTTGTGTTTAATTATGATTAAGTTTTAGTTGAGGATGTGAGAATTTCGTTGAAAATTTGCCTTGTTAAGTTAAGTTCCACTGTTTTTTTATTTTTAGTCTTTTGTGGTTGAAATATCAATCATTTGATTTTTGTTGAAAATTGAACTCTGCTTGAAATTTGCACTATTTTTAACATTCATTTTTCTATTAAAGATTTATATTCATAACCTTAAATTCATCTCTTGGGCAGGAAATTAAACCCCTTTCTGGAAAATTATTATTTTTTTGTTAAAAATTATTCTATTTAAGGGAAAACTATCTATTCAAAAGAAAACTCAGCTATACTTTTTTTCAAAATTGATCTGATTTAGTAAAAAATTAATCTTCTTGGTTCCAAATTTATGGTTTTAATTGAAAATTTAATCATTTGGTTGGAAATTGAACTGTTTTTTAGAAAGCTCATGTTCTAGCCCTGAAGTGTATTTCGCAATCCTGAAGCGTTTTTATTATTATAAAATGACCTGCGGCTATTCCCGCCATTAAATGTAGGACAGCATCATCTATATTTAGCTCGTTGAGAATAATTAAATTATGAAGTCATTGTTTCCTTAAAATGAGCAACACTTCTTGAAATCTATTAGAAAATAAATGTAACGCATGAAATGTTTGACATCATGTAATATACTACTTCCTCTTGAAGTTGTTTCAACTAAATAAAAAATATTGTTATTGAACTGGAATATCAAATTCTCGAAATTTAGAATTAGATGCCATTTCGGTGAAGTTCCTCGAAAATGGAACTAATTACAGATGTAGTACCACCTCTTTTACGTACGAAAATATATGCAACATATGTAAAAAAGGATAACAGCTGTCAAAAACTGAAACAACGCATCAATTTTTACTGTTCAAAATTGAAGAATTTCCAATGATTAATCTATGAAATCGAATAAATTTAGATAAATTTAAATTTTGTCTTCAAAATTTCAGAATTTTCAATTTTCAAAGTTGAACTTTTCCAAAAAGGCATCCAGAATTGCATCATTTTCAGTTACAAACATTGAATATTGAATAATCATTATTTCAACATATTCAGAATTGGAGCTTTCCAAATTGTGAATTTTCAAAATGAAACTGTCAAGAAAACTTCAATAATTAATCACGAATGAAATATAAATCTTGAAAATTGAAAAGTTTGCGTATAACATATTTTCAAAATTCAAGAATTTTCAATTGTAACCGTTCAACATTTTTTAATTTTTCAAAAGTATAAATTATGAATCATTAAAATTCAAAAGCTTTTCATTTTGAGAATTTGAGTTAAAAACTATGCAAGTTTTGAGTTTTAGAATTCGAAATTCTCTAAATCTGCTGATTTACCTTTGAAATGTCTTCAATTTGAAAGGATTAGAATTAAAAACTTCTCTCTCGCTTTTCAAAATCATAAAAATGAAAAATGTTTGCATACATTTTCAAAATTCAGGAGCTTTTAATTGTGAATACTTCAAATTGTAGAATTTCAAATTATAAATCTGCAAAGTCGAAGAGTTTTTAATTATGAAAATTTACAGTTAAAAATTATGCAAGTTTTAAAATTGGCAATATAAATCGCTGTAACTTTGTTGACTTACATATGAAACTTCTATAATTTATATATATATATATATATATATATATATATATATAT
>CAKNXH010000197.1:65653-169480 GCA_932178445.1 Andricus quercusramuli
GCCACGTCTCACATCCGTGAGACGTGGCCATAGGTGTATTTTACCGCGGTTCCACTGGGGGCTATTGACCTCTTTTTTTTTTTTAGATGGCAGTTGCTCTTAGTGGTACCCTGCGGTGGTTGTTTAACTTTATTTTTTATATATATATTGTTTGATTCGGAGTAACCAACACTGGGAATTTTCTTCGACCCATGTATCAATGACAAAGTTATTCTTCCAGTACAATCAAGTAATTTGGTCATACGGTTCACCGTATGACCGAATTAATTATTACTATAAAAAATAATTTTGTTGGAATGGAGCACTTCTCCTTTAAACGCTAAAACTATCTAAATTTAAGAATTCTATGTATACATCTTTGAAATCGAAGAGCTTTCAATTGTAACTCTTCGAAATTGTAAAAATTTGAATTGTGAATGTTTGAAGTTATAGCGTTTTTATTTTAAAAATATGCAATTAAATGTATGCATATCCTCATTCTTACAGTTAAAAATTATTTAACTTTGATACCTTGTATTCGAAATTTCTTCAATTTGCAAGATTTGGAATTGCAAACTTGGCTTTCGATTTTGTCTATTCGCTATTGAATATTTTCCAAATTTCAGGTTGAGCTTTTAAAGTTATGTAATTTCAAAGATTAAAATAGGACATTTTTTTCAATTTGTAAGATACAGAATTGAAAACATGACTCTTGTTCTTCACAATCATGAAAATTGAAGACACGTTTTTCAAATTGGAGACTATCAATTGTACCTCTTTAAAATTTCAGAACGTAAGATGATAAATCCTTAAAATAAAGTGCTTTTATTTTTTTTTTAATTTAAAATTTGAAATGTGGTAAGTTCCAAGGCTTATAGGCCAAAGTTCTGTAATTTTGAAGCTTCTGATTCAAAATTTCTTTAAATTGGAAGACTTACAATTGAACATTTGATTTCTGATCTTCAAGATCATCCAAATTTAAAAAAGAAAATTAAATGGAAGAATTTTCAATTGTTGTTTCTATTTCCAAAAGATGTTTGAAACGGTATGAGTTTCAATCATAAGAAATCGAAACCACACAAATTGGCAAATTTCAAGTTGGAAACATCTACAAATAAATTATAACTATGTTGAAAATGGATCAGTGTCGGAAATGGAAGACATCAGTAAGATTCAGAATTCCATAATGTCCATTAGGACCATCTTATTACAATATAAAATGCCAAATTAACTGAATTATTCATTTCTCTGACTAAAATTTTTTTGAAAGATAAAGTCTTATATTTAAATAAAATTCACAGATCACTAAAAATCGATTCATGTTAAAATAAAATAAAAACCAATGTGGCTGTTTCAATATTTTTCTTAATTTATGATCATTAAATATATATTTCATAATACTTCAAATTGAAGCATGTATTTTAATTTAATAGATAGGAAATCAAATTAAGAAACACGATATTAGCCTGATGGTTCTACTTTCTTATAGTAATCACCATCTGCCACATACGACAGTTCCTAAATTCTCTTTATTTTGGAAAAAATTTTTTTAACTAGTTGCTATCTATATCATCAATAGAAGAACATATTTGTGAGAGTATTGTTATTTCACCGGAGGACTCTTTTGATGCCAATTATATTTGAAAAGTCCTGAATGTCGTTCTTATCTCACATACTGGAATTCTATTTTCAGCATCGAAATATACGATTCGTCCTTGTTTCCTATTGTAGAATCGCATGCTCTTCGTTCATACAAATAGCAAGCATTCGATCGATCCGAAAATACCGCGATGTCGTTTCCCTCAGAGGTACTGGTAGTCGATATCTTGTATCGCGTGAAGAACGAGCATAATGGCTCCATCATGTAGTCTAGAATACTGTAAATATTGTAGTATACATTTCAGTGATTCTACAAGTTATCAATATCGTTCATCTAATATGTAGTTTGAAAACAAATTTTCAAGTAAAAGCACTCAATGGTTAAATAAGAGGTATCGAAAGGTGACAATAAGCAGACATTGAGCTGAAAATGCAAATAATATGTAGATTATACTGGAATAACTGGTTCATTGGGACAAGTAATAAAGTATATGGGCCAACTACTTTCGTTCCTGCTATGTATTCTACTGAAACATGAATGGTTGTGGTTACTACTTTTGTTTCTTAGAATGATAATAGTTGTCCTCACACTGAAAAAAATGCTTAGGTGGGCCAGCTATTTGGTTAGTAAAATATAGCACTACTATTTTATTAGTTAATACTGGTATTCTATTAGCTACTTGCTGTCGTAACAACTTCCCATGGTATATAACTATTCGTAGGTATTTGTACTTATGATAATAAGAATATTTGGCTGTTACATCTAATAAGATAGTAGGGCCAAATACTTCCGTTTCTAATATATATTGGTACCACTTAAGTAGTTGTGGTTAATTCTCTTATTTCATAGAATGGTAGTAGTTGTTCTTACTACTCTATTTATTGTCGCAACAACTTTCGATGGTAAGTAACCAATCTAAGGTAGTTTTACTCACACTGAAAGAATAATTAGTTGGAGCAACTTGAAAAGTAGTATGTCCGACATTTTTAGTTTACAATATGTATATGCCGATGCTTCTCATGTTATTGTGGTGACTACTTTTTTTCTAGGAACAATAGTAGTTATCTTTACTACTTTATATATTAGTGCAACAACTTTCGATAGTAAATGAATATTTTCAGGTAGTTATACTTACACTGGAAAAATATTTGTTTTTGAAAACTAATTAAGTAGTAGGGCCAACTATTCTACTTTTTAATATATGCCCCTGCCACTTGAATGGTTGTAGTTACTACATTTATTTATAAGAATGGCATTAGTTATCATTATTGATCCACTTGTTGTCACAACAACTTCCGATTGTAGATAAACATTTTCAGGTATTTTTCCTTATACTAAAAAAATGTTTGGCTCATACATTGAATGGAGTATCAAGGCCTACTTTTTTCAAATATGTGCCCCCACCTCTTCAATGAAAGTGATGAAAAATTTCATTTTTAAGAATGGTAGTACTACTTTCTTATTGTCGCAACAACTTCCAAAAGGTAGGTAACCACTGCACTTTTCAGGTTTTGCCAATGTACCCAAGGAACAAAATATGTAACCTTTACTACTTTTATTTGTTGCAAAATACAATGGTGATGGTAAATGTAACTACTTTTATTTGTTAGGTTTACAATTACTATCGTTCTTTAATGAACCACGCATGAGTAGTAACGCTAACTTGTTGCCGCATAAAACTGATCAGTTAGTTTCACCATCCAAGTAGTTCTTGCAACGTATACTAGCTCTACTAATAAGAAGCTTTTTGTGCCAGTCAACCATTTTTTACTGTGTATTCAGATTAAGTCAGGCCTGAAATTGCATTGGGTCCGGCCTCCAAACTTATTTTTCAGAATATTTGAAGGGTTTTCTTGAGAACCTTAGGAAATAAATTGAATTAAATTAAATTTCAACGAATTCCTAGCGATTCTAAACATTTTAAGGGATTTTGAGGTACTTTGAGAAATTTCAAGTGATTTTAAGAATTGCATCTTTAAATATTTCATACATTTTAAACGACTTATAGGGATTTTAAGGGTATTTTTTAGCGATCTTTAATATATAAGTTTAACTCAAAGCGGTTTCAAATTTTGTCTACTTATTTTAATGGATTTTTACGTTTTCAAAAGATTTCAATGAATTTTGAGGGATCTCAATAAATTAGTAGAAAACTTCAGGGAATTGAATAAATTTGATTTCAAGTGATTTCTGCGGATTTCTACGATTTTACAAATTCCAATAGATTCCAATGGTTTTCTACGGATTTTATCAGATGTAAAAAATGTTAATGGTCTTTAAAAAATTTTCAAGGTATTAAAGGATTATAATAGAAGTTTCAAGCGATTTTAAGGATATCAAGGGAATTCACAGTTTTTCCATGTAAAGTTTATTTGTGCAGAAATTCTATTCTTGTGTATTTCCCTACGAGATTATGAGTGGCCTAAAATAAATTGTTCTGTGTAGTTTGTCTACTTTTAAAAATAGTTCCTTTTATATTGATGTAATAGTTGTTTCACATTCTGATAATGTCAGTTTATTTTGTTTATTGATGCATTTTTGAAAGTTGTTTTGAATATTACATATTATTGTTAATACTTTACTCATAATAATTAATGAAAATACATTATGCGTCCGCTAAGAAAACAGATTACTTGAATCAAAGAAATGTAGGACTGAATACGTGCAATAAAATATTTCATTAAATATAAAAAAATTTGTCTTGATTAAAGAAATCATGTTTTCTTATTGAAAAAAATCATTCTTATTATGAGAAAAATCTCGTTGGATGAAACAAAATATATTTGATAGCAAGTATTCAATACTACATTTCTTTGATTCAAGTTATCCTTTTGCTCACTGCCGTGAAGGAGAGAAAACGGTTTTTATATTTATGATCTTAAAGAAAACCCTCCCCCGCCCTTCAATCTCAAACACAAGGCCTACGGACTTACTCTTTAACATTCTCACTCCTAGATTGAATGAGAGAACTTCAGCATTTGATTTATTATTCAACTGAAAATCTGTCTTGCTAATATTCTACACTGGGTGATCTTAATGAATTATATGCAATTAAATTTCTTTGAAGAACTAAAAAAAAACATGTTGAAGAATTAATTTGTTATGAATTTTTCTGTGAATTAATTTATTGTAATGAATCCGAAATTTTTAGAATCGCTGTGATAATTTTTTAAGCTTTATTCTGGATCGTACAAAAAATTGCATGCGGCAATAGGACTAACAATAAGTACAAAAAAGTTCAAACTACGTCCTGCTGATGAAGAAATTTGTTTATATTAAAATTACTAGAAACAGTTCCACTTAATTTTATCTAATATTTTCACGGAACAAAGAAAAATCGTTCGTCTACTTCTGTTTGTCATTTGATATCGTATTTTCTGTTTCTTTCCATATTTTGTAGGCAGGATTGAAAATATTTATACAGGGTAAGAAACACAAATTGTGTTATCAATTTATATCAGCTTCTTGCCTCTGGTTCAACATATCCAATAGCAGTTGTTTAGTTTCACAAGGCATCTGTGAAAAATAACACAATTTAATCTTTTGAGATCCATATTAGATTACCCTGCATTGTTGGCGTATTATATTACAAGGTACATTGTGCCTTAATGTATTATATGTGACAAGCAGGCTTGACAGAGATCGATGAGAAAAGAATTTCGTACACAGGCATAATTGAATCTCTCCCTGCAGTAAAAAACCAACAAAGCATTCATCTTTATTATTTGAGAATACACAGATTGAGCAAACTCATAAAGCCCCCCTCCCCCTCTCGCTCACCAAAATTTGGACGCATGAAATTTCTCTGATAATTATATCATGTTGGTTACTCTTTCCATTCTATTCATACTAATTACAAACAGTGTGATATTTTTATATAAATTATTTACGATATTCTCTAAAACAAAATAACAATTTAATCTTCTTCTTGACTTCAAACTTTGAATTTATAAATAAATTTAAATTGAATTATCATTCTTTTCAATACAATGAATTGAACAAATAATTCCTGTTACTTTTAAAGTATTTTTAGGATATCATAGGAATTTGAAAGTTTAAGGATATTTTTAATGTTTCCCAGGGACTTTACCTTAGACAAAGTGTGAAGCTAGTTTAATTCTGATTGTGGGAAATAAATGTACCACATCTGAAGAGAAAAATAAGTATCACTTCGGAATTTTGAAGGCTTTAATGTCTTTGACAAACTACCAGTTGTCCATAACATGATAGTTCGATTTTCCTTTTCAGACTTTAAGCATATCAACGAGGTATTTAGAATAAGAATGGAATTCACTTTAGAGGCTTCCACTTTTTGAGAGAAAATGCATGAATTGTGATCCAATCTGTTAATTATAATATTATTATATTTTTCAGTGGTGACTGTGTACTCAAATTTTACTTATTTGTATTTCGGCTGGTCTGAAAGCAGGTTTAACATTCTTTTAATATATTTGGATCTTATTATTGCAACAGTTGTGCTCTCTCTAGATGCTTTCAGAAACCTAACATCACGGTTAACTTTGATAAATTTTATAGCTGGTTCTAAATCTAAATTATCTTGAAATTTTAGCATATTCAGGATAGTTTGATTCGAAAAATTGAGAATAATTTGAGCATAGTCAAGGGAATTGTTTATTGTTGAAAGAGTTTTATGCAAATCGTAATCAGGATGAAAAAATCTCAACTACTTCCCTTAGTACTAAATAGTAGTGTAAATTTTGGAACCATGAATGTGGGGTGTTACAATTTACTTTTTCCTCAATAATGTTCTTTCGTTTTTTATTTATTGTCGGATATAGAAATCGTAGTTGTTCGTTGATGTAAAATATTTCACAATGTACATATATCTGATCGCAATGTTTAGATAGGACCGCATAGAGTCCGAAACGTTGCCTATTTTCAAATCCAATCTTATTTTTCCTTTAACCTTATGCACTAGAAATTGTTTGCCACAGATTGAGTAATAATTACAAAATAATGGTCACTGGTTAATATATCATAATCACTTTTGCGACGAGGGAATTTCGATTACATTGACCGGGACAAAATCCTTACAACTATAGGTAGGTACCCGACTCTAGGGGATGGTAGTATTGTTACATTCGATTTGGTTTCTCGTTCCTCTCGTGTTTCCGACAATTCTTTTTCCTTTTTTCAAAGCCTGCTCTTAGCCGTATGTAGAAGGGGTGGTGAACAGAGGTGAAGGGAAGAGAAAAAGAAGATGAAAAAAGAAGGCTGAATCGGTAGAGGGAAAAGGAATGGGGAAATGGATACGAACCCAACAGGAGGATGTCTGGAGGCTATCAGGCGGCAAGTAATGGCGTTAGGAAGCCCTCGTGCCCCAGAGGGCAACATATCAGTTAGTAACGCGCCAAGGTTTCAAGTGCATTCCTCGATATCGTCCCTAATTATGCTAATAATCTCACCACAGATTGCGA
The DNA here is from genome assembly GCA_932178445.1 of Andricus quercusramuli. Taxonomy (NCBI): domain Eukaryota; kingdom Metazoa; phylum Arthropoda; class Insecta; order Hymenoptera; family Cynipidae; genus Andricus; species Andricus quercusramuli. The sequence goes on from CAKNXH010000197.1 coordinate 72,671, forward strand.
CACATGGTACTTCACGGAAAGACACTAACGCTTCAAGCACAATTTGACAAGACATGAATCTGCAATTTAACTGACGTTGACAATTCTTGAAATTACTATCGGTAATCTGATAATTAAAGCGCAATAATATAGGGGAAATAGGTACAAGTGGGATACCAGTACGAACTGGATAATGGAAAAGTTCTCTAGCATTTTTGTGAGTAGCAATAATGATAACTAGTTTAATAATCAGCATTTTTACAAGTAACTTGCTCATTTTAATCCATGAAGGAAAAATGTGTTTTAGTTCGTTGAAAGAGTATCATTATCAAGCAACAAATTCTCAAATTGTTTAATTCAACTAAACAAGACGAGTTTCTAACTAAATAGTTCAATTCTCAACCAGTATGATGAATTTTGAACAAACAAGATTAATTTTCTGCTCATATAGGCGAATTTTAAACAACATACATAAATTTTCCACCAAATAGTTGAATTATCAACCTATAGACAAACAATTTTTTACCAAAAAATGTAATAGGTTCATTTTCAAACAAAAAAAATTAATTATTAACCAAGAAGATAACGCATTTGCACCAGAGTGATGGCATTTTCAAAAGAGTAATTAAGTTTTAAGCCAGAAAGTTTGAGTTTTACCAAAGTAGTTCAATTTTCAACCAAAAATACACTACCGTCGGAAATGGTACGCACAACTCTTGTGAGCGCTATTAAAAATCACTGCTGACTTCGAACCACCATATTTCGGTGGAAGAATGAGATAGGGCATTCTTCAAGGAACAGTTGGAAAGCTTATGAAATTCCACGTCTAGTAGCACCAAACAAATATTTTTTTGACCTTCTGAAAATAATACAGCACGTGAGAAGTTTAAAAACAAAATTCAAGATTTTCTCAGATTTTCTACATCAACTTCTCAATTTCACGGTTCTCGGCCGAGAACCGTTATCGTGGATTAAAATTGAGCTCAGATACGATTGAACATTTGTAATCATATCTTGGGTACCAATATAGATTTCTAAAGTCTTTTAGCTTGAATTCAAGATAAGATTTCAGGCTCGATGTCATGTAATTTTCAGGATTTTGAAAATATTTTCCTAGGCCATGATAAAAGTTGAAGTTGAGGTAGAAAATTTGAGAAAATCTTGAATTTTGTCTTTTAACTTCTCACGTGCTGTATTATTTTCAGAAGGTCAAAAAAATATTTATTTCCTGCCACTAGACGTGGAATTTCATAAGCTTTCCAACTGTTCTTTGAAAAATGCTCTATCTTATTCTTTCACCGAAATATCTTGGTTCGAAGTCAGCAGTGATTTTAAATAGCGCTCACAAGAGTCGTGCGCACAATTTCCGACGGTAGTGTATGAATTATCAAGAAAAAGGGTAATTTTCAAACAAAAGACTAAGTTTCTACATCATTTTTGAATCTGCGAAAAAGCAGATTTATTTTCAACCGAACAGTTTTTTGAACCAAAAAGGACAAATTTGCAACCAGGAAGATCAATTTCCTATCAAAAAGTATGCATATTCAGCAAGAAACGATCAATTTTCAACGAAAAATTAAATAGGGGAAACCACCCTACAATAGATAATGATTTACAGTAGATAATATCAATCAACTGGAAAGCTCACAACAAATGTTCATTACTTTTGTTAGTATAACGTTTCAGCAAGGATACTATATCTTCTGACGAAGTTTTATTGAAATTTTATGATTAATTAATGCGTGAGAGCAAAAAATTTATTTTTAACCTGAAACAAAAAATCCCACCTCTTCTTTATTCGCACTCTTTAACTTAACGAAACATGTTCATGACATGTTTATACATTAGAATCAAAGCTTGAAATTTAATGAACAATACTTATAAATACAAAGCATTTTTTCTTCAATATTTATAAATATTTGAGGACATTTTATTGGTTATTACATTTTTCAACAGAAGTTAACCAACAGTAGATAATCGGAAAATCACAAAAAATGTCTCTGTCAAAATTGGCAGCTCTGCGACTCTCGCAGTTGTTTTAAATTAAAGGTTGTGTTTGTTTATTTTGATTCGTGAAGTTTTCAAATTCAAATTATTTCATATAATAAACTAAGAAAACAGTGGAAATTATTATTGATTAAAAAGCTGATAAATCTCAATTGTGTTTCAAGGAGCCTTTCGGAAAATTTATACTTTCTTGGATTAAGGTATGTAAAAAAAGCTGCACTTTTCTGTCATCGCAAGTCAGGTTAAATTATATGAAGATTAAACATCTCGTACCAATCGCACCAACCTTACGAAATATCAGAGATAAGAAAATGTCAATAATTTAAACTTTTGCGTTTTTTTGTAAAATAATCATAGTTTCAACAATTATTTACTCAATACATTTATTTTAATTGTTAGTATAATGATGATAAATTATAATTATTCAGAATTGAGTATTCTAACTTCCCCAGGAGCAATACCAGAAACGATTATCTATTGATGGACAAAGGTGTCAAAATCGTACACTTGACCTGGTCTAATAGAAAGGTTTAATACAGCTAATTAATTGATTTCGTGATATTTTTCTATAAGAATACTCAATTGAATATGTAAGCTTTATTTAACAATGATCATCTTAATTTATTCTTGGAAACTGATGCAGTTAAATGCTGGTGATTTTTTCCCTATCTATTGTAGGGTGGTTTCCCCTAGTTTTCATTTTCAGTGAAGTAAATCATTTCTCTACCAAAAGAAAACAAATCTTTAACAAATTTTCAAAACTTTCAACCAAGCAATTTTTGATCAAAATAAATAGAGAAATTTAATGGTATACTTTTCAACCAACAAAAATTAATTCTAACCAAAAATGGTTGGATTTCCGAATTAGGTTCTTTCCATATTCTCATACTGTTACTATTGTTATTAAAGTTATTGTTTATTGTTAGATTGGCGGTTACATGAAATTACATTTATGTTTCGTATTTAACAATAGGAGAGAGGTCAGCTTCAGTTTAACGTAGCACTTTGAAGGGGGTGTTGGGTCACCGAAATGTCACAAATTAGTAAGCTTTCAAAAGGTACTTGACCAATTTTGATTTAACATTCCTAACGAATTGTGGCTGTTTTTACAGTTAGGTTGGCGATTTTCATTTTTCTATAAAAAGCAGAGTCTTATGACTTAGAAGGCGAGATTGACACAGTTCTAGTTTAAAGGTATTGGAAACATGCCTTGTGAATAGGTTATGGGAGAAAATAGATCTCGAGATATGTTTGTTACCGCCATTCGTATTACGTTATACGCAGTAGAAACCATAATAACTCATATTTCAAGATATGAGGAAACTAGGGCTTGCTTTTCATGATTCTGTAAAGCTTGGAGGCAACGCGCGACATTCGATAAAATGCGAAAGACTGCACTTTCCGGAAAACCCGTTTAACGCTGTTCGCTATAAAACTAAAACCATTGTGAATTGCAAGGAAGTCTTTCTTACTACTTCGACTTGAGAAACTCTGAAAGTGCTTTTACCATGGAGAGAGTGTCACGAAGATTTTTATTTTAAACTTTTTTTTCAAGCTACTACGGATTCGTGTCCACGATTGGCTATCTAAGATGGATTCGATCTAAAATTTTCTTGAAAACAGTTTTACACACCACCGCTTATAAAAAAAAGATTTAAAACTTGTACGACATTAAATTGGCTTTCAAGTTTAAAGAGTTCGGAATTATGAAACTATTTTTTTAATTTTCTTTTTCTTAGTTTGAAGGATTCGGTTTGGGGCCGTTGATGAACTACGCTACGCTATTTTGAACAAATTCTCCACACCTCCTGTTCATCGTCACAGGTCATCACATAAAGCCTGATTTCCCCAGGCTGACGTCACGAATATGCTGCTCCCTCCTTCTTGAGGTCAACATTTTTCTTGCGTTTCATTTGATAATTTCCCAAAGTAAAACACCAAATGTGAAGAAAAAAAATTTCAGCAGACTTCAACTGCCCAAAATGGAAAATAGGGTGATTTTTCACGAACGTAGAGGAACCAATTCTTTTTAATAAAATGAATGTATTGGTATCATATTGAACTCAATCAAGTTGCAGTATATTGTATTTTCAACAAATTTGTTCAATTTTCAACCAAAAAAGATTTATTTTCCATCAAAAGAGATGAAATTACAACGAAGGAGTTGAGTTTTCAAACTCAAACGTCGAATTTTTTAGAAAACAGTTGAATTTTCACTTATGAACTTTCGTACCAAAAAAGGAGAATGAATTTTGTATACAAAAAGGTGAATTTTCAATCAAAAAGACGAATTTTCAACAATCAGGTGAATTTTCGATAAAAAAAATGACTTTCTAAAAAAATAGTCGAATTTCTCACAAATAATTAAATTTTCAAGAAGATAGTTGAATTTCAACCACATAGTTGACTTTTAACCTAGAAAGATGAGTTTTTAACCGAATGTTTGAAATTTCAATAAAAAATATTAAAAATTTTCAAACCACATGCAGTTGTGTATTTTTGACCAAATAGGTCAATCTTGAAGCCAAATATAAGAACTTTTCTAGAATTTTCAATCAAGAACTTTTCTGTCAAAATAAAATTAATTTTCAAACCAAAAGGATGAATTTTCAATAAAGCAATTAAATGTGCCACCAAAAACGATGACTTTTTATCAAAGTAGTCGAAATGTTTACAAATACTTATATTTTTAGAAAATCCCTTGAATTTTTAACCACATAATTGAATTTTCCACCCACAAAGACGAATTTTCAACCAAATGGATAAATTTTCAAGAAATAAGAAATTAATCACCAGACAAAGATTTGCATTTTCAACCAAATAATTGAATTTTCAACTTACAAAGATGAATTTCCCACCAAATGGCCGCAGTTAAGAAGAAAATTTAACTTCGACCAAATAAATTGTCATTTTCAACAAAATGTTTGATTTTTAACTGCAATTATTAATCTTAAAAAAAGAAGAACAGATAAGTAACAAAAATAGATAATATTTCAACCAAAGTAAGGAAAAATTGTAATTTTAAGTCGAATTTTCAAGCAAATGTTCGAGTTCTCAAAAAACAAAAAATTGAATTTCAATTAAACAAATTTGCGTTTTTAACAAAATAGTTCAATTTTCAACCAAATTGATGAATATAAAGAAATTTCTAACAAAGAAGTAAGAAAAATAGTTGTTGTTTCAACGAAAGCAAACACAGAATGCAATTTCGAGTCAAAAACAGTTGAATTTATTCAATAAAGATGCATTCTTTACAAAAATATGGTGGTTGACAGTGTGAAAAAAATTTGATTTCAGATAAAAAACAATTTAAATCAAAACGAAATACGAATCTTTAACCAAAAGCTCGAATTTTTAAACAAAACAATTACACTTTGAACAAACAAGTTTTGATTTCCAACAAAATGGTGGGATTTTCAAATAAACATATGAATTTTGAAAAAAGTTTTCAACAAAGAAGTGACAAAAATAGTTTATATTTCAACCAAAGTAAAGAAAGATTGGAATTCTTGGTCGAAAGCAGTTAAATTCAAACAAGAAAGATATAGTTCGAACTAAAAATGTAACCGTTTATATTGCAGTCAACAAAAATTCAATTTCAAATAAGAAACAGTTAAATTCAACCGAAAAAAGGCAAGTTTCCAACAAAATATTTGAATCCTCCTACCAAAACACATTAATTTTCAATGTAAAATTCAATTTTTTCAGAAAAATAGTTCAATTCTTGAAACAAAATTATGAATTTCCAACAAAAAAGTTGATTCTCAACAATATGGTTTAATATTAGAGTAAAATTAGTCAATTTTCAAACAAGAATGGAATAGCTTAATTTTTAATGAAATAAATGTCTAACAAAGTAGATGAATTTTCGGGGAGAAAAATATGAATTATCAATGAAAAATTTAATAGTTGGATTTTTTAATGAAAAATATAATTTTGCAGCCGAAAATCGATAATATGATTTTTCAGGTAGTAAAATAAATTTTCAAATGAAGATAAAAATTATTTTTTGAAAACAGTTAAATTTTCAACCGAACAGTAGAATGCTTAACTGAAAGAGGTTTAATTCCGAACTAAAAATACAAAAGTAGCATTTTTATTTGAAAATAATTAATTTTCAGGGAATATTTGGCTTTTATCATTGAGTTCTATTAATTCAGTTTGCATTCAAATGAAATCACGAGAAAAAGAGAAAAAAGAGGAAGTTTCTAGTAAGTAGGCGGAAAAAGAGAGATTCTTTCAAAAAGAGATGGAGAGGCAAATAGGAGAAAGAGTATGAAGTTTGTATTTATATACTTCACTTGTGAAATAAAATTACTAATATCGGAAAGATCTGGTGTTCGAATCCCAGCGGAGCTACAGAGATTTTTTTAAAAACTCAAAAAATCGATTGTCAATATTGAAAGAATATTGATTTTAGACCAATGAAGACAAAAAACATTAACATCATATAAATTAAAATTACTTATTTTCATTTTTGAAGCATTTCCAAAAAAGGGTTATTCACATTTATATCTTCCACTTATGATATCACATTCCACGTTAATCACTTTCCCCCACCCCATGTTATAAATGGGCATAAAACATGTTACCGGCCGGGGGGGGCGGGGGGGGGGGAATATAATTTTTAAACGGTTCATTTAGAATTTTGTAATTATACAGATTTCTATGGGTTGAACACAAGCTTTCAGTAGAATTTTTAATCAAATGATGCTTATGAGAAACATACGTTATAACAAGTTCTTGAAGGTAGAGCTGCTACAACACAATGTTAGATATCTTCAGACATAGTTTTAGCATAATATTACGGCCAGTAAAATATCAAACCGAATTATATTACACTCATTGTTCATGTAAATCAAAGCGCTCCCCGTTAATTTAAATTCTCCTTTCTATAACCCAAGAGGAATATCCATCCATTGTTCCATAAACAATACCTTAAGCAGGATGTGCTCTGCTTCCGAGCAAAATAGGTATTTTAATCGAGTATTCCTTAGAGTCCTTTACTATCAACTTATGCGGTTAGCGAAACACTCAAACGAAAGAAACAGTGAATTCAACATAATCCAAATTTCAAAGCAACTGTTGTTCTTAATTTCGGAAATTTCTTTACATTGGCTTAAACCCCGTTCTTTTGACCTGACTCATGTATCCTTAGAAGATTATACACAGTCATACAAAAAAATAAAAGTTCATGTACTTTTTCAGAAACCATCATATTTCTATGTATTTTTAGCTGCTGAATCCGAATTTGAAATCGAAATGGCACCTTATCCAGTTAGTTTTTGACATATCCTCAAAAACAGTTATTTTCGAGTATATACTGGAAAAACTTGGTATCATTATGGAAACCAAGCCGCTGAACTTAATAATTAAGTCAAATCAGTGATACTATTACTAAAAATTTCGTAACAACACCTCAAAACAAAATTATTTGAGTAACACTTTTCAGAACTAAATTGAATGATAATGTATTTCGAAGCACTGAATCCAATTCGTAGGTCAAATTAGCGTTAGTCTTCTACGGCTGTGTGAAAGGACAGCTATTTTTTTATTACAATGCACTCTTTTTCATTCAAAAGAACTTTGTAGTGTGATTTTTTTCATGCTTTTCTTTTGAGGTGCATCTCTTTTCGGAATGTAATAGTAATCAGCCATCATATTATCATCCCATCTTCCTTGATATCAATGCTCCATTACCATCAGCAATTCTCGAAACCTCATTTTTCCAATTGGGACTTTCAACGTTCCCCAGGAATTGTTCAACAGCATTTTAAAAATTGATTCATGTCTTTTTCAGTATCTGTCATTCTAGTCACAAGAACGTCGTCTTCCAGCAGCTTTATAATTTGACGTCCACCGAATATTTCTTCTTTTAATTTAGCATGGGACAGTTGAGGGAACTGACACACTATATACTCGAAACATTGTCCCCCTTTATCGAGTGCTTCTACGAATTGTTCATTAGACCCAACTTAATATAGAGGGGTGGAGGAGGATTCTTTATGGCTCCACATTTTGATGGGTCTTTGATGACGTTCTCGGATTTTCATTCTCGCGACATTCTCTTCAGCTAAACTATTTTCTTATACTGATAACTACAATCTCGGCTGTCCTATAAACACAAGAAGCGAAGATACTTTGTATTTCCTGGCTGCTGATTAAATTACTGACCCACAATGGGCTGATTGAACATTTCTGTTACGAGGTTATGTCACGGAGTTTTAGTGATACAACTGATCTGACTTCATTCTTGAATTCAGCCGCTTGATATCCATAATGATACCAAGTTTTTCCATCACACACTCAAAATAAAAGTTTTTTGAGGATCATCAATCCCAATGCACAGTGAGATGGAATCGTCAAAATACGGCTAAATGTCCTATTCATCAACTTTACTATATAAACTTGACATTCACAAAATTACCTCACTATATAACCAACCAGTCATGTAGCACGATACTTTAAGTTAGCGTCAACTTTAGACACATTCTTAGCTAAAGAAATAAGACCCTACAATAGTTTTGTAGAATAAATAAGATCCATAACATTTCTGTAAGATAAATTCATCTTTCTAAACTTTCGAGCAGAATCAGTGAAATGTGATTAATTTAAAAATGTATCTGCAAGTAATACCACTCGAATGAATGGTATGAGTTAAAAAAATGGTCAAAAGAAGGTGAATGTGACAGGTTTTAAATCAGTCTCTTATGTTCTCTGTTGTAAACCCTACAATTTTTTTGCGGTATTTAAAATTATTTTGTAAACTCTATCCAATTAACCTTTACATGAAAAAAAGCTAACCACATATTTTTTTAAACTGACAATAGACCATTCAAATTAGATGAACTATTCGTGACACCAGTCTTCATTATAATAATATTTATAGGTAAACTGTACACTTTTGCTATGAAGACTGCAGATCTTATATTATGCTAATGTCAATTCACACTCGATTGAGGTACACACTCAATATACAATATTATGATTCATTCTTGATATAAATTTTGAAATTATTTGACATTCAAGAAATTCAGAATGTAATTTTAAATATCCTGAATACTTTATTAATTTGATGAATAATTTTCGACTCTTATACTTAGATCTTCATATTATTATTAATTATAGATGGTACTTGAGCATAACTGATGAAAAATATTTGGAGAGCACTTAGAGAGATACTTGTTTTGAAATTAAAAGAACCTTTTCATTACAATAACAAAGAAACGATCATTTAATTGAAAAAAAAAAAATTTGATGGGAACAAAAAACCATTTCATTGAACCAAAGGAATTTCTTTGATTCAAAGAATAGTCTTTGCATCCAAGAAACTTTTTTTGGCTGAAAGCAAATAAATATTTCAGTTTGTACGCATTTTCAGTCTTTAGTTCTATATATATTTGAATGTAAAAAAAATCACACCAAAGCTACTTTTAATAAAATATAAGCATTTGTTACTTTTGAAAGATCGCCATTTTACATGCATCAACTGCCTGTTATTAATTTGCGTAAGTGGCAATTGTCGAGTGTCCATTCTTAAGCTTCATCCAAATCATGACCGTCCGATTGCATATTGAGATTTGACGAATGTGTAAACTGCGAAAATCTAAAAAATGTTTTTGAAAATAAAAAAGTTAATTTTCAAAACTAAAAATTCGTTTTCTTATTTAATTGAAAATTTAATTATTCCAGTTGAATATTCATAGTTGTAGTTGAAAAGTCTTCTCTTTGGTCAAAAACTCCACTATTATTGCTTCAAAGTAATTTTTTTGCTTAAAAGTCTAAGATTAAATTCTTCGTTGAGAATTCATATTTTTAGTCAAAAATTTTGTTATTCCCTTGATAAGTCAACCAATTTTTCAGAATGTTATTCTTCTTGGCTGCAAATTCATAGGTTTTGTGAAAAATACGTCTTTTTGGGTTAAAGATTCAATTATTTGGTTGGAAATTGATATTTTTCGGTTGAATTCAACCTTTTTCGGTTTAAAATTAAAATCTTTTCCGTTCGGCATTTTTTTTAGAACAAATCTTTTTTGGTTGAAAATTCAACTACTTGGTTGTTGGCAATTTAACTACTTTCTTAAGAATACATTCTTTTTGGTTAAACAATAGTTTTGTCAACTGAAAATTTAACTATTTCATTATGGGTTAAAAATTTACCTTCTCTGGTGGAAAATACGTATTTTTGGTTGAATTAAACAAATTTGGACTTATTTCAAAAAACTTCATTTTTTTGGGGTGAAGATTCATAGTTCTATTTTGAAAATTCATATCTTTGGTTAAAAGTTAACTATTCTGTAGGAAATTGTCTTTTTTGAATAATGAATTCATGTTTTAGGTTTAAAATTGATTTATATTGTTATGAATTCGTGTTTTAGTGTAGGTAATTAATTTTTGTAACTAAAAATTTGTCTATTCCAGTTGAAGATTCATCACTTTAGTTAATAATTAATTTTTTTTTAGCAGACATTTCATCCCTTTGGTTGAAAATCCAACTATTAATTTTGCAAATTTAACTTCTTCATTCAAGATTCGTTTTTTTTTATAGGGAATTAATTTTTGTGACTAAAAATTTAAATATTTCATTTCTTGGTAGGTTTCATCTTTCTTAGTTAGAAATTCTCAATTTTTGGTGAAAAATTAATTTTTTTGTTTTTTGTTCGTTCAAAATTTATTTTTGTGGTTGATAATTCAACTAATTTCTGGAAATTTCACCATCATTTAGTTAAAAAGTAATTCTTCAAACTGAAAATTGAACTATTCTTTTTTTGGTAGTAAATGTACCTTTTTTTGGTCGAAAATTCATGTATGTTCTGGAAACTCAACGTTTTCTCAATCATTGGTTGTTCGTCCAATCTAGAGAAACTTTTTTAGAAAGAAGAAAAAATATTCAGAGCCATATAGATTTATTGCCGAATATGAAAAATTAAAAATCTTGATTTATCAGATTTTACTGTGCTGACAATTAAAAAAATATATAAAATCAATCAACGTCAATTTACACGGGAATTAAATAGTGGAACATCTCAAACTTGTTTGAAGAAATAGTTTAACTCTCAATTTCGAACATTGCAGAATGCGCTTCCATGTGTTTTTGTCTATATTATTTACTTTTTCTTTGATTTGAAATGTTCACGTGGAATTCAAAATATCACTTTTCATTTTCTACTCATGGTATCTTATTTCTCTCGTCATATCGTCTTAGAGCATTAACGTTCGTAGATACGATAGTCTCCGGTACAGAGTCAACATCTCGCTCGAGAAGTTTGCAGAAGCAACCGAGGTAGGGTATTTCGTACAAAAACTTTCGCTCGTCTACTGACTATATATCTATATAAAGTACCCACATTTGGGCTATATTTAATATTTACAGTAGAGTCATTTAGTACTGGAGATAAATATTAAATAATATGAAATTATACTGATAAAACTTAAGTAAAATAAAAAGTATAGATGATGATTTAGATCTCGTTTCGAAATGTCAGCTATTATTGATAGTTTTTCAAAATAATAATTGTGAGCAAATCGAAGTGACTATTTTAGGACATAACAATACCAGAACTTTTCGTCTGAGCATGTTGAACCTAAGTCAATATTTGAATTTGAATTTCATTTTCGAAATTTTAAGTTTCCTTTCTTTACTTTTTCATGAATTATAAATTTATTCAGTATGGGATGGTGCAACTATACACATCTGCAATTTTGATATTTTCACCGAGAGATTGGACTTGAAACTGATGCTCTTCCTTGGATTTGTTTCAAATATTTTCATTTCAACTTTCTTCAATTTTAAAGTGTTTGACCATTAAAAGGCATAATTTCGAACACTTCTGAGAAAATGTTTAAGTTTGGAAACCAAGGAAAAACTCTAAAGTTCTAACCTTACGATTTGAAAATGTTCGGTTTGAGATTTTTAATTCAATATTGTTAATTCCTGAAGATTTTCTCTGTGACATTGTCCAATTTGGCGGATCAATTTTAAAAACATTTATTTTGATACATTTATATTTAACGATTCTTTCTTTTTTTTTCTTCTTTTTTGTCATATTTGAACATAATTCGACCCCAGTGGCTCGAAAAAATAATTCTTTTCAAATTTCCGGGTGTATATGTGTATGTAACGTTTTTCCTGTTCACTATATCTCGAAAAGTAAAAGAGCAATTATCATGAAATTCAGAAGAATTGTAGCTCCGAGTGATATCCAGGTTTGATGGCTGTAAGGACCGTTCAGCCCATTTAGAAGTGTTTTTTCTTGTTTGGAAATTTGAAAAAAAATAACTTGTTTATATGAGAAGAATTTGTTTAATACAGTAAATACAGTAAATATCATACTTTTGTGTTCACAATAGTGTGATATTTACTGTATTCGTTCCCGTCTTCGAGACGCATAAATCAACCTATTGTTCAAACTTTCACGACCTACAAGTACCGATTTGTAAAGTTTAAAAAAATCGTTTATTCTGTTTATATGAGAAAAAATGTGTTGATATTCAAAATACAACAATATCCCATGTATTTTTTCGCATTTTCGAGATGCATCGATCGACCTGCTGTTGAACCTTTTACGATCCAATAGTACCGTTTTACGAAGTTTCGAAAAGATGTGTGTATTTTGTTTATATGAGAAAAACTGTGTCTTGTATTAGGAATACTAAACTAACTGCATCTTGCGTATTTGTTTTCATCTTTGAGACACGTCGAATGATCCTTGATGTAACAATGTAACGATGTAACAATGATGTACCCTCCATGACTTCTTATGATCTAGCAATGCGAATTTATACATTTAAAAAATATATTATTTATCGTCTTGCTATGAGGAAAAATTTTTAATATTGAAAATAAAACAGAATTGTAAATGAGATACTTGTGCGCTTCTTCGGGACGCTTCGATTACCCAATTGAAGAACTTTTCATGACCTGTCATGACCTAAGAATATCGTTTTTAAATTTTCTAAAAAAGTTATTCATCTCTGATTTTCTGAAAATAAGATTTTCGGTAGGACCGCTCAGAGCAATGTCCTCTTTTGACAAAAGCATGTTTCATGACGTAAATAGAATTTCTTTCCTAATTTAAGGATAAGAGGATTCTTATTTGTCTCAACAAGAAAAATTTTTCAGAAGAAATCATCCTTGGGTAACTGACTTCACGTAATCTTGCAACCGAATAATTCTTTTAGTGTAAAAGATATATTCACGCGGTTCAAAACAAAACAGCCATTAGGACGATGCTTTCGTTGAAAGATAACTTTTTCTCTACGTGACAGAAACGTAAGCTTCAAAAATATCACAAGTATCCTGTTTTTTCTATTATTAGAGAAAATCCTCCCTCCGGGGGAAATCAAATTCACTTGATACATATAAGTGAGAAAAATACTCGCAAAATGAACACAAATAAACACACCCACAGTAAATACATCCACACTTCATCGCAGCTGTATTTGTTTTTATTTCAATAGCGAATGATCCAAAAATGATACTTTTCTCATAAAACAATCCTAATTCACTCAATATTAGTGATGCATATCGATCATTTTTGGACAAAATCGAGATTTGCTTGAAACATAGTTGGATGGAACTGAAATGTAATGGAGATCAAGAATATGCAATGAAAAAAGTCGATCGAGACGAGACGATCATCTCGACTGAGTGATCGTTCGTCTCGATGTGATGAGTATGGCGTTCAAGTTTTTAATTTAATCTGATGAGATTTTTGGAAAATTTAAAAATTATCGATATGCATCACTACTCAATATGCAGTTGTATAGTTCCTTCATCAGAAATGCAGCATTGTCTTCTTGTAAATATCAATATTATAATATCAAATTTCACAACCATAAGTTTCTCTGTGCAGATGAAGTGCAAAACAGGAAGTGTCAGAGAAAATACATCTCGTAAATATTGAAGAACGTATAGCTTTTGATGGCAATAGTGTTCTTTGTTCCAGATGCAAATTCTCGTAAATCTTGTCTCGATCTTTCGAGGCATTTAGAAAATGAATGCAACATAATGCAAATGGGTGCCGAGCAAAGTGCAAAGCACTCTTTGTCACAGAGTATCCAATAAACGATGCAAACATATATATGTGTATATGTATGGTAGGTTTCCTTGTAGTATTGGGAGTTCCTTTGTACTTCCAAGGCTCTACTTGGAATTACCGATAACTTGAGTAGAGGACAACGACCTTCTTGGTTTCGCTTTACGACCAAACGTGGCAACAGGGATGAGTGAACATCATCCTCGAAATACGCAAATACCATGCGCGCTTCCACTGGAAGTCCTCAAGTATTTCAGATGGTGGCACACTCTTCTCAAAACTGCCACTCTCAGCAGGAGTCTTACTTTATTGGCTTCTCTTCTTCCAACTGTAATATCGAAGTTGACCTTATCGAGTGAAGTGCAAGTACTAACATTGCATATGAAATTATTTTTTCATCTACTTACTGATATTGAATTTCCCCTCAGAATGTTTTCGTGAACTCATGAATAGATCGAATAAGAATAATGGGATTCAAATCTCGGCTTTCAGTGACATATTGAAATATATTTTTAAATGGGTTCCTGAAGGGGATTGTAAACTGCCTTTCTATGGAAAAAGGCAGTAGCTACAAAATCAACAGAGAAAATCGAAGTAAACGTTAGAATCTGTTCTTTCTTATCCTGCTTAATTTAACGAATACTTAAATAGTTTCTTGACTATCGATAGGGAATTTTGATGCTATCTATTCATTTATGAAGGAATAACGATCAAAAATTGGTAATCAGTGTGTAAAAATGTAGATGCTGCTGAAATACCAAAGCGCTTCTGCGGAAAAAGGCTGTAAGTGAAATGATAACGAGTTTCGGTGTTAGTTTCCACTCTTTTCAATATAACTCGATGCTGGGAGACTCGAAGACTCATAGGGAAGAAGACTAATGTTTGGAGTAAAATTAATTTTTCCAGTTCTTGAAAATTCAACTATGTATTTGGTTACAAAAAACTCTTCTTCGGTTGAAAATTAATCTTTTCTGATTTGAAATTCAATTTACTTCTAAATCATTTGACTTTTTAGTTTGAAAACTTAAATCTTTCGTGGAAAATTCACCTCTCCCGGTACAAAATTTATCTTCCTTGGTTCAAAATTCATTCGTGAAAACCCACCCTATTTTCAGTGCTTTAAGAGAAGCTGAAAAGTGTTTTAAAATAATATGTTTTACGTTCTGTTTTTTATTTGAGAAAATTTTCTAGTACATTCGCCCCTAATTGTAGTTTTCTTTCATTTTTTAAGAAAGGATGTTACTTCAGTACAGAGTTGTCTCATATGTTGTAATTTTGCGGGACTTTATCGGATAATTAAAAAAAAAAAAGCTGGAAGAATAAGAAATGCCTTCCTCCAATAAAATGCATTTCATGTAAGCTGAAGTTTTTTGTTTCATCACTATGTCGTCCAAAATCATGGATTATCCTTATGAAATTAAACCAAGTAACTGCAAAGAAAAAACTCAGAGTTCAGTAATGTTGCAGGCTCTAACGGAACTTAAAACAAATTAAATTGAATTATAGAAATACCTAGCTTCTTGAAAAAAATGTATATTAACCTCATAGTGCAATTGTATATTATATAATTTTGAATAGTCCCGCGCTTCTTGCGCATGCGCAGTGAATAACTTCGCATTTGCAACATAACCTTAAAAGCTGGCACATTTCGTGTGCCTTTCAAGAATTACTAATGTCTCTGATTTTAGTTTCCACATTAAATTTTTTCCAGTGCAATATTATTTAATTCAAATTATAAAGCAAAATGTGCATCATTAACTTGTGCAATCTTTGAAGTGAGTCAAGGCAGAAGTGAGAAAAAGGCTCTATTAGAACCACTTGAATCCACACGTGGGTTCATTCAGAAACCATTTATCATTTTGGGTTTCTTTTCAGCAAGAGAGGTTCCTTTTTGTTGCAGCTCGTCTGGAACCAAAAACTAGTTCTAATAGAAACCCCAATTTTTTTTGTGTGTAATGCTTATGCAAAAGTATGGTTTATTCTATTAAATATATTTTTAGGACCAACAAAATGTTGTGCTGTACCCACAAATGCATTTTTTGAGCACCCCAAACGTTTTGTTTGTATCATCCAAAGGATAAAACAACATAACTTATTTGCCTCAAACAAACAGTTTTGTTGCTTCATCAGAAACCAAAAAATTTCCTTGATACAACCAAATATTTAATTCAATCTACTGTGATGATAAAACATTTTTTTTAAATGTAGATTCTGAAAGTTTTATTCATTTCTGGAGAAAACCTCTTTTATCAAATTAATTCGGGTTTTATGTCCATTTCTATTTGAAATAGGAATGCAAGCCATTTATTTACAACTGTATCGCTGAATTGGATTGCAGAAGATGTAGTTTCCCTCCCTGCATATAGCGCACTATTTTAGTCGATTTTATGGAGCGAGCGAACACTCGAACTTTACTGTTTCGATCATCGGAAGTGGAATGAGTTTACGACACCCATATCGAAAAAACAGAGCTCAATCGTAGTTTCCACTGAAATCATTGCTCTCTTTCATCATTTCATTGCATTTGTGAAATATCTTTACATTCGCTCGAAAAATAATCGGCAATTGTATACATTTTGGAAATAATGAAATGCGAATCCATAAAAGGTTTCAAATGAATACATATTTGGAACGATCCAATTTCAGTTGAATTTCCAGTTGGGTGAACATTGAAATGAGAAATTAAATATTTTAACATTTATTTTCACTTCGAGCAAAGCTTGCTCTATAATTGAAAATTGTATTTTATTTTTGTTGCAGTGAGTGTCGTGGATGGCGAAGTATTACACATTGTCAAAATTAGTCGACTACATATGGGTGCATATTTGTGCATTGCTTCGAATGGAGTCCCGCCATCAGTCAGTACACGTGTCTCTCTACGTGTACAATGTAAGTAAACTTTATACACAATCATATGAAAAAAATATGTATTTTTGAAAATTATGAATTTGCCGAATAATAAGACTCGAGACATTCTTTGTTCAAGTTTAATGAATTACAAGTTTCAAATCTCCAAAATTGAAAGCGATTGACTTAAAAAATGTTGAGCTTGAAACTTTTTTCTTCTAATTATAGAACGTTAAAATATGAAATTAATAAATATTCACTATTCAATTGAATGTTAGGAAGGTATTGATTCGAAGCCTCTGAGTACTGAATCTTCAAATTTGATAAATATTAGCGGGTATATTGAAATTATTCGTATTCCCAAGAATATTTTTTATTCAAGAGAGAAACAAACTTAGAATTGAAAATACAATTTTTTACAACCTTATGTTGTGACAGTGTTTTTAAAGAAATATTGACCTTCTTGAAAAAATTGGAATACTATGAAATACAAACCTTTTGTATCAATGTTAATTTCATATTTCCATTCAAAAATTGCGTGAGGAAAAAGATAAGAATAATCGTGCGCATTACGTGCATGTATGTTTTATAGTAATACTAAAATATTCTCAAGTTTTATGAGAAAGAATGAATCTTTGCTTCATAAATGTGATATTTCAAGATAATGGAATGAATAATGGAGATTACATTTTTCTTCCTATAATGCAATTTCCTCTAATAATAATGTATGGAGTTGACAATTTTCATTACTGGCGAGACTGTCTTATATGCTAGTGTGGAACGGATTTTAATTAACCGAGTAGTTAAAGGGTAGGATTAGAGGTGCATAATCGATTTTACTAAGAGAAGTGGGCAAGTGGATGTGAAGGTCCTGGCAGTTTAAGCCTTATAGATTACGAAGGGGGCTTTAAAACAGGGTGTCTGGACAAAACTGGCCTTCTCCACTGATTCAGTCTACATTGTCAACAGCTCTCGAACATGAGCTATACCGTTTCTTACCTTCTAATCAAACTTTGTTTATTAACTTTTCATTAAAGCTTAAAATATGACTCAATATTTATAAAAAAAGATTTGAGACTTAAAAAAATGAAAAACTGTTTTAATAAAATAAGCTGAGAAAGACCAGTTTTCTCATGTAAATTTTCTTATTTGAAGGTGAAGGTTTCTACCTTACGAAAGAAATAATATATTCAAATGAGGTCATATCTTTTTTCCTGGAGAGATTTTATCGCTTACATATGAGACGTTTCAACTGTACTTTATGGCAGATATGAATAGGTAGAGTTTTATTCATAAGGAGCATGGTGGTAAAGTTAAGAAAGTTTTGGACGATGACTTAGATAAAAATAAAAAATGAATTTGGAAATTATTTGATATGTCTTGTTTGTTTTTGTCTTTTTCAGATTGCTTTTTTTTATTATGAACCCATAAAGATAACATTTTTTTATTCATCAAAAACAACGTCACACTGTTTTGATGGTGGTCAAACAAAAAGGTTAAACTCTCTAATGAATAGTAGCATTTGGAATCCAAAAAGATAAATTATCCATGAGGAATTAATTAGTTGAATATTCAACTAGGAACAATCGATTCCCACGAAAGATAGATTAGATTAATTTTTAGGTGACAAAATTAATTTTCAGTTAAAAAAAAAAAACAATTTCCAACACATAGTTTCATCTTCAACCACATAGTAGAATTTTTAACCAATAGAGACGAATTATAAACCAAACATGTGGTAGTAGATTTCTTAATTCAAAATAATTAACTTTTGATGAAATTTTTTGGCTTTCTGATTGGTTTCTATTTGCTCCGTTCGCATTTAAGCGAAAAACCGATAAAAAGGAGAAGTTTCTTGTAAATAGGGAAAAAAAGAGATTCTTTGAAAAAGGATCTAAAGAGGGAAATGTGAGGTCTGTATTTAAATGCTTAACTTCTTGAATAAAATGGAAGTGCCTAAAAGTATCAAAAAATGTACATATTTGTACTGAAATTTCGGTACTCGTTGTCAAGGCCAAATAAAACCTAGAATTTTTATGATTTCATGCATTTCAAAAAATTAATCCCTCTTCCCTATCCCACAAATCTTCACAAAACCAATAAACCCCCCTCCCCCCCATTGGCAGTGTGGCGTAGTGGCTGAACGGGCACTAAAAGATTCATAATCGATCGCATGTTAATCTTAGTAAAATTAAGTGCCTCTAATTCGGTAGATTTGAAGAAAGCTATTGGAAGTTATAATTATAATGAGGTTCCTGGGAATATACTCAATAGTTTATTAATGGCAATTTGCTTGTGAATTTAAGGTTTGGTGCCGTGGCTTAAATTTGTTCTGACTTTTGACTGATGTTGATTGAGCGTGGCTAATGAATCTAAATGCGAATACAAATACAATATCGGGTAGTAAACTAATCCTTGTAAAGCTATTGTGATAGCCGACATGGTCGAAGGTAGAATCCTGGCCATTGTCAACCCATTGAATTCTATGCGATTGCCGGTAGAACAGACACCTAGGTCGTATGAGCATTCCACGCGCATGGCAATAAAGAGGACCGACTGTCTCTCCTGCGGGTGTGGTGTGCGATGCATTAGGTTGGTTTTCAACGTCTCATTAAGCTCCCAATTTACTGCCGGCTACTTGACCCAGATATGCTCGATGTACGCTCATACGTCCCACAGCACGTTATTGCTATTGATACGACTGCACCGTGTCTCCTATAATCTACTAGGCAATGAACTTCACCTGGACAATGCAAGTGCCTTTGAAGCTCGAGAGACATTTTGTATAAGCTTTAATTCAACAGTATATGGAAGATTCTCTACAAAGCAGGCACTTTTGCTTCCAGGCATAATAAGGCTCCGGACATAAACCACTTTATCAATTTGGGGCTATTGTTGGTTGATATTATAACCAAAAAAGATTAAATTTCCACCAAAAGAAATTAATTTCAAAGTTTCAGTCAAGAACATTTTTACATTCGAGAAAAAGGATGTCAGCCAAACTGTTGAACTTTCAAGGCAAAAATACCAGGAAAAAGTTGAATTTTTGATCCAAATATTTGAATTTCAAGTTTATGATGATCAATTTCAAACAAGGAATAGATATCCAAATTTGCGGTTGAAACAGTTCATTTACAACCAGAAAGAAAAGAAATATCAACAACATATTTTTTTACAAAATGCATGCTTAACAATTTCGTTCCATTTACATCTAATTAGATGAATTTTCAATCACGCACCTTAATCTTTGTACCGAAAAAGACTGATTCAGACCAAAATATTTTACATTTTCGAGCAAATTGTTGAGTTTTCAAATAAAACCGATTAATTTTAAACTAATAAATGGACAGTTGAATTTTCAGTTGAAAAAATTAATTTTTAACAACAAAAAACGAATTTTCAACCAAAAATATGACTTTCCTACCATAAAAGGTGAATTTTTAATCCAACAGGACGAACATTCAATTAAACTGCTGAATTTTCAAAGAGAATAGTTGAATCTTCATCGCTAAGAGAGATCGGTTCTCAACTAAGATTAAAATAATCAAATCTTCAGTTGAACAATTAAAAAAAAATAACACAAAAAGGTTTATTTTCTTCCAAAAGGTGAATTCTGAACAAAAAATGTAATAGTTGATATTTCAACAAAACTATCATTTCCTGTCATGAAGAATGTATTTTCAATTAAAAAAGACGAATTTTCACCCAAAAAGAATAATTTTTTACGACAATTTGACTGTTATACCCGGAAAGGTGAATTTTCTATCAGAATCTCAATTTGGAATACAGAAAGATGTATTTCCAACCAAATAGTTGAATTTTCAAGTCAAAAAGGTGTGTCCAACTAAAGATAGCATAATTAATTTTCAGATTGAAAAATTAATTTTTAAAGAAAAATTAAAAGGAATTTCCAACCAGGTGAATCCTAACGAAAAAGGCAAATCAACAAAAATTGAATCCTTACTTAAAAAGATGAATTAATAACTAGGAAGATTATTCATCTACACATGAAAACAAGTTTTTCAAAAATACGTTAATTTTGTGCGAAGCAGTTGAATTTTCAACCCGAAATGATACATTTTTAACAAAAAAGTTATTTTTTTCCAAACAGTTGAGATTTCGAAAAAATTGTTAAATTTTCAACTAAATAATTCCATTTTCCACAAAATACATGAATTTTGGGCCAAATAGTTGCAGTTTCAAATAGAAAATATCAATTTTGAATCAAAGATATACTTTTGTAAGAGAAATGGAATAGCTACATTTTTGGTCAAAAAAATTCATCCTTATCCGATAAAATCGGATTTTCAAAAAAATTGTTCAAAATATGTATCAAAGAGAGAACTTCTCAACTAAAATGATAAATCTTCAATAAAGAAACAAATGACTTTCAACAAGTAGTTTACCTTAAAACCAAGTAGTTGTTTTTTCCCACCAAAACATATGAATTCTGAAAGAAATATGTAATATTTGATACTTCAACCAGATAAGGTTTTAAATTGAATAAAGCAATATTGAGTTGAATCAAAAAATATGAATTTCCAACAAAACAGTTGAATTTTCAACAACAGACTTCCATTTTCAACCTAAATCTACAAACAGAAATTAATTTTGAACACAAGATTTTAACATTCAAGTAGTCGAATGTTCAATAAACAAGATTAGTCTCGAACTAAAAAGGATCAGTCTCATCCAAAAATTGAAAAGCTCCATTTTGAGTTTGAAAATCACTTTACTACAAAGAAAAATTAATTTTCAATCCATTCAATTCAAAGAAGAAAATACCTTTTTGAACTGAATAGATAAATCCTCAACCGAATACATTAATTTTGGATAGGGAATAATAATTTTCTACCTGAAAGAAAGGATTTTCAACAAAATAGTACAGTTTTCAGGCTTGAAAGTCGGAGTTTCAAAAAATAATTCACTTTTGGAATGGAAAAAATGGATATTTCAACTAAAGAGGTGACTCCTAAAAAACGAATTTCCTACAAAGAAGTTCAACCGAGTATTTGGATGAAATTCCAACGAAGAAAACTGATAGAAAAATTTAACTACATGGTTCAGTTTACAACCAAATTGCTAAATATTCAAACGAAAAGATGAGTTTTCTAGACAAAAGTTGAATTTTCAACCCGAAAATATGGATTATAACGAAAAAAGTTCTTATGCATTTATATTATGTGTAAACTCCGGACTCCGTGAATTCGAAAATTTTATTTACCCTCTCTGAAATTTCTTGAAATCATTCGCTACAGTATGAGCTGAGATTTTCACCTTCAAATATATTAATTTTAAAGCAAACTAAATTTTTGCTAACGCTGTAACTTGAAAATGAATATTTGTACAAATTTTTCTTTATTCAAATCTTCCGAAAAATAATTTTCTGAATTTTTTTCATGGATAATGTATTTATTTGGAAAACAATACCCTAGATATTCATAATCATAAGGATTTCTTTGAAAATTTCATTCCAAAGAATGAGTTAAGTGCGGGCTTTTGCTAAAACTTTAGAAATGACTCATAAAAATAAAATTTTCAAAGGTCTACAGAAAATTATCAAATTCAATTGAATTCTTCCATCTAGATAATAGCTACCAATCTTCCTCGATTTGATCGAAGAAAGCTTACTAATTTATGTTTTGTCTGTTTATAATATTATGGTCAAAATTTAAAGCTGGATAAAGCGTCTTTCCTTATCCTCCATTAACTATATTATCTTCTGAATGCAGTAGTATACGCGGAGCTAAAGCTAATGTGTATAATCCCTCTGATATGAGTTGATTTTGAATTAAAAGAAATTAAGGATCAGGAGGAATGTGAAAATTAGTTCTTCGTCTATGTAATTGAAATTCAAAAAAAGTTTGACTGATTTTGGTGAATACCAATTATAAAATTGGTCATTAGGGAAGCAGCTAAGAAAACAATATGATTCTTTCTATATTCATACATTTAAAGAACTTCGACATGTATATTCTCAATTTTACGCCTGGGAAACAATAAATTGGAATTTATAAGGAAAAACCATTTTTTTTTATTTCTTGCAAAGTACTTATGTCTATTTCTATCACTATTACAATTAGGTCTGGAGGAAGTCGAAATAATTAGGGGTTTCCTTATAAATTCGAATTGGAATTTTTCTTTTCTACTTCGATTCCTTTCCTTTGACGCTTCAGTATTTTAATTTAGGGAATACTTGTCCAATGTTTAATTTAATTACATTCAATCGATTTGAGTTTTAATTTTCCCATTTTCTTTTTTTCTGTCGAACAGTTCCTCCAATGTTATCGATACCAAACCAATTGGAAGGAGCTTACATCGGGCAAGATGTCACGTTGGAGTGTCATACCGAAGCTTACCCAGACTCGATAAACTATTGGACAACCGAGCACGGGGACATGATTGTTTCTGGTAATTTTATATTTTAATTCAACATCTTTACAGCATCCCACTTGAAAAAATTCAATCGAGAGCCCTCCATGAAAATTCAATCTAAATAATAATTCAATCATCACAATTATCATTATTTGTTTCATAAAAATTAAGATTTGCCCGTTTTCATTAAGGGAGCGTCCACTAATTATGTATGAATTTTTTGGGAGGGGCGTCCGCGAAATCTTCACTTTTTTCAAATATATAATTTGAAACTTGGTTTGGCTGCTAAAAATACTTTGTATGCTACTATACCATAAAATATTTCGAAATACTTAAAATCGCTCGAAATTTCTAAAATTCCGTGAAAATCTCTTATAATGCTTAAGAACCCATATAAATCCCTTAAAATCCCCAAAAAGCAATTGAAATTCCTGAAATAGGAATATTTACATACCTCTTAAAAACACTGAAAGTATTCTACAATTTTTCAAAAGCTATTGAATTATATTTGAATTTCTTGGAATCATTTATATTATTTTGAAATTCTTCGAAATTTTGTTATATCTTTTGAAATCTCACGAAATCCTCTAAAATACGCAGATATACTTTAAAATCTTCTTGATTTTTGTGAAATCTTCGGAAATCTTTAAAAGCAATTGATCTTTTTAAAATTCAATAAAAATCCCTAATACTGTCCTTATCCCTTGAGAAAATTTGCTAAAATTCTTTAAATTACATGGATATCGTACATAGTCTTTTAAAATCCCTTGGAATTTGCTGAGATTCTACAAAATCTTTGAAAAGACTTGAAATCGATTGAAATCTTCAACGTTCCATAAAAATTTCTTTTAATACTTGAAAGTCCATGGATATCCCTTGAAGTCTCTAAAAATCGTTTAAAACCTTTGCCATTCCATCGAATATTTTGAAATATTACCAGATCCCTTGAAATCTATTCAAGTCCCTTAATATTCAACGAAATTTCGCAAATGTGTGGTAATCTTTCAGGATACCTTCAAATCCTTTAAATCCTATGAAAACCACAAAAAATTCACAAAATTTCTTTGAATTCTTCATGTTATTCGGAAATTCTTTGAAATTTCATTGAATATTTTTCAATCTCACGAGAACCTCCACGATCCGTTGATATACTTTGGAATCTTCTGAAATCCCGTGAAATCATCACAAGTCCTTTAAATATCTTGAAATTTTGTTTAATGTCTTAAAATCCTTTCAAGTCCTTCGAAATCCGCAGAAATTGTTCACAATTCGATGAAATTCGGTAAAATCTCTAAAAATCCGTTGAATCACTCCGATGTCCTTTGAAATCTAATTACATGAAAGCTGATAGAGCTCATTAAGTTCCCTAAAAATCGTATATAGTCCCCTATAAAATTGAGATTTTCCATGAAATTAGGTAATAGGTAAAATCTTCAAACTCTTGAAATCTTCAAAAATCATTTACAAGATCTTAAAGCCTTCGGTAATCCCTTGTAATCGTTTGAAATACCCTAATATTCTTGTGTCTAATACTTCTGTAAAATTGTGTAATTCTTTAAAATAATACTTTTTAGTCTTCCGAAATGCCTTCAAATCCTTTGAAATCAGTTTAAAAATTTTTTAAATCACTGAAGATTCTTCAAACCTATAAAAATCTTCCGAAAAATCGTTGACAGTGAAAATAATCAACATATTGAGTAAACAATATAAAATCTTACATAAGAAGAAGGGGAGGACACAAATGTCTTAAGAATCCTGACAATGGTGGGTTTACAATTCAAAAAATCATTTCAGCATAATAATGGACGTTTCTCGATGTATTTATATATTCATTGATTGTCACTCAATCAGATTCATAGCAATGAAAATATGAAAACGCTATATTATTCGATACGAATTTTCATGGAAAACTCTGCACAGAGTCTTTTCGCATGGGGTGGATCTCACTCACGTTCATTTCGAAAGCTCGTTTCTCGTTTTCTCCATGATACATTTTTTTTGTTTATTCTGTGTCGCAGAAAATTTGAATAGAACATGTAGTTTTCACAGAATAAAGCCGCTCAGGGGGGGCAGTAGCCGAGAGAAAAGGGGAAATGAAATGAACACAAATTAAAGCAAGCAATCAACACAAAGTGCGTGACGCGACTTCCCAACCAGAATCACCTCGATGGCAATATGTTCCGGAAATGTCACATACTGCATTCAGATTTGAGTTTGGGGGAGGGGTAGGGGTCAGAAAGATGATATTTCCGCGAAACGTGATTGCGGCTTATCGTGACAATGAGATTTCAAATTAAAGGACGTCGTCAAGTTTCGCCTGACAAGAGTAACATGTCGATTGTCTCTGAAATTGAAGAGCAATCTAATTTTCCACCTTGTATTCTCTCAACGAGAGAAAGTTGTAATTTTACATTAATATTTAGCAGATATTTACATTTACTCCCCAGTCCAATGCAAATTAGTTGCATTCTGTTTGGGAATTGAGATAGTTTAATACACATGCCATATTTCACATGATAATCTGCTTTGCCAAACAAGAGGAATGCAATAGAGAGAAAAATTGGTAATCCAAAGTCACTGCGCACCAGGGAGGGAAACGAAAAATACCGAAAATCAGTATAATAGGAATTCTGAAATCGAATGATGAAAACTTTATTTTTTAATGTAAAAATAACTGTGTTTGAATTTAAATAATTTTGAATCGCACTATTTATCATTCTGCAGTTTTCTCTAATTGTAAATTTCAAAAGGTAAACGATTTTTAGTTGAAATTGAATGGCTGGATTCTAGAAACACATATAAAGGAGAAAGAATAACAAGGCTGATTTTCGGGCCAAGGCCTTCGCACGTTTTTATTTGTGTGTTTGTATAGTGGATTTTGTGAGCTTTCCCATACAGCCGAAGGAAACCTGTTTAAATTAAAGAAAACGAAATCTATGTGCCTTCTAAGCTTAATTAAAGCACGGTGAGGAATAACATTGAGATGAAAATTAGTAATGCAAAGTCAGTGCGCACTAGGGAGGAAAGGGAAAATATCGAAAATCTGTACTGAGAGCCATATTCTAAAATTGAATAACTGAAAATTTGTATTTGGAATGTAAAACATGTTATAAAAAAATTGTACTATTTTTAATAGAACACGTCATCATTCTGCAATTTTTTTCAATATTGTAAATTTCAAAAGTTGAGCAATTCTGAATTGAAATTGAGGGGCCGGATTCTAAAATAGGTCTTTTCATTTCCAACTTTTTATTTGATTGAACATTTGTGTTAAAAAAATGTCCATGTGTTATTTATTTTTCCAGTCGCAGAATATCCTGAAGAATATTTCTTGCAAATTTAAATTCTTGAAAATTCTAAGAATTGGCTAAATTAGGACGAGTTGAAATAAAAATGAAAGAAAATGTTTTCGAAAAAAGTGTTTGTCAGGTTTACTTCGAAAGTGAGAAAAACTAAAACATTTTTTCCGAGAGAAAAGATCCGCATAATTTAATCAAGAATCGACTATCCAATTCAGAATTCTTCAAGTTAAAAAATTCCCGATTCAAAGTATTATTATCGTAAAAGTATACAAATAGATAATCCAAAGACTCCTTTGTTATTAATAACGTCATTGATAAAAAATCTGAGAAGAATTGAGTCTTAATTTCCAGGAAAAAATCGTGAGAAATGAGTATTTCCGATGCCGGATGAATTACATTTATTTCTCGTTTCACAGGCCAGTAATAATGGATAAAATCTTTCACTGTTCAATATTTTCTGATCTTTTGATAAAGTGCAAACTTGCTTATTTACTTTCGTTTCACTTCTGTCCCTTCCTCAAGTTTTATTCAGCTTTCGCTGACTGTTGATAAGTGTAGAGGACATCAAAAATGGCAAACAAGAAAAGTTACTTCTCAATATCGAAGATCCGTATCTTTGAAATTGGCAAACTGTGAAACTTTTTTCTTAACTACACATCTCGAGAGTTGAGCGTGAGTCGAGATCTTGTCTGCTTGTGTTTACATTCCTTCACGTGATAAAAGAATTTGATTTTACTTGCCCAGGCAATTACCGTTCCGTTGCAGGAGACAAGTACGAAGCGATTTCTACAAAAAGTGATTACAATCAATACATGTTACTCAAGATCAGAAATGTCGGACCCAGAGACTTCGGTTCGTACAAATGTGTCGCACAAAATTCTTTAGGAGGAACGGATGGAGTCATTAAATTAGATGGTGAGTTCAAATCCACACTTTACAGTCCAAACTGCTCTTCAAACGGGGGAAATAGGCTGATTTAAAAAAAAATGGGAATTTATTCTTCCAAACAAAATTAATGTAGATGCCTTATTCAATTCAATTCGAAATACATTGGATTTTCAACAAGGTAATTAAATTTTGAACCAAATAATTGAATTTTTAACAAAATATGCAAATTTTCAATACACAAAGATGTTTCTGCAGCCAAATACTTGAGTGTTTCACCTATGAAAATTAATTGTAAACCAGAAAAAAAAAACTTTCTATCAAGCAACAAATTTTCAACAGAATACATGAAATTTCAACAACATTGATAAATTTTAAAGCCAGAAAAAACGAAATCTCTACAAAACAGTGGAATTTTA
Source organism: Andricus quercusramuli (assembly GCA_932178445.1). Classification (NCBI taxonomy): domain Eukaryota; kingdom Metazoa; phylum Arthropoda; class Insecta; order Hymenoptera; family Cynipidae; genus Andricus; species Andricus quercusramuli. The sequence continues at coordinate 100,523 of CAKNXH010000197.1, forward strand.
ACCCAAAAATATTATTTTTAAACAAAAAATCAATTTTTCCCTGATTGGTTGAATTTGAAAAAAGTAGTTTGATTCCTAACTAAAAAATTCAAGTTACATTCAAAAGTATTATTTTACACCAGTAAGTCGAATTTTATCCAAATAGTTCAACTTCCTACGAAACTGTTGATTGTTTTTAGCAAGGAAGAGGATTTTTGTAGAGAGCAGTTGTGTTTTGATTTCGAAAATATTAATTTCCAACCAAAAAAGTTAATCTACAACCAAATAGTTATATCTTCAAACAAAAAACGTGAATCGTGAACAAAAAAGTTGATTTTTTAACAAACCTTTCTTAGTTAAGAGAGCAAGAAAGTTTCAATTATACGTATATTTGAATTAAAAAAAAATCATGAAGTTTCGTAACCTAGATGATTCATTTTCAACCGAAAAAGATGAATTTGCAACAAAATACAAAAATTTTCCACAAAGCAGTTGAATTTTCAAATAAAATAGATCAATTTTTAACTAAAAATAGACTTATATTTTTTTCTAACAACTACATAAATTTTCAACTAAAATAATGAATCATCCATTGGAATAGTTGAATTTTCATTAAAAAAAAATAATTAAAGAAAAAAAAAATTTCAACACAACAGTGACATGTTCAAATAAATAGTTGAATTAAAAAAAAACTCAATTTTTAACCAAGAAGGTTAACTTTCTACCAAAAGTGATGAATTTTCAACAAAAAATATGTATTTTCAACCAAGTAGTTGACTTTAAAACTAAATACCATAATTTTTCAAAGTAACAGTTCAATTTCCAACCAAAAATATCAATGTTCAATTAAAAGTTAAATACCGCAGAGCTAAATTTTCAGTAATAAAAATATAATTTTTACAAAAAAAAAAACAACGAAGTTTCAAACTTGAATTTGCAACTAAAAATGGAATATTTAGGCTTATGAGAAAAATAATGTTAAACCAATAATAAAATTACTTTTAACAAGATAATTAAATTTCTAATCGATCAGATGAATACTCAGCAAAAAAAAAAAAAGAATTCTCAACCAGTTAGTTCAACTTTCAGCCCAATAATTTAAATTTTTGACTAAAAAAAATTACTTTTGAACAAAGTAGTAGAATTTCCAAACAAACAAGATAAATTTCGAACCAAAAATATAATATTAGACTTTTCAATCAAAAATAATTCAATTTTAACCAAAAGTAGTCGTATTTTCTTATTCGGTACTATTAATTTAATTCACATTTAAGCAAAATAATGAGAAAAGGGGAAAGTTTCTTGAAAACAGAGGAAAAAAAGGAATTATGTAAAAAAAAAATAGGTGATGAAAAGGCAAGAGATTTTAAAGTCTGCAAATATTTTGAAATTCAATTCCAATTTTAATGAAATTTATAAAAATTTCAGTTTTTTCAAATGCCAACTTAGGGATTTCTTGTACCAAGGGGAATGTTCTAAGCTGATATAATTTTTATTTACTTATATTACTTTTCTCCTGAAATCTTGCTTTTCTTCCCTCAATATTAAAACTATTTCTACAAGTTTATTCTTTTTTGATCCTGGAATAAGATAAAATTCGCTCTATAACAATTTCTAGAACATTCTATATTCTTGAGGATTTCATTTGTAGTGTAGATACTAATATTTTTTTATGTTACAGAAATACCAGCACCTTCCACTACGACGACGCAAGTGTCACTTTTTGCCACGGCATCTTCAAAGCAGAATGGTATAAATATTTTTCAGATACAAAGAAATTTCGAATCATTTATGTAGCTATAATTTTCATAAAATATGATTACTTTTACCATAAAAGAATGAGAACATTTATTACTTTTAGCGTTGAAAAAATTAATACAAAAATGCAAGTACATCCCGCCAAATTATTTAAAATGAGTTATAATATTGACATTCTAATTATATTTAGAATATCATTATTAAAAACTCTTTCAAATCATTTGTTGGAATGGACTTGTATTTCCGTATAAGTGTTTCAAGGCTAGAATTAATAAAAGTTGTCAAAGTAGGCACCAAGCGTCTGAAAAAAGGGTTTTTTAGCATATTAAAAAGTTAATGAAGTCGTTCTAAAATTCCCGCTAATATTTTCACTCTCCTCCTCCAATACGTTTCTCACGCCTCACTTCATCCATCGCCCCAATCACCCCTTCTTCAACTTTCTCTTCCTCTTCTCGTTCTCTTTCCCTACTACCCCTCACTACTCTCTCGCATTCATTTTTCCTATTTCCCCTTACTTCTACTCATCTCCCACCCTAATTTTCCCTCATTTCCCCTACTGACCCACCCATCACTTCCCCTCAATTCTTATACTTCACCTCTTTTCATTCTCCCTAATTCCCCCCACTTCCCCTTCCGTCATTTCTCATAATTTGCCCTCATTCCCCTCTTCTTACCCACCCCTCACTTCCCCTACTTTCCTACCTCTACTCACCCATAGTTACCCGGAACTTTAAATTCTTGCCCTCCCCTTATTGTCCCTCGTTTCCCAGCAAGCGATAAAAGTAGGACGGAGCATACCCTACCGAAATTATGAGGGTTTCTGCCCGCGGCTACAAAACCCTAAAAAGTAATAAGGTAAAAAGTGATAAAAAAGAAAATAATGAAATAAAAAGCAATAAGAAATAAACTAGAGCTTCTTCTTTCTAAAACTTGATAAGTAAGAAAGAACATTTTTTGTTTTCCTCAGGGAGGAACGGTAATAAGAAATCACGACAGAGGCCAATCGACTATGAGGTTGAGGAATGGCGGGATTCAGGTCAGTAATTATCTATTTTAACAGACTCCGTATATCGTGAACTCCCACAGCGATCGAGCGACATCGTCGCTAGAGTAATTAGGGTAATTAAAACATGGACTTGAATGCACACGGTTTTCTGTTTGCTGAGATTTCGTTTCATTATTTCCATCTCTATTTTCTCTACTGATCCCGCATCATTTTTTTTGCACTCAAACGCTATTATTATCTCTTCGGAATCAGAAACGTGGTGTAAATTTAGATGAAAATCAGATCAGCAGCTCAGGATCTGGTTGCATTTCGAGTAAACCAAACCAATTTTACACACGAAAAAAGCAACACAAAAAAGGTACATAAAAAAACAACTCATATAGCATTGTAGTAATGGTGTAGCATAGACAAAATCTGCATTTATTGCAATTTTCTGCTTACCTTTTTTTTAAATTTGAATTTTTAGTTCAAGTCAAATTATCTCAAGTAGGCCACTATAAATCGCAAGTCTTTTTTTTCGCTGTTGAATGAATTCTGTAATAGCTATCATGTTCGGAAATATTTCTTCAGGTTTTGATCGCAAACAAAAAAAATTTGGCAAATATTATTATTGACAATAGAAATTTAATGTTATATCATCAACACTTTTCTCTTGAACAGTAAACGGATTTTTATGATTGTTACGTTGAAATTTCTGCTTAAAAACGTATATTACAGAAAACTTTCTTTGTTTATAAAAATATTGGATCTGTTAACAAAATTACTGATTGTTCATAAACAAATTTTACTTTTGTGTTCTCAAAAGATGTTTTTCTGCATGTTATTCTACATTCTGTACGTAGACGTATTTTAGCCAGATTTCCTAGGATATCGTATTCTTTTGTTCTAAAATGACCTCTTTAGTGAATTTCTTTTTATTCTTATTCCTTCCACAGGTGAATCTATTCTCAGATTCCAACAATAGTTTGTCATTATGTTCACATTTTATTTTCCTTGAAACCCACCTTCCATTTCTCGGACGTCTTGATAACACCTTCCATTCTGCTTTTCACTCTAGTCGTCCAATTTTTTTAGATGGAAGACAATTTGTGAATCAAAGATATGCAATTTTAAATTCATAAATCATCCTAATGATGGACAACATGCTCTGAGCGCTCACGTGTCGCATTAAGAAATTTATATTCCGTCAAATAATGGAAACAACTTCGTTATTTTGTTCGCATTTCTCTCCAGAAAAAATGTAAAATAACGTGCAAAAAAATTTTATCTTAAGAAAAGAAAGACGTCCAATTTGTTTATAAACAAATCCATATTTGTTCAACAAATTTCAATGCTCTTATATTCAGAAGAAAGATTTATGAAATGTAGGGTTTTAGACGAAATTTTCAACGTAAGAGTCATCAAAATCCATTTAACTATTGAAAAATTCCTTTCGCAAAAAAACCGACTAAACGAAAAATTCAAACGCAAATAAAAAAAGTGCCAAACAGAAAATTCCAAATAATGGCAATTTTAAACATTCTAGACCAATACCAAAATACCAAATAGGTCGCTTTTTTGGTTTCATAAACTTTTTTGTGCTCCTGTGTAATGTATCTTGAAGAGAAAGAGATTGATCTATTGAAAAAATTATTCAATTCAATCAAGGCCCTCGTGTAGTCACGGAATTATTTGTGAGTGAAATATATAGTTTTCTGAAGCATAATATGAGACACTCATTTTTGTTTTTCGCCAACCAATTTTTTTCGCGAATTTCGAGCTACTAGCATTTTTAGGTGAATTATTAAAGAATGAACGAAAATTTTCTTAAAATGATTTATAAAATCGCTGGAAATATTACCATTCTTGATTGCAACTAATTTTGGTACATAACTGAACGTGATCTCTAGAAGAACTATTTTGTTTAAAAATTATTTGTTTCACAATACTTATTTAGGATTTTATGTTTTTGATTTCTCTTTTGGTGGAATGAGCAATTCTTGTACAATCCTAGTGTTGTAAAGCTCATTTTAATTCTTGAAAGATTAAATGCTCATCTCCTTGGTACGTTATTATTTCAAAAGATTCATTTATGAATTAAATAATTGTTGTTTTTATAAAAAAATATTGTTCTCACGCAACAGTTTTGGGAAAAATGTGCCAAGCGTGATTACTGCGAGAATCTTTTGGGGAATGCAATGAGGTATACAATATTAGAATTAAATAAGAATTCCACTTTTACATGAACGTAAGGACAAAAGATAAAACCCTAAAGAAAAAAAAGAAAAGAAATATTGTTAAATAAAGAATTTGAACCTGAAATATTTTCTTCTAAAGTTCACTACTAGCTTCCTTTCAGAATTAGTTACAAGCAATAATGGAGATATTTTTCTCGGTTTTATGAATAATTTTTAACAGTGGTCATTTTTCAACTTAAGATAACTATTGTAGATCCTGAGAAAGTTGTCTCCTGGGAACACATTGGCATAATTTAATTTTCTTTGCACCTTCGATTTTTTTAAGATTCACAGTAATATGAGGGAGATACGATGTGAGCTTCTTCCTTGCGAAATTATCCTTCCATGTAGAACATTTTTTTATATGAATGTCAGTCATTTTCCATTTCAGTAATTTTACAGTGTCGAGAATTTGGCTTATTCGAATTTTTAAGTCTTCTCCGCAAAAAAGGTATATAAATGTTATATTTGATATAACTGTTAGAATAATATTTGATTTTATATCATTTTCACTAATTGCTGCATAGATTTAAACTTAATAAATCTATTCATAATTCTACATCATAGCACCTATACAATAATACACTATTCTAACTGATAAAAATAATGATTATAATTTTTTACTGAAATTTGAAAATTCAGTAATTTGGAAGTCTCGGAACTTACTAATTTCGGAAGTTTTTAATTTCCTTAATAAACATTTTTGGTAATTTCATTTTTTATTCCTTTTTTTGTTAATTTCAAAATTCGAAAATTTTAATTTTTCGTAAGTTTTTTGTTTCAATAATTATATTTTTTAAATTGTTCAGTGACAATTACTAAATTTTATAATAAATTGTATCTGAAAGTTCCGAAACTTGTAACAAAAAAGAGTTAGGTTTCTAGTAACGGAAGTTTTATGTCATTTCAAGTAACAGCAAATTGCGAAACTTTTTTCGTAACTTAAGGTGAATTTACAAAAATTTCATTGCAATTTTGTAATTTTAATGACAATTTTTGGAAAATGAAGTTAAAAATTTCATAAATTTAAGGTTCCTTTACGCAAAAGTATCTGAAACTTCCAGAAATTTCCTGTTTCATTTATCACATTATAAATATTCGAACTTCAGTATATAACTAACAGTGTTTATTTGTATAAAATACAGTTAAAGTATTCAGATTTTAAACAAAAAAATCGATGATATTATGATCTCTTCCGAATTGTTTTGATTAATTTAATTTCCGTCTAGTAGACTATTACTGTTACTGAGTTAAGTAAGAAAATTAATTAAATCATAACTTCATAAATTTTTCAATTGAAAATCTGAAAGATCTGATATTTTTAAATTATATCATTTCATATTTTTCAAATACATGTCAGTTTAGCTTATTCAAGACATAAAATTCAGAATGTTTAGAAGAAGAGTTGATATTTTGAAAACTTTATTCAATATTCAAGAAAATGAGTTTCTCTATATGAAGAAATAGTTAATTAAGGAAAAAGGTCTCAGACTATCACCTTTATAATACTCTAAATGTACCAAAAATTAAAGAAATAAAACGTGAGCTTTTAACGAAAATCCGTTTTTTAGTTTTTTTTAACAAATGTATGCCTAAGTTCATGAAAAAAAGGTTTAGGTAAAAAAAATACGTGTCATAGTTTGCCTTTGAGAACAGTATATTTTAGCTTAAAACCCTCCGTGGCATCCCCGTACTATTTTAAATGTCAAATCTGAGAAGGGAAATATTAAAAAAAATATATATTCGTTAGAAGATTTACGTGACAAATTTATGAAACTCGTTAGAGTTAACAGATTACCTGATAGTAAAAAGTGAACTAATTTTTATGCCCAACTGTGTTAGAAGTAACAATATGCCATTGACCGTAGTCATTTGTAAATAGACAAAAGAATCACATTTTCCAGTGCAACCAATTTGTATGCGTGTTATCTCTTGATTGCAACGCAATCAGTGCCAACGCTTTGGTTTTCCGTTGTCTTTTTCAGATTTTTTTTAACGGCTTTTCACCACAGAAAGTGGCAAGCGAATAGACGACTTTTTTAGAGAACGAGCGACTTTTCCGGTGAATATTTAACAATCCTTCTCACTGAATTTCTTTCAAAATATTTCACTTTCATGAATATTCTCTTTTCAATTAAATGTCAGAATTGGAATATTCTAGAATTTGATTTCATCTATTTAGGTCAAATAACCCAATGGTATACATTACTTAGAATGTTCTAGAATATTCTGGAAAATTTGAGAAATTTCTATAATACTGTGGAATACTAGAATAATCTAGAACATTCCACAATATTCCAAATATTTCCAGACATTCTAGAATTTTCTATTCTGAGATCTTCCGGGAATATTTCAGGAATTTTTGTAACGTTTTAGAATTTAGACAATTTTTCGAAATTTTTCAGAACGTTTCGAAATTAATTTTATATCTTTTTAGAATGTTTTAGAAAGTTTTAGGATTTTCCGCAATACTTTATATTATTCTGCAATATTTCTGCAGTATTCTGTACTCCTCTCCAATATTCTGAAATACACTAGAAGATTCAACATAATTTTATGAACTCTACTGAATTTCAGCGTAGTGCCTCTTATTACATTCCACAATATTCTAAAAATTTATTAACTTTCCTATGATGCACTATTTTGGAATCTTCTAAATTTTTTCTGGATTGCATTTTTTTTAATTCGTTGGGAATTTTCGAAAAGTCCAAAATTAAGAAAATGGCGGCTGTTCTTCTGAAAATATTCAAAGTAAATTTTCTTAATGACCCCACGGTTTTTTTGTTCTCACAATTTTTTTCCAGATGCAAAACTTTTGCAAAACTTTTTTTCTAGTAACCTAATCAAAGAAATTTTTTTCAATAACTGAATATTTTCAAATTTCAGTTTATCCAGGAAAGTAGAGTCACTTTATACTCACGTTTGTGATTGGGAAAAAATAAAATTTTAAAACAAAACAATATAAGAAGAAATGTATCCTATTAAAAGAAATTTAGAGCGATCAAAGATTCATTAATGTTCCTTATTAACAGATTTTAAATATTTTATTTACCAGTAAATGCTATTGCTGGAAATCGAATAACCATTTTGTCAAACGTGATTTTTACAGTTTTTCATTTTTTTTGGGGGGGGGGGGGGATGTATGAAATTTGGTGGCTCCACTCTTAATGATATCTCACTTTTGTATTAGAACAAAGATTTTCCAAAATGCTTGAAACGATTAACCCACAAATTTTGAGAAATGATCGAAGTAAACAATTGCCACATTCAATAATAGTTTGGAATAGAAAGGGAGTTTTTTTATTATTGGAAAAACGAAACTTCACCATCTTTGACGAAACGCCTCCCCGCTTCAAAATAAATTCCGTATCTGAAATTTTTTGGAATGTTCGGAATGTTCTTCACGAAAGACCTGTTGTCGTTAATTTTTGCAAATATTCTTTTGTCTCTAAACTGTCGGATATTAGTGTATGTTTAATTGTTTATTATTTGTCAGGGAATATGCATAATTAGTACAAATTCGTGCTGGTCAACTATTTTAGACATTAGTTCAGAAATATTTCTGCTTGGACTGCAGCTGAAACGCTATTGACATTGAAAGAAAGCTGGAGTTAATGCCATTTCGTGCTTGACTCACGCGATAGGAGAGCTTGCAGAATTTCAACCCTCTATATTTAGCTCAATATACAATCCTACAGTCCTCGCCCACGCACAGTGGAGCAATTTTTTGCTGAAATGGAATTGTGGCCTGTTTGAATTTTTAATAAAAAATTTGGTTAATTTTTCAACTTGACAACAAAGTTGCATTTTTTCATCTTTTCATAAGTACACCACTTTTTAAAATATTTTCAGATTCATCAAAGAACATCTGATATCTGTGCTAAAATGACATTTTGACATTATTAACAAATTGATGTACAAAAGTTATTTTTCAAGATAGGAAATTAGGGGAAAAATGGTCAAATGAATAATTAAAGGAATAAATGACTTCAAAACCTTTTCTTCATTGATTTGTTTATAACCTTATAAGCATTTTTTCCCTCATTCAAAATCACAGTTTTGATATAGAATGTGAGCTAAATTAATGTTTCATGACGATTAATTGGAAATAGATGTTTTTTCATGATTTTTCAAACAAATTTCATTAAAAAAATTCATATCATATCATATCATTTATATCTTCACCTCCTAATAGTTCTTTAAAAGAGTTTTTTAAAGCGTCTACTATAATTCTTATAAATTTGTAAATCATTATAGCAAGAAGTCATCAAAAAGACATCATTAGTTGATTCCCTATGGGAAAATCTGAGCTTATTCTTTTAAAAAAGCCAAGCTCTGCATTTCCTTTACGAAATTTTCAGAAAGAATTGCCAAATCGAAAATATTTTTGATTCTAATCAGGCAATAATATCTCTCACATTCATGCAAAAATTTTGGATTCAGGTGTGAGCATTGCCAAAAGCGAAAAATACATTTTGTCATTTAATTTGTTAGGTGCATTCTATGTTCAGCATCTAACATTTCAAGTAGTTATATAAATAAGTAGATATTAATATAGATTTTCTTATGGATTGAAATATCTGCCTGAAAGAATTTAGAGTTTAATAACTTTAAAAAGGTATTATTATTTTTAAATTTCGCAAATTATTAACTGGACAGAGTTTCCAATTTTATCCAATTAATAATTTTCCCGAACTTAACATTGTTTGCAACATAATAATACATTTTTTTGAATTGTTCTTACCCGTTGGAAATACTTTCTAGATAGTTTTAGCATAGATGTAAGACCTTTTTTAATCAATCTGAAAAAATTATTTCCCGTCACTTCTCCTCCTTGGAGAAAAGTACGACGGTGGTCGAGAACCCGACTGAAATTATCAGGGTTTTTGCCCGAGGCCACGAAACCCTGAAAAGAACAAATTGTCAATTTTTGCTAAATAAAAAATTAACCGAATTTTTTATGACTAATTTACACCACTGTGGCATTGATAGGGTGTACAATATATGTCGTTGATTTATTATTTAATGAAAAGCACATATTTTTAAACTCCAGATAAAGATTTGAAATTAAAACATCCCTTTTTATCTTTATTTTCTTAATGTCTTCAAAACAGAGTTATTGTATTTATATTGGTATGGAATTATCCTCTCTCATATTACCATCATTGTACATCATTTAACAGTAATTTATATTTTGAAAACAACGATAATGATTTCACCTCACTTGTTTCATATTCTTAAGAACTAGCATACGTTATGCCAATTACAGAATACAATAAGTTAATTTCAAAGAAAGTAATTATTATAGAAAAATGCGAAAGAAGTGAGAAAAAATTCATAATCCGATATCCATTCGTTATGAGTAATTTTATACAATTAATTTCAATTTTTTTTGAACGATGATCATATAAAATTGATGAATAAATGACCCCAGATAAATAAATAAGGGGTAAAGCGACAGTACAGAAAAATATATCCATACTCTAAAGTATTTCGTAGCAAACTGAAAAGCTTACGATCCTGACAGCCAAGCGGAAAGTCACGTTCCGTCGATTTCATCCGTCGGTGGTACGACGAAACAACTTTTCTGGAAAGGAACGTGCCACATGTATTTTCTGACGATTTCTTAAAAACGGAAGAAAAATCCTCGTATCTATGAAAAGATTTTTCCATAATGAATTGGACAAGAGCATGAAAATAAATTGAGGTATTGGCTGAAATCAGATTTTTTCAAATTATTATTTTAAAAAGAAGTAATACAATTTTTTACTTGCTATTGAATACATAATTTCGGGGAATCTCGAAATAAAAAAAGCAGGCATTTTGAAAATGTTCTGCACCTTATGCTAAAAAATCGCAATGTCTTTGGGAAAAACTTAATGATGACTAATGATGTAGCTGATCTTGTAACATCTATTGATTAAGAATGCATTTATATAGATTTACCAAGTCGTAAACTTGTTCAGGTGAAAAAAAGGCACTGAATAATAAATTTTGTTTTTATAACAATTATATTTTGGAAAAAAATTATTCATTTTGATTGTAAGCACAAGTTTAAAATTTCCATATATTCTTTAAAACCTTCATGCATTAGAATATTTATATAAAAAAATTACTTTTTTGCTTTGAGTTTAAGACATTTTTAGTTTCAATATTATTAGTATTATTATGTGTTTCTTTAATATCGTATTGAAATCAATGAGTATGTAACATAATGAATAATAATAATATATAATAATAAATAATGAGATGATAAAAAATCAGAAAGAATAAGTTGATGTAATTAAAGTTACTATATTGATATTGAAAAGTTGCTGACCCGCAACTTATTTTTTTATAATTAATGATCTCTTTCTCTGAATAACAAACTTCAAGATAAATGATTTTTCTCTTTTTTACAAATGATGAATTTTATTTTGAATCTTCTTTGGTGCACTTTCGTTACTTATTATAAATAAAATTTGACTTGAGGTTTCTGGAAATTTGTGCAATTGTTAATAATTTCTTGCACCCAAATAATATGCATGCAAATTTTTGTATGAATACAATATATTTTTCATCCTGCAGAATGATTTTTCAAAAGAATTTTTGTGTTTATATGGGAAATCAGCTTACAGCATTTTGTTATAAACAGAACAAAAAGTTGTTTTCGATTGAAATCAACCCATTTAAAGTATCAAAATTAATTCACAATAGATTAATTATTGAACGGTGGAAATAATTTACTAACTTTATTTGCTTTAAAATTATGATTGAACTGATGAATAATTACTTTTTTCTGTAAAATTTTCCTTTCAAGCACTTTTTTTTACTTCCTTTATGATTGAGCGACTTATCCTCGCATTGTGGGCTTAAGTCTTTTATACGTCAAGGGGTGATAAATCGTTACTTATAAATTAAATGTATGCTTAAGCAGCTTAGCCTCGTTTTACGGCAATACAAAATGATTAAACATTAACTAACACCCATTATTAGACAATATATCAAGTAGAAGTGAATTTAATTCGATATTTAAAAACTTAATATGATTCAAAGTACGATAGCAATTAATAATAAATATTGTTTTCACTCGATTTGACGATATTCCTCAAAATAATCGGGACCGTCTCCTCAAGCTCACGGAGTTCTTATGAATTATTGCTTCCAAATTCGTAGAATTAACTTAATTATCGACTAAAAATTAAGATTCAAACCACTTTTTTGTGATAATTGAAAAGACTGTCACAAAATTAGTCCTTGAAAGTCAGATTTTTTCAAAATCCCATCAAATAAGCGTTCTGAGCGAAAAAAAAGTTTCAAACAGTTTTCGTCGGTTCTCAGCTTCACTCGTTTCTAATTTAACAGACTGCAAAAACAGAGGATAGTAAGTAAATTACATTTTTGATAGACAATGGATATTTGCCATTATTCCAAATTTGTGGATTCTTAGTTTTAATTAGAAAAGTCCTTGGGATTGATGAAGAAAGAAAAATTTATCTTCATGGACATTTTTCCTTCATTAACGTATCAAATTGCATGGCTTCTTGGCAATTTTAAGAATTAAAGTCTGTATAGCGGGAAGGAATAGGATTTCGGGTAATTAAACTAAAAAAGAAAGAAGGAAAAGAGCCCCGTAACCCGAGTCTCGAACCGCAGTGCCATCGTCGGTCTTGAAAGTTGCGGTGTAACGATTCTCAAGGGAAAAGTTTCGGCTTGGTTGGTTTCGGTCGGTATCCGCTGGAGAAGCAAGTGGAAATTTTTCCCCGGTGGAAAAATGGATCATGATATAAGCCGCAACCCTTCATGGTAATGAAGGGTTTAAATTATAATTAAATGCAATTTTTCGTTACCGAAAGATTCTAGTGAGGAGTATAGAAATAAAAACTTTTGATTCATTCCTTTTTCTTTAACTCTTATTGTAAACGAAAAATTATATTCTAATTGGAAATTCTTCAAAGAGACCAACCGCACAGTGGTCCAAATCAGGACACGTTACGTTTAGATATTATTATGTTCCGATAATTCTTATTTTCTTCCTTGAATAAATAAATAAACTGTAAACAATGAAACTTTACGAGTATATTATTTTCTGTCGCCGAGAAATGAACTTGAATAAAATTTGTGTGGAAAAAATTAATGCAAGTACACTTGGGGAACATAAATAATTATTTTAGATTGAGGCTTCTTGCTATAGCTAAATTATATTAACGATTAGGCAAATCATTAAGAAATAACAACAATTATTGTTATAAACCTCTTAATGAGCGAATAGTAAGTTTTTATATTTTCTCAATAGGTGTATATTGTTTTTCACATAAAACCATTTCCAAACATGTTTTCAATAAATTAATAATCACACACATTTATGAATAATCAAATTTATATCAAATCGAGAAGGTTGAAAATGGAAGTAGAAATATAAGTACTATTTGCAACAAATTATTTCTTTCAAAAAGTAACAAGTACTATTGTTACAAACATTTTAAAATCAATTTTTTTATTAAAAAATTTTTCAGAAAACCAAGTAGTGATATTCCGTTAGAAAAATATTTAGTGGAAACTTAACTAGTATTGCTATTTACTAGTTATTGAGTATATATACGTTTTTAAATGTTTTGCCTATTTCGACAATGTTTTTTCTCAGGAAGCAAATTAGGAAGAAGTCTTTGAGTGATTATTATTCACAGAAAATTTCAAACGTAAAACCCTTCGTATTGCTAATAACATAAACTATGGAAAATTCCAAAACTAGGGACTATCATAATGTTTTTATTGCGTAATCATTATTATCACTAACAAATTATCAAATAATTATTATACTATTACTATTTTCACACGAATGAGCTGGCATTCTTCATAATGCGAATTCTAAAATTATTATTAGGTAAATTCAACAGTAAAGTAATTTAAATTAAAAAATATTATTTGCGAAAGATGTTTATAACTTATGTTATTTTCAATTTTGCATGAGAAAAAACAATCTTTACCTATCAAAAAATGTAAAAGACATACATGTATCTGATAATTTGTTGATAACAATAACAATTAAAATTCAATGACATTTTTTACGCAATATTTTTATTTAGTTGTGTGGAATATTTCTCGGTAGAAAACATAATTTATTAATCTCTGACGTTACTTTTCAGTTCCTAGGGAGCAAAAAGACTTTTTACTCCCTAGGGACTGACAAGTGACGTCAGATGTGAATAAAATATCGTATCCGCCAAGGGGGAGAGGCTATTTTTCCACTTCTGTGCGTTTTCTGTACTCGCATCGGGCTCGCTCTACGCGCTCGCCTACGACTTGTACTGAAAACATACACTTGTCGAAAAAGCTTCTCTTCCTCCCCCAGGTGCATCATATACTATTTGTTTGAATTTAAAAGGATATAATTTTGGAACTTGATTATAACTTCTATTATTTTGGTAAGACATATTTGATACTTACAAATATTGTGGTCTTCAATCAATATCAAACATGTTCAGAACTGGTTTGATAAGAAAAATAATATAACCTACGTAAAACATGCAAAAATTGAATACTGGTTCATTAAAATGTTTATAACAATAGGCATTGCCAATAAAATAATTAATAATGATATATTTGAGTAAATTTAATATCGCTTCAAAATTTTCATGATGTTAAATTGGGAGATTTTTTGAAAACAGGGTGTCTAATGGATAGGGATATTTGGTATAACGGAAATTCGCGGGGAATTTTGTGCAGCTTGAAAAATAAGTAAAGCATTCATCTTTAATTGATAACACTTATTTCCAATTCAAATTTTTTCTATGTTGAAAATATTTAAAATGAGAAACCCCTCTCCCAAATAAGAAAAGTTAGAATAGAAAATATTCAAGTTTGAAAATAAATGAAGTAGTTGATATTAACCAACATAACAGAAAATTGAAATTTTTCTATTTTGCAATAAGTTAAATGTACATACAAAATACTGAAGCCTGAGAAGTATTCAAAATTTATAAAAAGAAATTAAAGAAATTTTTAAAAAACCTGTTATGAAACCTGGAAAAGACCTGAAATTTAGAGATCGAAATTCTGTTGCAACCCTGTTATGAGAATTGTAGCTGAAAATTTCTTCTAATTTTCAACTTAATAACGCAAATAATATATCGTTGGAATTTCCAAAGAACGTAGATCTCAAATACAATATCTCTGAACTACTGATTAAAAATTAACCAACTTTTATATTCTGTACTTTATGCTTCATGAGGTAAAAAAGACCCCCCTGCTTGCAAGGGTCGGCGACAGCAGTCTGGCGGTCCCACAGCTGCGGGAGGGGAATTTGGGTAGTGGGTTTAGAGGACGCATGCGATAAACTGGGCATTGCTCACTCTATTTCCCTATTTCCCTATTGGATTTTACGTTGATTTTTATTAATAATTTTAATTTTCGCACTCAAACATAGGTGAACTTTTCTTATGAACAACAAAGTGAGCTTCATCATGCTGTAATTTGTATTTTTTTGCGATCTTTCTTTAATGAAATGAAGCCCGAAATTCCTTCTGGCAACATCTAAAACTGTTTCCCTTATAACTCAGTGAAGCAAGATTTGTGATTCTGTTTGCAGATTACAACAGGGATTACGGATTAGCGTCGATGAGGCCTCCGGGTGAGCCGTCGAACGCGTTGAGCCAAGGCGCCGCTTCCACTCCTGAGGTATACCTCTCGCTCTTCCTTGCCCTCTTATCCTGTGCACTACTTCCGGCCTTCAGGAGGTGATTCTTGCGTCAGGGATGGAGCTTCCAGTTAGCGTATGTTAAAAAATGTGAGTTTCAACAATGAGAATCTGGCGCCTTCGAAACGGCGACTACTCTCCTGGTCGTCATTTCCCATCCAACAAGATGATGGTCGCCGGGGTAGAAAACGTGAAAAAGAGAGTTTGTGCTAAATTATTTTCGTACCAAAACTAAACACTAAACTATAAGTATACTGATTACCTATGTAAGTACTTTTAGGCTGTAATGACCTGGAAACTGGTCGGCGTATTCATAATAACTTTAGAGATACTTACTGTCAAAGTGTTTCCTGCTATAAAAATATAGGATGCTTCTAGTCGTCTCAAAAAATTGGCGCGGCTGGAAAAGGGGATGGTTTGGTCATCCCGAAATTTCGTGACCACCAGCAAATCTTTCAAAAACATTCAAGTACTGTCCCGAATTGAGGGATGATAAGATACTTCGAATAATATAATAGAATATTTTTTAAGGAATTTGTTTTTAGTTTAGAAAGGAGTTCAGATTTATTATTGTATTACATTATCAGAAGTGAGATTCATTTGCTTGAGTTGGGTGGAATATGTTTCGAGAAGAAAATAAGAACATTGAATATTCATGAATTACAAAAATGATTTTTTAATATCTTTCAATTATAAAATTATTACTTATACATAATTTTGTGAGCAAATGACTTTCAAATTTTGAAAAATCAAAGCCTTTGCAGTTAGATAATCTAAAAATGAGAAGCATTTAGAATGATACCTAGTAGCATTTATAACAGAAAATAAATAAATTTTATTATATCCAAATTGACCATTTCCAAACTCAAAACGTTCAAAATCACATCATTTTGAATTTAATGTGCTTAGAATGGTGCAATATCTGATTCAGAGCCCATAATATTTGATGATTTAAAATTCAAGGCTTTTGAAGATTAGAAAATAAAATTCTTACAAATTTATCTCTACTTGTTCGATTTAAAATTCAGGGAAAACAAAATTTAGCAGATTTAAGACAAAAATTCTCAAATGGAATAGTTTAAGTGTATAACATTTTTAATCAGGTACTATGTACAAAATTGAGAAGTCGGAAATCCCTATAATAAGTGTGTCTCGAGTGATTTCAACCTTTTTTTTTCTAATCACATTTCTGTGAGACCTCATGAAGTTATTATGTATATTTTCATGAAAAATATACATTTCATGGAAATTTATCCTTTTTGGTGTATCCTCAATCTAAAATAGCCTGAGGAAGAATTTTGGCCGTAAAATTTACCACAAAACTTTAACCAATCAAATGTTCTGTCGCTTATATTTTGGGAAATATAGCCTTCAAAAATTACTTTTTCTTGCGAATTAGGCAGGGAACTTAGTTAAGTGAAATTTAAAAAAAAAAACACTTTTCGTTTTACATAGAACTATGAGCATTTTCATTATCACGAAATTGTGTTATATATGGATTGCACAAAAAACATGTGATTAAAAAAAACTCAATACCTGACAGAATTTCAGGAAAAAAATAACATATCTCCCAATATTTAAGTGATAAAGTAGCTTTTCCTTAGTTTGACGGGAAGTTTTACTCGACTATACTCGCAGTGAGGATTTCTTAGACGAAGCAGCTTTTAAAAGAGGAAAATTACCAGAAAAAAGCATAATAAAACTGACTTCATGCACATTATTCAACACATGTGTAAGGATCTGTATGTAGATCCCTTTTTGGACCGTCAAGTTTCAGCCTCCAAGTCAGTGAAGCTTTACTTTACAGATATTTTCATGACAATTTACATAATAACCACAAAAAATAAAAAATAAAGTTCATTCCCAAATCCCCCAGGGATAATTTCATTTTTGATCTGAAAATGATCGTGGGGTAACACAGAAATGATATTGGAAAAAAAGTTAAAAGTCTTTTTGGCTTTCAGTAACTCGATATGAATCGGGTAGTTGCATTACATATGATAATGTTCCAAGTAGACAATTTTCAAACCCGCTGACTTCTAAATTAAAATTCACAATTTCAGTGGACTTAAATTGTGAAATTCTGAACTAAAATCGTTGCAACTTTGTTTTCATTTTATGAGTAATTTTTCATGACAAATGATTGAATCAAGGACAAAATTCCGAACGAATCTTCTTAAATTATTTTATAGTACGAAACATTTTGAGCAGAAAACAAGAAACTTAGGTACATGTAATGTACGTGTGTTACTTGCGCGGTACTGCAAGGATCCACGGAGAAAAATAATTCTGCTAAAGTTACATTATTCTCAATTAGAATAGGAACAGCATGTCCCTTTTGTAAAACTTAATGAATTTCCGACAGCGTTTACAGAATTTTTATTAACTTTACAAATTTACGGATACTTTATGGACAGATTTGTAGGCGATCCATAAATTTATGGGTGATGAACGACTCATCCTCATACCAATTTTAAGACAAAATCGTAAGCATAGTCTGACCCTTGTGCACCATCCGCAGTAACGACAGTCTCCCACCACCAGCACCCTTTTACACCTCGATTATTATTCTAACTGTATTACCTTCTTCGTTTGAAAAAAGTGATGCATTCGAGACGATTATAAGAAAATTCAAGATTTTCTTGAAACATGTTCAGGCGAACTCAAAACTTCAGGGAGATCGAGAATCTAAAGTAAAAAGTTTCGAGATTTTCGACTCGAGTTATCGAAATTTTTTATTTGAGTTTCTCGATCTCCGTAAAGTTTTGAGTTCACCTGAACATGTTTAAAGAAAATCTCAAATTTTCTCGAAATTGTCTCGAATGCCCAAAACATGTTACAGACGGAATCTGTAGACTGATTCTACGTAGTAAGGTAGCAATGTTTTGAACACATCAGTTCGTATTTCAGGAGCTGTTCATCTTAAGCCTAGAAGAAACGGAGTGTCAATTGGGCTGGAAAGTCAGAAAATCATTGAGAAAAAAGTTTTTCGAGTTTCAATTACTTGTTAAATATGAGTTTTCTCGAGTTAGAAGAAGCCTAGAGGAATGACAGAACCCTGTCGTTGAGGGACCGTCGGTCCTCACCACGGTGGTCCACAAGAGCTAGACCGGGCTTACGATCTCTTCTTGAAGCATGTGCAAGGACAAGTCTTGGACTTGCTAAATTGCTAAAATTGCTGAAGATTCTCTAAACCCTGTAGCGAATTCCATAATTTTTATAGGGAAGCTATGCTGTCCCTATTTCAACCGAAAATCCAGTAAGTTTAGCAGAACTTTTTTCTGCGTGTCGAAGAATCGAAGAGTCGTTAATTTTGCTTCTTCGATATGTGTTTCCGTGGTTGTAAATATACATGTATAGAACCTCCGTTAGCTCGACTTTGTTACGTGAAAAGGAAAAGGAAGATGGTGTGTTTAGGATTCTGGTAATGAGAGCAGAGTCGCACTTCAGAGGCATGTTCGCGATCATTAGACTACAAATCTCTCTCGTGCACCTACGTATCTCATGAAAGCCTTTCGTCGCTAATTATTTTGAATGCACGCCAACGAACAAAACTACAGCGTTTTCCATCCTCCTAAAGAGAAGGTTAATTATCCTGTGGGCTCTTTCGCTCGTCTTTTGAATACTTTGCAATTAAAATCGCAACACAAAATAACTTGCGATTACGGAGAATGCTATTCAGGCGACTTAAGAGACTATAAATCATAATAACTATATTTAGGAGCTAATCCTACATCAACATTTGCGTATTGCTTATTTACGTAACTTGGAGATCTGTCAAACATGCACTAATTTTAATTTCAAGCGTCTGAAAATTGCGCCAATTAGTAGAACGTTTTTATGTCAAAGTGATTTTCAGCTTTGCCGTATTTTTAATGGAGGCTTTGGTCAAAAAACGAGAATGAGGAATTCGTTTTCAAAAGTTGAAGGATATTTATTATTAATTAGCAAGGAAAGCGGATATAGGTAGTAGATTAATCAATTTTGATGTAATTGAATGTATATAAGAAAATCTGGAAAGTTTTAGTTTGGTGTACTGTGTACAATTGTACTCATTAATTCTTTTGAATAAGACTAAATTCTTTGAAAAATAACTCAAATTGTTTTTCAAAATGCAATATTTTTTGAAAGAGCGTAGCTATTTAGGATTTTTCAATGCAAGTTTCTCTTTTGCTGAAGTACTTGAAACAATTTTTCAAAAGAAAATATTTTCAGAGAAAGTGACTATACTTTTTTTTCAAAGACCTGAATTTTGGTACAACTACCGTATTGCCATAGAGATGCACACGTTACCATTATTGAGTTTAGATGTAATTTATTATTAGTCAAATAATATTAGCCTGCAAATCTGACTAACGTCTGCAGAAATTATATCATTTATATGAAAAAATACCTTTACCCGATTTTCAATTTAGGATCTGATTGGGAAAACCTCTAGTCTCTCGATAATGTGCGTAGGAAACATTCAAATTGGAACGCCAGATGAAATGCTTCACAAGTAATCAAGTGGATTATGATTTAAATATCAACCTTGAAAACCTTGAAACCTACAAAAAACACCTTTACCCAAGTCTAAATACTATCTGAGTGGTAAAACGTCTAGTCTCTCGATAATGTGCGTATAAAGCCCTTAAATTGAAAGGCCAGATAAAAAGCCTTCCCAAGCAAACAAGCGCGTTATCGCTTGAATGACGTCAACCTTTGCGTCTCTTTAGGTGTGCAATTTATCGTGGTGAGGGTCCATTCGCTCTTTTTAATCTGCATGAAGTGTCTGGGCGAATAAACATTCACTGCTTTCACAAAAACTGCGACGAGAGAGATTTTGTTTCATTCTGCTTCCCAACCTCAACAACTCATTTTGCAGCATCTGCTGATTTCTGGCATAGATAGAACAATTTTCAGTAGTTCGTCTTTGATTAAAAGTAAATTTTTTATTTTAGAATATAATACAAAATGTAAATTATTTTCAATTTCTAGGTTCCACACATTCTATGTAAATACTTTTCTCAGATTGATCAAAATGATGCCATACCAGTGATGGGAAGTAACTAGTTTCTTTTAACTAGATACTGTATCTAGTCACATGTTTTGGCAACGGTAGTGGTAAGAAAGTTACTTTTGTAAATAAGTAACAAATTGCCAACTATTTAAATTTTTTCAGTAACAGTAGCTTTAAAAATGGTTATTTTTTCAATTATTTTCGAAATATAGTATACAATTCTCTTTTGATGACAATCAAAAAATTATATTGCTTTTGCTGTTAAAAATGAAAAAAGAAATAGGGCTGTCACTGCTCAATTTACTTGGAAAAAGTAGAACAGTGATCTAATTAATCCGAGAAAGTCAATAAGAAATACTATTTTGTAGGCAAAGAACTGACTATGATTGACTTAGAGTGACTTTGTTTCTTATAATGTGACTGTTATTTTTTTGAATTAAAAATAATTCAAAAGAATTCAAACACTTTATCAGGATTTTAGCTGAATTTTAACAAATTCAGGATAAATTTTAAATACATAAAAGAATAGAATAAATAAAATTCGAGTAAATTTAATTAATTAATTAATGATTTAATCAATGATGATATCATTTGTAACATAAAGAATTATTTCTGATAAAACAATGTTTTTACTTTTAAAAAATATTAATTTAAAAAATGTTTCTTGCAATTGAATTTCATTCACTACCACTTCCTACCATTTTTTAAAAAATGGTTAAATTTGAATAAGTTATGGCTTTCTCCTGCAAGTCTACTGCTCGCAATTTTAAAAGCAAATTTTTCTACGGCTGAAATCGCTAAGACAATATGAATTTTAGCATGATTACTACCTTAACTCAGCAGAAATCAGTCGATTTAGAATAATTCAAGTGCATCCAAAAGAATTCAGCAAGAGCTAAGAAAATCAAGAAAATTTCATAATATTAAAGAAAGTTTTTGAGAACTCAGGATGAATTATTGAGAAATCCGCGTGAATTCTAAATAAATTCAAATAATTGAACTGAAAGAAATTACCATATACAATATATCCTTTGAATTCCATGTGTGATATCGGTCGTTCGATATCAGCGGATTACATAAGTAGAAACAATTACGGAAGCAGGTTTTATAGAATAAACAGATTTTACAAAACATCGATGATGCATATCCTCAAAACGTGAATTCTCCAAATTCGTTATCTATGAGATTTGTTTGGTTCCATGATGTTTCCACATCAAGTCAGTTTCCATAATTTGAACAAAAAACTCTATAAGATCGTCCAAAAATTTTGTGGTGATGAATTATGTGATAAATTCAAGAAAATTTGATCAAATTCATACGAAATCAAGGTAAATTAAAAATAATTCATTTGAGTAGAACAGCATTTTTTTAATCCAAACAAATTCCATTGAATTTAGATTTATAGGGGTAAATAGAATTATCGAATAATAGCCTGATCAAGTTTATAAGAAATTAAGGTGAATTTGAAAGTCTTTGGTTCGCAATGAAAGCATTGGAAATGCCTCAAAAGATCCATTGGTTTCTGTATATTTCAAGAAAATTTCGAAGAATTCACGGTGAATTAAAAAAAATGAAAGAAATGAAAAAAATCCATGAAATTCAGAAATGCTTGGGTTCTTCGTTCTAAATTATTAAAAGATGTGACAAAAGTGTACTTCTTGATTTTGAAAAGTAACTCAATTGACTTTGAGTAACGAGGAAATAAATTCTCAAGTAAAAGAATGAAAACAAGAAACACAATGAAAAACAAATTTAATGGCTGTCCAAAATATTCTCAATACTATTATACATTTTTTTACTACAATAAATTATTATACTCAATTCACGTGTGAAAGAATTTGACAAACATGACAATAATATGTAAATCATGAATGTTATCAAATCAATATAATAAAGTGATAATTAATGAAAAATTATACTCTGAAAATTTTATAATTTCTAAACTTGAAAAAGGCACAAAATCTTTCATTTTTATGTCCAGAAGAAAAAGGTTCCAATGCTCTGAATTGAGAATTTATCCCCTCTTTACTCAATATACGAATATCTATCGAAGAGATTTTGCATTTGTATAATTATAAACAGATCAGAAAACGTGGAATTATATTTGGCAAATTCATCTTCAAAAAGTGACAAAAAATCATTTAAGAAAAAAAAGGGACATGAGTGACTGTGTGGCAGCCCTTAATACAGACAAAAATAGGCGTTACTTATTTATCTTATTAAACATTTTTCCAAAATAAAAAAAGGAATGATAGTCACTTTTTTGCAAGAGAAACTCAGCAAAAGTTACACATTGACCAATAACAATAGCGGAAACTAGTTACTTGCAATAACTAATTGACCCACCACTTTTCCATACCATATCATCCACCAGTCAGTCGACAAATATAAAAGGTTGGGAGGCTATAATGAAATGCGAAAAGTAAAAACTGATAATTAAAATCTGAAACGTAATTAGTGATCACTAACAATGCTCTGAATATATTTTTATTTGCGACTCGAATCAATCGTTTAAGTGCTGCACTATTTTGTATCATATCACAAAAAAGGCGAATATATAATATGCATAAGGCGAAATTAGAAAATATTAATATATTGCGTATATACATAATGACAGGTAAGTGAATGAGAGATAATCTTTAAATATAAATATGTACGTCACAGCGTAAGCCACTCGAAAACCTCGTTTCACGTGCTTCTCTTGACAATGTACTACTCGTACTGTGCACCTATTCAAATACACTTGCGTAAGTCCAGGGAAAATAGGATTCATCAATCCAAACATACACGCGAGTCGTATTTTGCACGAGAAACAAGTTTTCCTAGTCGAGTTCCGTTTTAGTGTCACTATTGTGTGAAGCAAAATCCCTTTGTTAAAAGACAGCATTTCATTAGGAGCGTTCAAGTCCGAACAAATGTTTAGCTACTTCAGTCAATGCCATTTCCGGTTCTAGCGAACACGTAAGGGATAGACTCAATTATTCCAAAATAGTATGAATGTTTTTGTTTCTCTAAGAAAAATCAAGTGCTAAAAATAGTGTGCTTAGAATTCAAAATATTCTATGAAGCATTTTATTTAAAAACATTCCCTAGAAAATGTTTTTGCTTGGTTTGTTTTATCACTCAAAAGTTTCATTAGGACACTTTTGATCCTCCTGAAAATTGCGATCTGACATGTTCTTCTCGAATTGAACTAAAATAAGACATCGATGTGAAGAAAGGAAAAAATATAATCGATGTTTAATTTAATAGAAAAAGTAGAATGTAACTTATATATCCATAATGATCTCTGTAAATAGTATACAATATACCGCTTATAATATAATATTTTAATTTAACATTCTCTCGTGTAAAAATCTGATGTTAATATTTTATTTCTTCGAGGAAAGATGAAGTAAATTTAAGTCTATGCTAGTCAAAACTAGAAGTAAGAATTAATTTTAATTAATGCAATTCCGTCTGTCCCTTGCCTGTTCATAATGCAAAAGTGTTAAGCAATTGTTATTTTTTTTCAGAAGATAATCGAGTATAAAAAGTGTTATTAACGAGTTACCATTTAAAGTAAGTTATGAATGAATACTAAAGTTTAGTTGCTGTAAATAAATGTGTAATCAACTCAATCAAAGCATAAATTTATCTATCCGACACTGCTGCTATGGAAATAAATATTTTCACAAACTGCCAACAATTCGCTACCATATTTCATTGGCCCACTGGCGTTTGGTCAAGTTTCATTATTGAACGCATGTAGATTTATATTGCGAGATTAAATTGTTAATTATTGATTTTAAAGAAAAAAAGAAGTTTATACATACATATGTATATGTATTGCATGTCCGTGTTGGTGAATGCACACTGAGAGTGAATGTGAGAAACTGATATGGTTGTGACTTTCGAGCACGAATGCATTATGTTTGAATAAAAGCGAAAAATTGTCGTTAATACTATGTCACGACTTGAGGAAGACAAATATACGTATTTCAATACAGATTATGCTTGTTACATGATTTTTATCTCTATTTAAAGATAATTTATTATTAGTACTCTAAACCATCCTCTGTTCAATATTGTCAATCAGAGACAATTTAGAACTATTTATTTCTTCAGATTTGTATATTCGTTTTTATGGAAGGGAAGATAGTTTAAAATTCAAGAATAATCGTTTTCAGCTGAAATATCTTTATTTAATTAGTTATAAATATAAAAATATAAAAATGATGTTTCCGAAATTAAAATTTTTATTTTTTGGAAAATTATTTTCAGTTTTTCAATCATATAAATTTTCTGTTGGAAAGGATTTTTGAATTCTTTGAAGATTTTGTTTACAAAAAATTGTGATGAATTCACAATTTTTTATTTCTTTTGTCTTTCCTCTCATAATTAACGGAACACTAAAAAACCTTGATAAATTGAAAAAAGAAAAAAAACCCAAGATCTCAAAACTTGCAAAAAGGGCAAGGGTTACAAAAAATTTAAATAATGTTCTATTCCCGAAGAACCAAACAATACTGAATAGAAAATTTACGGAAGATAAGGAAAACTTGAAAAAGTGAAACAAGAAAAGCTAAAAAATCTCTAAAATTGCAAAAAAGATAGGGGTAAAAAAAAACGGGTGGGGTTTGCTAGAATTTTTCTTCTTTATTAAAATAACTTTACCGTTTTCAACTATTGCTTTGTTTTTCTCAACGGTTTCAAAACATAATAAAAACTGGAATAACTGTGAATATCAAAAATTGAAAAAAGACATGAATGAGAAAAATAAAAGTCAATGCTTTTCACCAGAAAAACCAAAAAATAAACAATGGAAAATGTATGGTAAGTAGACTATATTAACCTATTATCCTTAAAAACTTCAGGAAAGAAAAGTTGCAGTTTTTGAGAATTTGTTCTCTTTCATTAAAATTACTTAACGATTTTCAATTATTTCTCCGTTTTTCTCATCTTGTTTTTGAGGGCGAATATTAATGGACAAACTAGAACAAGAAAAATCCAAAAAATACAAATATGTCAATAAGAGCAAACTTTGAAAATAATGAAAAACAATATTTCCCTTGAATAAAATACCAAATATAAAATTCATGGTAAGTAGAATGTATTGTTATTTATGGTTCCTAAAAACTTCGAGACAAAATTAGGGATTTTTGAAAAAATTGTATGTTATTTTTGAATTTGACTGAATTAACTATTTTTAACTTAATATATTTTAGTGGCATGATTTTGAAAATAAAATTGGAAATAGCTCAATTTATTCATAATTTTAAAAAAATCCTTCAAAAACATAAAAATACAGCTACGGGAATTAAAAAGAGTACTTGTCTCTTTTTGGCACCTACAAAACCAGATTTCATTGGCATTTCAATCTTTAATATTTGTATTCCAATTTGAAAAAAAAATTATTGTAATTTTTTAATCGAACATTTTCTTTCAGTTATATAAAGGTTTCTAACGATCAGTTAGAGTTGATTGCAAGTGTCTCTGGATTTCATTTATTAAAAAAGATCAAAATTTCAGTTTCTGATCGGTTAGCAAATTGCAGCTGTGTGAGAGATTTGCACGACTCCAGCAGGAAGACAAGATTCAAAGCAACTCAAGCTTAATCGATTGGATATAGGTCGATGAGAAAAGTTCCAGAACCACTGATTTAGTTTCAATCTGCTACAATCCTTAGAAGAGAGTGGAATTTTCTCATAGACAGTAAACTTTATTTTATCAATGATTTAAATTTAATTTTCTTCATCGGATTATTCAGGAAAATGTCCTTCTATCCGAGATAGACTATAACAACGTTCTAATTAGTGATGTAAATTCAATTTTCTCAATCTGATTATTCATAAAATTTCCAAGGATCCGTGAAACTAGTTTATTTTAATTATGTATGTCGCTCTATTCCAGATTGTCTATAACAACGTTCTAATCCAAACGTTTGTCACGAAGAAACTTTACAGAGGAGATTTATCTCAAAGAAGATTTACGTCAGTTATCTTTACGTTATGAAGTATAAGCATAGAAAGTGAAATTAGTTTGACTAACTTTATGATTTAATTTTCCCCTCGAAGTTCATACTTTACGTAAGCAAAAGACATAACGAGAATTAGGTTCGACTCATAATCAAATTTTCTGGATAATGTAAGATTATAACAATTTCGATGGAAAAAACTGAAATTAATTTCTTTTCCAGGCTAGAGTATTTTATATAAAATCGTTCAGCGGTGATATGAAATATGAGAAAAAATTTTATTATAAATTCTTATGTTAAGAAATACATTTTTCGAATGGTATTCATATTTTCAAATACCTTGTAGTTAATTGTCAGTTATGTTCCTATTTAGTAAAAAGCATTATTTTTTCCATCTAAGTTCTTATCAACGTGGAATTTTCAATGAGAATTTGACGTTTAGCATATAGCAGAAAAATCTAGATTCATATCAATTAGTCACACGATCCTAATTTTGTATATGTGATATAGGAGTTGTGAGATTGTAAGCAAATTAGAGAAAATAGAAAAATAAAAAAAAAAATATGTAGAGAATATAAAATAAGCAAAGAAAAGATGAAATTTTCAATATTCTATATACGAAAATTCTGAAGAAGTAATTTTCTGAAAAACTTCTAGGAACTTCCCGCCGATCCTTATTCGCCGAATTTTATATGGTATATTAATTAGATTCATAAATTATAAGAAAACTGTCAAAAAATTGTTTTGAAAATTTAAATTTAAATTTATTCGATAGAAATATTTTTGAATTAATTACCAATTTACTCACAATTTTTCTGACGAAGTATGTGTAATTGTGAATAACAAACATATCTTCTGAGACCTTCTAAAACCTTGAAAATGTCTTAAAATTCCTTAAAATCTTCTTCAAGCACCTGAAACCCCATTAAATCCCTTAAAATATTTTTAAATACCTTAAAAAACTTCAAAATCTATTGAAATACCTTATGATTTTTTTTATTTCTTTAAAATTAATTAAATCCTTCCTGTCTTTTCAGAATCTTTCAAAATATGTTGCAATCTCTAGAAATCATCTGAACTTTCCTAAACCGTTCCTCAATCAGTAAAAATCCTATGAAACCCCTCCTAATATTTAGAAATAACTACTTAAAAATTAGTGAAATATTTCGTGTCCTATTGAAAACTTTTAAAATATTCTGCAATCTCTATAAATCCTCTGAAATTTCTTAAAACGATCCTAAATCAGTTGAAATCCTGTGGAATATTTCGAAATTTTCAGAAATAACTTTGAAAAAATTGTGAAATCCCTTTAAAAATTTCGACAATCCTTTCTTTTCTTTTTTTCTTCCAAACCATTTGAAACCTTCAGAAGTTTCGAAATATTCCAGTATTTATTTCTAAACTCATTAAAAAACTTCACAAAATCGTTAAAATCTCTCTAAATTTCTCAAAGTTTCAGATTTTAAATGAAATTCGTCAAGAAATTAGATTAACAAGATTTGATTAGATTATAGTTTCAAATTTTGATTTTTAATATCCTTTCATTAAAAAGTATTTTTTCCCTCAAATTCAAAAACTAAATGGGCGCGTATTATGAGACTGATGTTGCTAATTCTCTGTAAAAAATATTCATTGATCTAAACATATTTCAATCGATTTTGAGCAAACAAAAAAATTAGATGGATTTTAGATTAAGGAACAAGAAAAAGTGTTATGGCAATTTCAGGGATTAAAAAAAACATTTGATGTGATTCTAAATAATATCTAAAGACTGTGAAGAATTGTACGCGATTTCAAAGACTTTAACAGAATATTTATGAATTTCAGGAGATATTAAAAGATTTTTGAGAAATTGAAGCGTTCTCATTTCTTAAAAATCGTTTGAAATCCCCTGAAAATCATTAATATTCTATAAAAGTCTTTGAAATCTTTAAAAATTCTTTAATGTCTCTAGACATTATTTAAAATCACCTGAAATCTTATTTTCAACTCCCTAAAATTGCCTTAACATTTTTTGTCATCCCTTAATTAGCCTTTAATCCCTCTAAATTTTTTATAATTTCTCAAGATCACTGAGAATGTGTTGAAGTTTTTTCATAGAACTAGCAACATCAATCTCGCGATACGCATGCATTTAGTTTTTCAATTTGAAGGGAAAAATAATTTGCAATAGAAAATACAAATTTTGGATTATTGTTAGGATAATTATATATTGTATTATTTTCGTAATATTCTCAAGAAAATCGTGAGGGATTTTTAAGAATTTCAAACATGTCACATGAAGATTTTAGCAGAAAAGTTCATCTTCAACCAAATAGTTCAGTTCTCAAACAGAAGAGATGAAATCTTAAATAAAAATGTAATATTTGATATTTAGTTCTGGGAAGACTTTGATTTGAATCAAATACCGTTGAATTTATCCAAGAAAGACCAATTTTCAAAAGAACAGTTTGATCCTCAGCCAAAAAAGATTAATTTGCAAACAATTGCTTTTACATCCAAAAAAAATCCTAATATTTTTCAAAACAGAAGAATTTTTAACAGAACAGTTTACTTTTTGAACCCAAAAATATGATTTTTGAACAGAAAAGTTATTTTTTGACCAAAGAGTGGTATTTTCTATTAAATACATGCACTTTGTACCATCAAGATTAATTTTCTACCAAAAAATACTAATTTCCATCTAAAATGATGCATCTTTAACGAAAAAGGGCCTTTTAACCAAGTATATCAATTTTTAACCCAACTCAACAGTAAATGCAATAATTATTTTAATTAATTTTTTCCTGAAAAAAATATCTTCTCCTTTCGCTCCGCTGGGATTCGAACCAAAGAACTTCTGATTTGCGGTCAGGTGCTTTTCCCATTGAGCTGTTAGAGAGATCGAGAGAAGAAATTTTATTTCAGAAAAAAAAAATTAGCATAAATTCCCATCAGAGGACTACTGAAATCTTGAACGACTTTGCAGACGAGATGAAGCTATGAATTAAAAATTATTTTAATTAATTTTTTGCTTGAAAAACGATCTCCTTGCACTCCGCTGGGATTCAGATATTTTTTTCAGGAAAAAATCCATTAAAATAATGTTCAATTCCTAGTTCCATCTAGTCTGCAAAGACGTTAAAAGTTTCTGTAATTCTCTAATGATGAAACAGATTCCTTTGAAAATTGTATTTGTAACATCCAGCATTATAATGCTTATATTTTCTGAAATAAAGTTTCTTCTCTCGATCTCTCTAGTAGCTTATTGGCAAAACACATTACCGGAAAACAGGAGTTCTGTGGTTCGAATCCCAGTGGAGCGAAAGGAGAAGATCTTTTTTCAAGAGAAAACTAATTAAAATAACTTTCAATTCATAGCTCCATCGAGTCGGCAAAGACGTTACAAATATCTGTAATTCTCTAATAATAATACGGATTCCTTAAAAAATGCAATAAATGATATAATAGTCTAAAAATATTTTTATTTCAAATAAAAAATAGCTAAATAAAAAAAACGCATTTTCATAAAAATAGTCAAATCCTCAAATGAAAAGATGAATTTTCAAGCATAATGGTTAATTTTCTGCCAAAAAAAACGAAGTCTTAACAAAATAGTTATATTTTCAACCAAAGAGGTGAATTTTGAAGGAAAATACTTAATCTCAAGTCAACGAAGTGAAATTTTAACAGAATAATTTATTTGTTTACCAACTGGTTGAATTTTCAACCAAAAAAGACGAATGGCAATAACGAAATGTAATTCTTGATAATAAAACTAAATATTACATTTCTACCAAAAGTGATGAATTTTCGAAGAAAAAATGATTTTTCAGTAGAGAAAGAATACAATTTTAGGCAAATTCTAACTCAAAGGGGAAAATAGTTTTGAATACGAAAAATAAACTTCGAATAACGTTTCCTCAAGTTCTTTTGTTTATTTGATTCGAGCTTATATAAATATAATTTTATTATGATTCTCTAGAGAAAATTCAACATGTTTGTTGAAGATTGTAGAAATGTCGAAAAAGTATCTACAAAAAGTGTAAGAAAGGTATTGTTTATTTTACTGGTTTTTAGAAAATTAAACGTAAAATTTAAGTCAGTTAAAAAGATATTAGGCACTTTTTGGCGCTCAAAAAAAAGTTGAAATATTTGATAAATTTTTGGAAAATTGTTAAAGTTTTTAAATATTTTTAAGTGCTTCTAAACTTCTAAAATATCTAAATATCCCATAATCTGAGTCGAATTATTCCTATAATTATATCAAAAACTTTCGGATTCGTCTGCCAACATTTTGAAAATCTTTTGTTATGTTCCCCAATCTTTTTGAATAGTCTCTTAAAATTAATCTTTTTATGTTTATTATGTATTACTTCAAAGTTTTATTTCGGAATCCTGAATTCATTTTATATGGTCAAGGGGATAAGATTATAATTTTTCAGTCATTTTCAAAAAATGTCAAAAATTTAAAAACAGAATTTAAAATTAATTTTTTTTTTCTTTCAGAAACAAATTTTTAGAATTAGAATTGATAAATTGGAATCATCAGCTCACCTTGATATTAGTGATATTATTTCGTCAAAGAGCTCGGTTGAATTTACTTCGAATTCATTTGAAACCTTGTGAAATTCAGATCTTTATCTCATTGCATGACAATAATTGTCCATGATTTTTCTTGATTCGCTCAAATGTTGTCGAATCCACCTGATTGGCTCCGAACCTCATCGAAATAATTTGCTTTTATCACTGATGAAATAACATCTCACTAATCAAGAACCATGAGTTTTAGAAATGGTCTAGAATGTGATATTACGCTCCTGTAAACACATATAAATGCAAATAGTCTTACCAAAGTAACAATATCGAATCTTGGAATCGAATATTATACCCATTTTCGTTGTATATTGCAACGGCATCAAAGTCGAACTTAAAGCTCAGCTGACGTAACTGCTACGATATCGGTCTGCTTGTGTACCTTATCTCAGTTTGAAACTCCCTATTAGTAGGAACTCGCAAATTACAAAAGCTTCAACCAAGTTTTGAATGTTTGTCTCTGAATCGAAATCAACGCCTAACACTAATAGTATTGTAAACTGCTCTGTCGCAGATTCAAAATTTGAAATTGTAAATTGCAAATTTGGAATTGGTAATTGGAAATTGGAAATTGTTCAGGTAGAATGATTCAACACCAACCGCAGCGGTAAAAGCAACTTCGGAAATAGCATTGCATAAACATCTGATACTCTGGCAGATGAAAAATTATTCCACGGAATAATAAAATAAGTCCTAATCCAATTCCAAAATATATCAAATTGAGAAAATTGTTCGAGGAAGAGCAACCAAGAAGTTGGAAAATTCTTGGGTGATAATTGCTATAAATTTGATTCTGAATACGACCAAACTCTAATCGCAAAACCAAATGTGTATAAAACAAACAGAATAAGTATCTACCAATGTTTTCAATTATTATTATTTGATGATGATTGCTTTATAATTTGCATTTTTGGAAGAAAAATATTTTAGTAATACATATACATACGAGTAATATAAATTATTGTAAACGTGATTTGAGACTTCACAGCCATACACGTTCTCAGAGCAGGGGAAATAGGGTGATAAAAAATAGAAATAACAGAAAAATAAATTATTTTAAAAGTGATGAATTTTTGACAAAAAAAAAACGAATTTACAATCTAAGATTTGAGTTTTCTGCCTAAAAAGTCAAAAGTTTTATAAAACATTTGACTTATGAACCCAATAAGATGAATTTCTGACAAAAAATATTAAACATCAACTTGAAACAGTTGTATTATCAACCAGGTAGTTGAATTTTGGACTTAAAACACGAATTTTTTAGAATAGAGTTGGATTTTTACCCAAGATGAATGTTCAACAAACCCGTTCAATTTCTGACCAGATTGTAGAATTTTCAACAAACCAAAAATAATGAACCCAAACAGAAATAGTAGACTTTTCAAATGAGAAAAAAATTTTTTAACCAATAAATATGACTTTGAAGAAAAAAATGAAATTTTGGATATAATAATCGAATTTTCAAAAAGATAGTAGAATTTTCAACCAAAAGAAATTAATTAAAAGCAAGACAAGTTACACCAGCCCCTTCCCACACCCACTCTTCATTTTCGGGATTTTTTTGAACAAAAAAAAAAAAGACTTTTTAACAAACCAGGTGAATTTTCAACAAATAACTGAATTTGGAACCGAATAGTGAAATTTTCGATTAATGAAAAATAAATAACTTTCAACCAAAAATAGTTAAATTTTCTCATTGTTTCTATTACTATCGTTATTATTGATATACATTTTTATATATCATCACTGTATCTATTCATTCATTTCTCATTTAAGTGAAAAACGACAAAGAGGGAAATATTCTTAAAAATGCGTGAGCAAGAGAGAGAAGAAGGAATTCTTTTAGAAAGAGAAAAAGAGGGAAATATGAGAAAGACTGTAAAATCTGTGGTTTAATTGACCTTCAAAAAGGCTTACTTCATCCATCGTAGTTAAGGAAAAGTCAGTTTATCTTAAAAAACTATTTTTCAATTTATTTTTGTAAGATTTTAACCCGTGGAAGGCACACTGGTGCGAATTCGCATCAAAGAAAATTTCAATTTTGTAGAACTCAAAGGGAAATTAATTCAAATTTTACACCAGAAGGCATATTTACTTTTCAAATCTTCAAAAACGGAAAATCCCGAGTCGCACCAGTGTGCCTATAGAGAGCACGTCAAAGGAGTGTGCGTACCACGGTTTAAGCATTAAAAAATTATAACTTTATTATTTCAACTATTTATAATCAGTTACATAAATTTGGATCAAGCATGTAATTACTATGTTGAAAATATAAGGAGGAAATTTTTGTTCTCGAATACATATAGAAGGATCTTTAGTATTTGAACGATCCATTGTTCATTTTTGAACGAAACAGCAACCTTAAAATCTCAAATATAAAATGATCGACCTTTTAACGGAGATGGTTGGTAACACTTAACACAGTTCCAAATATTTTTTTTTTGTAAAGCAAGAAGATATCTTTTGAAAGAATAAAAAAAATGTCTAAAAAATTCCCGGCTTGAAAAAGATTCGTGCTATTTACCGTTTTTTTACTGGTTCTCAAGAGACCAGGCTAATCCACGATTTTTCCTGTCAGTCACAACCCTGCAAAGCTAAGACAAAGTCAAGACATTCCTATTTCATATAAAAAACGTTCGTCGGTATGTGATTCGAATTACAAAAAACTGGAGAACTTCCATGTCCGAATAACATTTTATAGATCAATGAATGTTGATCATCAATCTGCCCTAGTCTGACTCTATGCCGTAAATTTTAAATTTTGAATTAGAATTTCGGAATTTTAGACATCGTTTACAGAAACCAAAGTAGCGTCGAGCAAACATGTTGCATTTGTACAACAATGATGTGCGTTCACTGAGTTAAGAGTAAGTAACTAGTTTAGTTGCGGTGTAAATTCGTCATTCAGTCGCACCCTTCGTAATTACAATCGCTTGTCGCTAGTCCCCATTCCGAGTTTCACCCCCTTCCCCTTCCCCACCAGCCATCCGCTTCACACCGAATCCTCGTTCCTAGTTCTGCCTCAACCCTCCTTCGCTCACCGCACTGCCACTTTCCCATCCCCTTCCGCAGAGAGCAAGTAAAAAATAAATGGTAGTTGAACTGATTGATTGCCACCCCCCACGGGTTTCAAGCCACTCACGCCGCATTTTTTGCACTTTTAATCGAGCAGCTATTTTCCACAGGCGGCTAATTTACGCCGACGGCAACAATTCAGGATCAGAGGCCCACTCTATCCTTCAACCTATGTGAGAATGAGTTATTGGCTACTGCGCGTCAAACGTACGCTCCTCATTTTGTTTATCATGCCGAATTCTTCAATCGTGCTAGAACTAGTCTGCAATTCCACATCAAGTACTTGTTATATTGAAAAATTCATCTAGCGTGAGCGGCTTTGTATTGAAAGAAAGTGACCGAAAAACGTTTTGCAAATTCGAAATGCTTTTGCCAAAATTAAAAAAAAAAAAAAAAAAATTTGAAGTCGTTGAGTTTTCTTCAACATTAATTTGTAATAACGAAACTTAATTAACAAGTCGAATACACCAGTAAATTACAGGTAGAAATAAAAATCGAGCATCAATGGCCCTCTTAAATTCTGCAACCCTCCTTGCAACCTCTACACCTTAACCCGTGCAACCTTCCTTAAAATACATGCTCCCTAACCTCTACAACCCTCCATACAACCTATGCCTATCAACCCCTACAACTCTTCCTGCGACACTTGCCTCTTAATCCATGCAACCCTTTTTGGAATCTCTGTCAATTAACCCCTGCAACCC
Source organism: Andricus quercusramuli (assembly GCA_932178445.1). Lineage (NCBI taxonomy): Eukaryota > Metazoa > Arthropoda > Insecta > Hymenoptera > Cynipidae > Andricus > Andricus quercusramuli. The sequence continues at coordinate 135,466 of CAKNXH010000197.1, forward strand.
TTCTCACAAATCCTGAAACCCTGCTTAAACCTCTCGCCTCCTAATCCCTGCAACACTCCTTTTGTTTGCTTCCATCTGTATACGGCAACCCTTCCTACAACTTCAGACCCTCAACCCTTGTAACCCGACTTGAAACCCACCCTCTTCACCCCCGAATCTCTGCATGGAATCCTTGTTCCTTAACTTCAGAAACCGTCCTCATACCCCCTGTCCACTAAGTCCAGAGACAATGCTTGAAACCCTGTCAATTAACCCTGTGAAACGCTCATTAAAACCTCTGTCCCTTATCCACATCCAACCCTCTTTATGCCCCCTGTTACCCTTCTCAAATCCTTTGCCCCTTAACGCCTGCAACACTCCTGACGACTTTTGCCACTTCATTCCTATCAGCCTCATTATAACCCTTGCTCTTTTACCCCCTGCGACCTTGTTTGAATTAATTGTCACTCAGCCCACGCAACGTTCTTTGAAACTCATTTGAAATAACATTCCTTAACATCCCTGCACCATAACCCCTGCAACCACCCTAACAACCCTTTCAACGTGGCCTTAAAACTCTCATCACACCACCCACCTCATAACCCTTGCTGTTCCCCTCACAAAACCCCCTAGCCTCTGCAACCCTCCTCAAACTCCTTGACCCTTAACCAACACAGCCTTCATTAATACCGCCACACCTTAACCCCTACAACCATCCTAACAACACTTGTACCATTACCTTAAAACCGTCTTTACACCCCGTACCTCGCTAGCCACCTTACCACCCTTGTCCGTTGACCCATGAAACCCTCCTAACAATCTCTGCCCCATAATGTATGCAACCAGCCTTAAACCTTTTTTCCCTTAACCTATATACCCTCATTGCAACCCCTGCCCTGGCAATTATATATTGCGATGTATCATAAGCCCTTGTCAATTTGCTCAACCATGACAATTCTTGTTATGTATTTCTAATAGCACCAGGTAAGAAAAGTATGAACAATAATATACCTATTAGAGGTGTTAAAGCGCGCCAAAAAAATATTTCGCCGCCGCTGCCGCAGTTTCAGGAATCAAGGATGTTTTTAGAAAAGATAGTACAATATTGTACTGAATATACTACCCTAACAAAAAATATAGTCTCTTTGTGCCACATTATCCCATGTCTTGCATTGCTTAGTTTGCGATATTACCCTGTGTTCCATATTCCCTAAAGTATTCTACTCAGAACAAAAACATAAATTCAAAATCCCACATCACCCTATGTACCATGTTACCCCGTATACCATATTATTTAATGTTGCATATTGTCTTATGTACCATATTGCCCCATATAGCATATTACATCATATTTTGTGGCCCCACATCTAGTCCTACAATGAAATTAATTAATATCTAGATAAGATTAGGAATACAATTTTGGAAATCATAAAAAGGAAATTTAAAAAATCATTGAGTATGTTCGGCAGTACTATGCTTATGTCCTACTGTTCGTTTATTTGATCCATCATTTAATAATTATAAATTATACATACTCCTAATACGCTCCCGCTCCCACGCAACGATGATTTTCGTGAAGAATTCTTGTAATTCTTCTTGTTCTGACGTCTTAAACTATTTTCCATTCAATCAATAAATTATAATCAATTGGAAATGTTAAGTTCCGTCGTACTTTTTTATAATTTGGGGAATTGAGAGTAAATCAGGCGAGGGAATGTGGGCAAAGGAGGGACGATTCGGGAAGAGAAAGTAGGAGGGAAGAGAATTGATGAGGGGGGAAGTAGGGAAAGTGAAGGGAAATTAGGAGGGGAAAGTAGGGGAAATGATTAGAAACGAGGGTCACTAGGGGAGGGAAATTGACGGCTGCTAAAGGGAGGTCGAAAAAGGTGATCCTTATTAGACAGAGCGAGGAAATGAAGTAGTATATGAGGAAAAAGTTGCGCAAGGGGAAAGCAAAGGGTAAAATCAAGGGAGGGAAAGTATACGTGTGGCAGATCGAAACGAATAATTAACATCTAAATATGTTACAAAATTCTTTTTTTGTAGACGCACGGCGCCTACTTTGACTATTTTTTTTAAATACTGAAAATGAGGTCAAACATAATTGAGAGATAGGTTTTGCCGACTTGTCGTACAAGTATGACAAGCTATGAAAGTATGTTTTTTTAATACTGGATATGGGTTCGAATGTGATTAAGGGACGAATGTCACCGAATTGGAGTATGGCCAACAATTAGGAGAATTATTCTTCAACTTTTGACCTCAATAATGATATTTAAGAGTATTTCCGTGGCTATATTCGTAATCAGCGTATTAAAAAGCATCGATATAAGTGAAAAAATGTCTAATTAAAAAAAAGGCATTTTCTCCAATCTTGACCTTCCGAATTTTGGAGGTATTTTCAGATGCCTATACCTGTATTCGACAAAAAATATATAAAGTCCTAAAAGGTCCAAATTTCATCTTGGTCTGGAGCAGTCAATAGCAGAAAATATGGTTGAGGTTATTATCTCGGTCAAGAAAATACGACATAGAATTTTTTGTAAGAAATAAAGTATAAGATCAAATTACATCTGGTTTTTGGTTGACTCAGGGTCGAATGTAATCTAGAAAGTGTCTGATGCGGCCCTGAGGGATTTGAGAGAAGTACATGTCGGTGTGGAAGTAACATAGGAGTATAAAATACGCAGTCTTTGCTAGAATTCCTCGACCCGTCTAGGTTCTGAACTTGTTCAGGACTTCGGAACTCATATGGCTCACTGCAGGCGTCGACGTCAAATCCATTAGAGAGCTCTTCAAAGATCTCTGTTACTCGAAATGCACTTGCTCTCTATATAAACTTCTATTTCGTTTTTTTTTTCAAAATCGAGGTTTGTGTCCCATTCTTATTTTAAATTATTATCATTATTATTATACCATTAAGCCATTTTACTTTCGGTGTAGGCGTCACTCGCTCGGTTGGAAAATAGTAACGTGGGGAAGGAGGTATGGATTTTTTATATTGATCTAGGATTCTCGTATTATTTATTTAAATAACTCGTACGTTCCGCAATACTGCCCCGGCCCAGGGTGCGGACCAATCTCTCTAGCGACCACCTCAAGTGAGAGGGACAAACTCTAGGACAAACTCAAATGTTTTAGTCGTCATTGACTATACTCACATTTTATTATGAACTATTTGTCGGCACATTTTTCTGTCTTGGCATACTTCTCTGGCTTCGTCCATGTCCATGCATTTTTTCATGCAAGCTCTCCTGTTTCTATGGTTTCTTATGGCTTTTCGGATGAAGGTCCCATTCACACATTCTAACTATTCTTTCCGCGGCTGCCTCTGGGCATACTGCCATTCACTTCACTCTCATAAACTTGTTTCGTGAGTCGTTCATCTTTTCTTCTTTCAACATGTCCGAACCACCTTAACTGATTTCTTTCCCATGTGTCAAATTTTGTCTCTTTTAGACACACATTTTTTTTAGGATTGTTTCGTTTCTCCCTTTCTTTATCCGTGTTTTCCCGCAAATTGTGCGCAGAGGTTTCATGCCAATCGCGTTCATTTTACTCTTATTTTGACCTTTTGACAGTCCATGTCCGTTACCGTATAGCACAGTTGTTACAAATATGGAATTATGTATTGCAATTTTAGCTTTTTTGATATATCTTTACTTCTGAGAATGGACACCTGCTCTACCGATAACCTTCTAACCCCGGTTTATGCGCCTATCTAACTCCCCATTTATTTTTCCTTCGCTAGTGCATAGGCTCCCCAGATATACGTACTTGACGACTTCTTCTAATCGGTCATCATTTAGGACAATGTTGCACATTTTTTTCTCACCTTTTCCTTCAAACACTATGATTTCTGTTTTATTTACGTTAATTTTGAGGCCCATGTTCTACACGTTTGTATTCAGTTTGCTCAACATTCTTTGCAAGTATATTTCACCGGTACTTAATGAGCTGATACCTCTGTAATTATTGCAGTTGCTTTTATCTCCCTTCCTTTTGTATATTGGTACGATAATCGCTTTTCTCCACTTGTCTGGTACTTCCCCAATCTCTATACATAAATTTATCAATTCGCACAGCCTGTAAGGTCGCCACCGTATTTAAAACATTTTTGCGCGCAAACTGTCTACAACAGCAGCCTTGCCGTTTTTCAAATCCTTAATTTTATATCTCTAACTTCAGTGACACAGACTTTCTCAGTTGGGTTTTCTGATGCATTATGTTCTATATCGCAGTTCTGTTCTCCTATAGATTCTTTGCAGAATTTACAGTGGTAATCGGGAGTTCCTGCCTGTGCTGAATCTCAAACTTCCAGACTGATGTGCAAAGAATGTAACAAGTGATAGTGTTGCGTATAATGCTTTTATTTAGAATTATGTATATATAATAATCTACTATTCATTCATTATCCAACCTTTTATCTTACTTTTCACTTAGTTGTGCCATTTGTTAAAAATATGTATTTACCATTTAAGGAACACCTCTGTCAGGCGTCCTACTGAGTAATACGCACCTCCAAATCTTTAGTTGGCTACTGTATGAAGTCGCGTAAACCTCTAACGTGATACTCAAAATAAAGAGTAGCTAGTAATAAGAAATAGACTATTTGATATTTGAAATAAAAAATTAACTAATCACCCTGGTCGCCAAAATATAGTTATTTGTGATACAAGTGCGCAGAATAGGTGATTGGAATGAGTGTGAATTTTGTAGCATAAGCCGCAGGCGAATTATGCATTCACACACAAGGAAACAAAAATTTCAAACAAAAAAAAAATGTTCTGCAGAAAAATGTTGTGCAAAAAAATTGTTGAAAAAAACGGTTGTGAACAAAAATTTTCTAAAAAAATAAAAAAATAAAATTTGTTGAAAAAAATTTGTTTCGAAAAAAATCGATAAACAAAAATGTTGGCGTTTATGCTCTTATGCCGTGGGGAGGGGAGGGGGCGACAGAATCCTATAAACAAAACTTCAATCATTAAAAAATTTGTTCAAGTTAAATATGACTTACATAAAGATAACTTAAATATAAATATGAAAAATAAGTATAATAAAAAAAAATATGAATAAATAAACCAACGGCGATTCCACGCTGAAAACACCAGTTCTCGTAAGATCACTGAATTTAAGCAGTGTTGGGTGTGGTTACTACTTGGATGGGTGACCGTTCGGGAAATCTGCGTGCTGTTGGCCCGTCGTGGGTGTGGTGAGCCCACACTAGTAGTACTAGTATTGAATAATTCACCTAGAAACACTATCCGAATCGGTATAAAATATATATATATATATATATATTTATTTATTTATTTTAAGAAGAAACCAACACCAGTGTTTAAAGTTACCTATGCAAGTGTCTAAAACACTTCATCTCGAAAGTGCGCATGCGCAGTTTCTTCACCAGTGTATAAAGTAAGCAATCTTCGAAGTGTGCATGCGCGAAAATTGTTTGCTCAAATAAGGTCCTTTAGGCACCATTTAAAAGCATGAAAACGTCAACTTTTGAGTTGGGTGTTGCAAATATACTATCCTTCAAATGCATATTCTGATTCAGTGAAAATTAATCAGACAAAAGTATTCATTAAAATAGTTTTACAATGCGAGGCGATGCAGACCCGCCTCACCATGTGATATAGGAGAAACAAGAAATATCTACCACAGCCATAATTTCGTTGAAAAGATTTTTCTGTATCAAGCGATAAAGTTCAGGAGTCAATAAATTCTCATTTTGTCGTGCATCACAAAAAAAGTTTTCCTTTAACAGTAATTTTAATCTGTTTTTATAACTTGCACGTACTGCATGCCTCGCAGGAAACGTTAAAATGATTTAACTGAAAATATAGAGCCCGCCGTAACAGCTGACGTAACAGCGACCATGTCACATTATTTTTCCAGGCAGCGATTCGATCCCACATAGAGCGTCGTCAGCAATAACCATGATTTTTTAGATGACATCGTAAAGCTGGAATTCCTTCATACCTCAAAAATCCTATTACTCTGAACATTGATGAGATGAAAAATATGCAGACTTTCAGTCGAGCAGCTTGCCTGGCAGAATTTTCTCAAAGATTAATTTCAGTGTCTTATATTGTGAAGTAGCTGGTAGGTAAACATAATTTGTCAGAATGAAATATTAATATATTAATATTATTATTTGATAGTTCATTACTCATTCTGCCTTCAACCTTATTAGTAGTAATTGACGACTGATACCATAATTATTACTGGTAGAATTCTGGTCCAACAAACTCAAGCGTATGTTGCTTTTTCAGGTATAAATTAAAATTTTTTATTTTTTTATACCATTTTCCACATTCAAAACCATACATATCGGTGACAGAAGACTGGCCAATGAACTTGACCACAAACGAGCGTACAAAAAGAAATTGTGATGAAAAAGGTTTCTTCGAAATTTATTGTATCGTCAACCTACAGACAGAGAATTGACGGAAATTGAACAGGCCCAAATTTAAATAAATCTAGTACCTTCCATCATGAATGATGAAAATGTCAAAATAGTTTGCATACATTCTATGATAATCCAAATAATAAAAAACATCATAATACACACACCAAATAAAGCTTTGTACTTTCAAATTCCGTAAAAGTATTGATCAGTTCAAAAATTACAAGAATAGAATGGTGTTTGTCTATTTTTCACTTAATCTTAAATTATATACGCAAAAGAATGCCAAAAATGTCGGCTCACAATTTTTTAGCAGATTTCTCTCAGGAAGAAAGTACCAGAAGAGCTTTTAAAAATGATTTATTATTATTATTTAGAATTTAAAGAAATATTGAATGGAACTTTCTCGGTACTTTTGACCTAAAAATGTTCTGAACAACAAAATTGAGTGAGACTTTTCAGGTATATCTTTACACTTTCGAATATTTCCAAGAATAGTTGACACTCAAGTACGGATTCGTCTCACACCGAGTATTTTAGCGCGACTTAACCCGGGATCCTAATGAGATCCTAATGGGACCTTGTTCACCCTGGTATTTAGTTTAAAATATCTTAATTATATGAGATTTTAATTAGAAGTTGAAGAATACAATCAATAGAAGAATTCTTGAAGAGCATAGCTCAAGTAGTACAATTCGATTATGATCAGATCCATCTCTGCTGAATGAACAAAACCTAATCAGAAAAAGTAAGTAGTAAGAGTAAAGTATAGTCAGAAAAATATTCACAAAATACCGTAAAAGATCTAAAAATAGTCGGCCATAATTAAAAACTTAATATTTAAAATGTGGTTATTGAATACGGGTGAAGTAGTAAAACTACAGTAAGGTTAAATCTATATTTAATTAATTAAGTAGTCACTTCCCAAAATAGTCAGGCATACGGTACTTTATCCGGGACCTCAACGGGACTTACATTTACTCCGGTATTCAGTTCAAAATACATTCATTATATATTTCAATTTGAAATTGGATAATATATATAATTTAACTTTAAAGGATTAAGTAGTGAAACGCAATTATGATGAGTCCCACATCGGCTGGAAGAAGTAGTATACAATTGTTGGATTTCAATATAGTATTAATTGAATAAATTTTTAGTTTGGAAATAATTAAAAGTGGGCTCAGAAAATATGGGGATCTAAAACATAACACTTAAGTAGTAATAGTCAAGTATTGTCAAGTATTAGACATCTCTGAAAATAGTTGGCCATAATTTGAATCTTGACATTTAAAATTCAATTATTTAATAAGGATGAGGTCGTGAAATTGGAGTAAGGTTTAACCTATATTTAATTGATTAACAAGTCACTTTCCAAAATAGTTAGACGCACGGTACTTTATTCGGCACTTTAAAGGGCCTTTCTTTTACTCGGGTATTTAGTTCAAAATGGCTTATTTGTGCGAGATTTTAATTTGAAGTTTGATCATGTAAGTAATTTAATTGATTAGGCCTTAATTCATAAGTAAATCCCGATTATGATTAGACCTATCTCTGATGAATTGGGTAGTATACAATTTTTGAATTTTATCATATTATTAATAATTTCGAAACATCATTTTGAACTCAATATTCATAATTTTATAAGCTGATAACTAAATTTCAAGTATGGAGTTTAAAATTGTGTCTACATTATTATTATATTATATAATTTTCTCAGCCTCAAGATGGTTCCAGCCGAGTATGTCGAAGGCGTTCTGTGTTAAAATTGAATTTATTTTTTAATAGTCTGAACGAGGCTGTTCTGGTATATATCATCAATCACGGACGCATTTTTGTAACGCGTCCATTAGGCAGAGTCTGGTTTTTACCCCGACATTCACGGGCTTGCTTGCCGCCAAGTGCATGATGAGGGGACCTGCAGCTTAAACTGGGATCCTAACCACCAGAACCTTCAGAACCTCGGTAAAGGTACATAGAATACTTTCCAGATGTACCGGCTCAGGGATTGAACCCTGGAACTCTCTGGTGAAGTTCGGGTGCCTAACAAACTGACCCTCCGAGGCTCTTATTATATTAACATTATTGTTCATATTATTATCCAAAATGGTTTAGATCGTGAAAAAATTCAGAATATTCTAGAATAGTACATTACCGAATATTCAAGATTGTCGAGTACTTTTAATATTACACAATATTCAATCAAAGCACTCTCTCGAAGCCGGACAAGCAGCTTCATTTTTATCCAATGATTTACATCAGCAAATCCTATAATTGTTGTATTTCTCGAATATAGAAATACTCCATGGACTTGATGAATTTCTAACAAGAAATAGTACACTTGAAATCAATCATCTTTGTCATGAAACAAATTGAGTACAATGATGAGAAAACGTGGACGAGAAAAGGTGGAATGGGAATTGAACCAGAATCCGGAATCGGAAAATCAGGGCCAGAATTGTAGTTTTCTCAAGTCGAATATCCCAGGAGTCGAAATAGCTAGGCAGCATCATTCAGAAGCCAAACAAGAACTATAATGCATTATGCAACCCACTCAAACGGTAGTCCGGCTCGTAATAAAGAACAATGCGCTGGTTCAATCCGCGCCTCATTCTAGGAGACTTTTATCACCCCGTCCTCTTCCATAAATAAATTATCTCAGCGCGGAGTGTATACTTCTTCGTTCGCATGGCTAGTCCCTTCCTAACAACGTTCGTAGCCACTATAGTATCAAGTATACTATACAGTCTGTGTGGGCTTATTGTTAGTCGCACCTTCATTACTCCCAGCTTGGAAGAAGAGAATTTCAAAGAAAAAATTAGAGAAAATTCATATTAGATTAAATTTCCTTCTCTACTTTCTCACGCTCCTAAATTACAGACTAAAAAGGCTGTTGCCCTTTGTATGTACTGGGATGGTATACAAAAACCGAAGATTGAATTTCGTTCGAGTTATTAGCTCAGTTTGCAAGGTTCCAAAGCAAGCAAATCCTTATTCTTCATGGATTAGATCATCAAAATACCGCTGCGGAGTACCATGGGTGTATTTACTATCGATCTTCACATTTGTGCTCATTTAAAGAATACATGTCTTTCTTATAAGTATCAGATAAATTTGATTTCTTATAGATGGAGGTTTTTCTCTAACCGAAAATCAGAGACCATCAGGAGGTCAATCAATGTCTTCTGTTATAAAGAACAATTTATAAATTCTCGGTAGTGTTACATTTCAAACTAACAAAAAATTTCCTCACATAAAGAATCTAAACCTTTTTACGAACTTTGTAATTCGCTATTGATTGATCATAAAATCAGTGTCATCGGAGGCTTATCAATAGATCAATCAACGCATCTCGAACATGTGAACAATTTCATCGAATAAAGTACTGTTATATTCCCAATATTGGAGAAATTTTCCTCGTGTAAGCAAGATAAACAATATATTTTGAAAAATTATAAACAAGTATTGCTAGATCATAAGAGTTCATGAAAGTTCGTTCAATAGGTGGGTCAATGCGTCTTGAAATCGTGAACAAATACATCATGTGCATCACTGTTTTATTCCCAATAATGAAAAACTCTTTCTTATATAAAAAATTTAAGCAATATAATAAAAAGCAGGTATATCTATAACATAAGAGGACATGACGGTTCCTTTATTAGGTCATTTAAAGCGTCTTGAAGACGCGAACAAACGCATTATATAGACTACCGTTGTATTTCAAATATCAAACGAGTGTTTCTCATATAAACATGGTACAAACACACCGAAATCTTTATTGAAGTTACATTCTCGAGATCCTAGGATCGAATTATATCGAAATATGTCAAAAATGCGTTATAGAAACTTTGTGTTATTACAAATGTCACACTATGTGGAAGCGATACTCCCCAGAAAATTCTCATTTATACGACAATGAAATTGGAAGGAGTAGATTTCAATAAAAAATGTAAAAATTACATGGACATCTTAAGAACACTTCTCCGAATGCCAAGTATGCATTAATTTTTTATTATAATCCCCCATGCAACCCCTTTCAGCAAGCCTCATTAACCATCACCTTAATGAGGATAACGTATTTTTCTGTATGTTGGTCGTTAATATTACTTTTGTTATCAATTTTTCAGACAATGTTTATTTGTTTCAGAAATTTTTTTTTCACACGCTACAGAAAATTATCGGTATTTTCACAACGAAGGAAACTCATTGGGTATAATAAAAAATCAGTACGGCTGGTTTAATTTCTTGATAACTGTTAAAAACAATTTTGTATTGCTTGAACATAACTTTTGACTGGAATGAGGAAGAGACATGTAATTTTTTTGCAAACTTTCCAACAAATTTAGTCACCTCCTCTTTTATTGACACTTTTCAATACTCACCTTTATTACAATCCCTTAGCGGTCATTATTTATATTATAATTCAGGATATTGAACATTTCTAAAAATTATTTTTTCTGCTATTTTTTAGAAATATTATCTGATTAGAAAAATTGATCAGAAAATATTTTGAGTCCACCTTTCTGATCAAAGCATGTGCAGATTTTGCATATTTTTCAACAATTTTTCGAACGTAGTCATGACGTTTTTTTTATTCTAAAACTACACAAATTCCAAGAAATTTTTTATTTTCCAATTTTTAAAATTAGGTCAGAATTCAATTATGAACCAGCTTGTGAAACCTTAATAAGTTCGACAGGCAACCCAATCGCTCCCGACGACCTGAAATTGAGAAGTGGATTTATTTGGTCCTTCTGAATGGTGTGATTATTGTAAACGAAAGTGTATAAAACGACTCAATAAGCTGAATCGCCTTAACAAATTAATTGAAATTTGTTAAGGTATCTACCATTATTAAATAAAATCCAATTTTATTTTGATAAAATCAGACGAATTTTCAAACAGTTAGTTAAATTTTCAATTACACAGAATTTTTCAACCAATAGGAATAATTTTCTACCGAAAAAAAAAGAATTTTCAACTGAAGACATGAATTCAATTTTAAATCAATAACGGTACATTTACTTGAAATCAGAAAAATGCTATATCCATTGGTCAGTGTATTATCAAAATAAAGAGAGTAAGCAAGTGAGGAATCTTCTTCAAATACATAAAATTACTGTCATTACCATATAATATATGTACTGTAAATCCCAGAAATATCCTCTATCTGAAGTTTGATAAAACCGTTGCAAAAAATTGAAAGCTACAATTATCCGACGACCGATAATTTTTAGCAGGAGTCGGACTTTTTTCCTTCCTTCATTTTTATAATGCACCGACCATCAGATAGCATTTCTCTGATTTTAATTAAATGTAAAGTTATTGATTTGAAATGAAATAAGTCTAATTCGTGTATCTAATTAACATTGCCATTTTTATATTATCACTTTTCTGTTTGTTTGAATACAACTTTGATTATGATAAACTCAATTATCTCTGCTGCAGAAATGTATAGCATAATTCATAAAGCATACTATATAATGTATAATGTTGATCCATATTATCGGAAATAGTCAATCCCAAGACAGTAGGAAATGAGAAATATGAAATCTGTCATGACTTTCTTTCACAAAAACTGAGAAGGATACTCATGAAGTTCATCTTTTCCATTTCCCTTTTCCCATTACATAAAGCTTCTCAGTCCTACCCATGATAAGACAAAGGCGCATTAGTTTACAACAAAGCACGTCGTGTAAAGTTTTTCCTTGAAAGCTTCTATCGGGCTTTGAACGTGAAAAAAGCTCAACTGCTTGCCCTTTTCACGGATACATGAATCTCGTTGAGAAAACATTCTTGAAAAAGTGTCATTTTTAAAAAGTAAAAATCTTTCGGTAAGGTTGAAAACAAAAATAAAACTAGAAATTAACTAAAATATACATTTTTCAACACATTCTAGAGGAAGCTAAGCCATTTCAAAACAACGTCACACTGCCAGGGTATTGGGAAGTGAAAGATTTTTTGACGATTTGTAACGAATAGAAATTTTTTGAAACGCTTGAAAAAAAATAAAAATAGGTGATTTCAATTCACAAGTTCAGTGTCTAAATACAATTTCATACACTTTCCCCTATTGACCTCGTTACCGCTTTTTCAAATTATGAATCATTTTTCCCTTTTCACATGAAACTCCTCCTCTTTTTTCCCTCTATGGAGACTGGAATAATAGAACACAATAGAAACATTTAACAATTCTCCGTTGAAAGTTAATTCTTCTTAATTGAAGAGTCAACTAGTATATTTTTGGTTGAGAATTCATCTCTTCCGATGAAAAATTGTACTGTTCGGTTCAAGCTTTAACTATTTGTTTGAAAATTCATATTTTCGGTTAAAAATTCGAATGTTTTCTAGGCAATTCGTCTTTTTGGTTTAAAAACTCCACAATTTGGTTGAAATTGTTTCTTTCTTGACAAAAAACATTTTTTGTTTCAAATATCAAGGAGGCTGTTTTCCATTCAACATTACAATTTTTTCTTACTTAAAACATGATTTATTATATTTTTTGTTGAAAATGAATCTTTTCTAGTTGAAAATTCGACTACTTATTTGAGAATTGTAGATCTTTGTGAAAAACACATTTTTATTATTAAGCACTGCTCATTTTGGAATGAAAGTTGAAGGTGGTTGTTCAAATTTTATCGTTGAATTCTTGTTTTATTTTCAGGAATTCTATATATTGCGTTGAAGAATGAAAATTTGTTTAGAAATTGAAAGATTTGGTTCAAAATTTATCTTTAGAGATTTAAAATTCAACTATTCGGTCAAAATTTCAACTATTTTGTTCCAAATTCGTATATTATTCTGGAAACTTCAACTATTTGGTTGTGAATGCAACTGTTTCCCTGACAATTAATTTTACTTTTTTAAGTCAACTAATTAGTTTGAAATTTATCATGGTATGTCGAAAATTGAATGTAGTAAACAAGTTCACATGAACTTTTGTATTAAACTAAAACTGGGCCTTCTATAGATTTTTATTACAAAAAAATATCTGCAAAAATTAAAATTTGAATTTTCAAAAGAATGGGCTCGTTCGCATTTTTAACTATATGGTGCTCATATCACGAGCATTCTGCTTTCGGTTTGCAAATCAGCATAAGTGATTTTTAAAATTTTGAGACAAATCAGAAAAATCAATTTTTGTATTCGAAATGGTAATTTTTCAAGCTGGAAAAGGGAAGAGAAAAGTTCTGTCGTACCCTGTCCCTTTTCCAGCTTTATGATTTCTTTACAAAAATGGTCAGAATTATTCTATAAAAAAATGTATGATTAAAAAGTCCTTTCTATTCAGGCGTCCACTTTGAATTATGTAAATAAAAGAAGTTTTTCTGCTTCAAACAGATGTTTTAAATATTATAAATGAGCATGATTTCCTTGATCTTCAAAAAAGTGTAAAAAAAGAATTATTTTAGTGAAAAAAGTTTCACTATAAAAAACCGTATTTTTAAATATTATGCATTAACACAGCTTCCTTACTCTTCAATAGAGTGTATGAATGTTATAGATTAATCTTCTAGTTATTTACTACAAGAAACTATCCACCTAGAAACACTACCCAAATCGGGTAGTGTCACGCCTACCCCTAGAGGCTCGCCAAAAGGGAAACGGCTTAATGGTATAAAAAAAAATCGATTCGTCTTAAATCAACACAACTTTTCTATTTTCGCAGCAACATTAAATTATGAGAATAACAGAATTTTTACTATAAAAATCGATTTTAAATATAATATAAATGACGATAAATTCCTTACGCTTAGATGAAATGTGTTAATATTATAGGTCAATCAATTCATGTCGAAACAAGGAATCTTTTATATTCTTGCATCAACTTTGAATTATGTTAATGAAAAAAGTTTTACTATGAAAAACCGATATTCAAAATATTATTGAGTGCTAAAAAATGCAATAAATATTTTCAGAAATCACGCATCCGGACAATTACTTAGAACATTCTATTAGACATTTTTAAATTGTGGAAGGTTTGATTAAATGAATTTGAAAACTTTGGTGAATGTCACAATTACAAACCCTCATCTATGAGGCAGCAAAATTTGCTTCTTTTGCTTGAATGTTGAACTGTCCGGTTGTAAATGCAAATTTTTGGTTTGTAATTTTGGTTTGTTTGTGAAAAATTCAACTATTCGCTAGAAAAATCATCTTTCCTGGTTGAAGATAAATCTTTTCATGTATAAAAGACAACCGTTTTTAAAAACATTCGACTATTCAGCTTAAAATTTCAACTCTTTCGTTGAAAGATCATCTCTGCAGGTAGAAAATTAATCTTTTTTCGTTGCAAATCCAACTATTTTGTTGAAATTTCAATATATTTCGGGGCCTAGGCGATACTACATACGTCGAATCTATACATGATGAACTCTGCACATTAATTGTACACAATAAAAGTCTAAACACACAAGTCTACACATGCCAGTCTCCACGTTTAACTCTCCAACTTCATATAAATGAACGTCCCCAGCACTGTACACATAAAACTGTACACGCAAAAGCTCTGTACATTGAACTCTACAAGCTAACCTCGAAAATTTTGAAGCTAAAACATTAAAGTCTACAGATTAAACTCTTCATGTTCAACTCTGCACATTTAACTCTACACGTTATATACTGTCAACATATGAATTTTTCTCGTAAAAAAGCCTACAAATTAAACTGGGGAAAATAATGTCTACACGTTAAAATCACCCAGTACTTAAAACTTATCTGCATCAAGGATTCAGAAACATACAATAAAGTTGACAAAGTTGAAAAATTAAAAATAATGAAACCGAAATGGTGGCAAGGATTTTGAGAAGTTGACGTTTCAGGATAAAAATATTAGATTCTAATGATTCTCTTCGGGTCTTACTTATCGGAGTGCTATAGATTATAGTGAGTCCCCTCGCCTCTGACGTATGAAGGTACTAAATTATAGTGAGTCTTCGCGTCTCTTACTTACTGGGGTGTTAGATGAAGGTGAGTCCCCTCACCTAGGGGGGTTTGGATTCGGAATTTTTCTTTATTCTTTTACCGTAACTCTGAAGGTTTGGGTTATACCTTATCTCAAGCTACAGATTCCTTCAGAAAAGTTGAGTGATCTTCTGAGCGAAGGCACTCTATATCAAGGATCTACAATTGCTTTTGGGTCGGGTCTCTGGTCAATTTTGAGCAAAATCAGGGCAGATTGGTTCCGATACGGTCATTATTATAAAGAAAACCTCAGACTCAAAATGGTGACAGCCCAATATTTCAAAGGCATTCTTCTGGCCTTGATTTCGATTTTTGTGCAAATCTTTCTACACTGAACTATCTTGGTATGTATCTTTAGTCACGGACGCATTTTATAATGCAGTCAATTGATCTGATGTAAGCGAGTTCGGTTCCCTTCTTATTCTATCATCCATGGACTAGATTGGGATCAAGTGCAAGTTGGGAGGGGGGGGGGGGGCGACTGCAGCTTAAAGGGGCACTCGAACCACCGGTACCTCAGTGTAAAAGTGCATACAAAAATTTCTAGAGGTACCGACTCAGGGATTGAACTCCAGACGTCTAACAGAAAGTCCGAGCGCCTAACTACCTGCGCCACTGTTATTATCATATATTCAGTTATTATTGTGTTTTTAAAAACTTTTTCCCGGATAAACTTGAGTTTTCATTATCAGCCACGGGCTGTAAGTCAAGGGCCTGAATAAATATAGAGATGTTATTAATTCAATACGCTGTTTTTATATCTCTATCGAGGATGTTATATCAACAAAAATTGGGTATAAAATGTTTAGTTGAGACTCCGTCTTTTACTGCTTTTGTTCTTACACGTCGACTGCGACCGCTGAAAGTGACATTAGCTACGTCTGGATGCTTTTTTGGGCTACCATGGATGAAAATAAAACCTCAGACTTGAAATCATTATAGTCGAATATGTCCAAGGTATTTTTCGTTTTTGTGTTGGAGTTTTGTTGTAAACCTTTCTACAAGGGGCTATTCTGGTATGTATATTCAGTCATGAGCACATTGTATAACGTAGTTGAGTGATCTGCTGAGAGAGTAGCACTAGGATACTATAATTCTGTACATTTAGTGTCGCTATATTTTTCTAATGCATTTTGGCCTGTTCAACTTGAAAATCGCATTGAAAAATTTTTTTTATGCATTTGTTTCCAAAATATCATTTTTGAAAATAAATTTTGTTCCGATGATAGCTTTACTCGGTGAACCATATATCAAGATAGAAACGACCAGTCTGGTTGCGAAAGTTATCAAGATAAAGATCCTCGAATCTGCAACGAATATTAGTGCTATTTTCCCTGATCGATGTGGTAGTTGAGGTGCAATAAACCGAAATATTAAAAAAAAAATCATTGTTTCAGACGAAAATAAACATACAAAATTTCCAAAACCAATCCATGTACAGCAATTTTTTTTAATTTGTAAACTAGGGTAGTATGTCCATATGACAAAAATGATATTTTCTTTAAGTTTGACGCGTATACTCCAATGTGCAGAGTAGTGATCGTCGACCGGGACAATCGAGAAATATCTGAATTCGAGACTGTTTCTTGTTTTTCGAAGACAATATCTCGTCTCACTTCATATCCTCAAAATAAGGATCTCGTAAATATATCGAGATCGATCGAAAATGTTCATATCTATTTAATTCCGTCACGATTAGCATTAATGCTGTTGATTACTTCTTATTTCATAGTAAATAAATCAAATAAATTGGTTCTGTTCTTCAAAAAGATAATTAAATATGGAAAAACAGTTTTTTAATGTCGTCAAATTTATCCTTTCAATAAATCATTGAAAAGGGTAGAAGTAAATGAGAATATGTATCACAAAGTATTAGATTTTTTATTCAAATATTTTTTCAGTGAAAAAAGAAGTGTGATAAAACGTATTTGGCCTTACGTATAAAAATGAATAAAACTGAGAGGATAAATGCTTATATTTTCAATATTCGATGCACTCTTTAAACAAAAATGGGTATTTAAAATGTGTTTAAAATTATTTTTTTTGGACGTGTGCAGCATTTAAGTTTCCTGAAACTCATTTGGATGCATCCTTTCAAGATAACGTTTTACTCTCGTTGTGTTGCCGTCCGTCATTTTAATAGATTTAGTATTGGCTGTGAAGGAATCTTGTAAGGGGTACAGTTTACATTCAGCCTATTTCACTTTTATCTCATCCAGAAATAAATAAAAAAAACTCTCCCAATGATTTGCAATGATGCTTACTGCGTTTTGATCGGATAGTAGATCTTTCTTCGGAATTTTGATTGCTGTTAAGGTTAAATTCGAATCTACTAACTTTTTATATTTATGTGAATTTTAATAAGAATAAAAATGAGTTATTATGACAGTAATGTTTTAAAGTACACAATAAAAAATAGAAAATATTTAAGCATTTAAATTTACATCGTTATGTTTATTGACATTATGAAAATACGTAATTCACGTGAAGATTGTTTAAATTTATTTAATTGGATGCACAATACTTTGAGGAAGTTGCTTGTGGTTCTTCGTTCTCGCCTGGTTTGTCATCTTCTATTGCAATTCTTTTTTGCGTTTTCATAACTGGAAATTTTGAGCTGTCACACTCACACCGAGAATTCGCTCGACATTTGAGACGATACAAGACGAGGAATAACAAATAAATGATAGAGAATATTATCCGAGAAATTCTCGTAATTTGAATATAATATATCGAGACAGACGATCAACTCGGATCGACATGCATCACTAGTGCAGAGATTCATGTGTAAAGTCTTGACGTGTAGAATTTAATGTGCACATTCGAAAGTGTAGACTTTTTAGAGGGCAAAGTCGACAATCAAATAGAATTAATGTGCAGGGTTGTTATGTGTGGGCTGCAGTCTGTAGACTTTAATGTGTAGGCTTTAATGTATGGACTTTACAGACTCTTATGTGATGAATTCAATGCGTAGAGTTGACCACCTAAATGTGATGTGCACACTTAATGTGCAGAAGTTTACAATTAGTGGATCCGATATGTGTATTAACGATACCGAGCCTATATTCCGACTAAAAGTTTTAAGCACTTAATATTCACTTCAATAAATATGAATCTGATTTGAAAAAGTTAATTCCGATATCATTGCCAAAATACCAATATTGAAATGCTATTACCCGAAATATTATAACCGAAAGTATATTTTTGTCAGAAATCATCCTATTTCTTTTTTTCAAAAACCTTTTGTACTGTGAAGTCTGCTCAAATATTATGTCTTCATTTTAAGCAGTTATGAAATTTAATCAAAGGAGGAATTCCAACTTGAAGTGGCTGTTCGTATTTTTAACTTCACCCTAGGTGATTCAAGTTTTGTGTGATGATCTGTGACGAAGAAAAAGTGGGGTTTGAAATAGTTTGAAATAGCGTTTCATAGTATCTGAGCGGCCCAAATATGTTTTTACTTAAATTAAAGATTGAAAAGCTTCTTCCTGAATATTAATATTGCTTCAACATTATTTAGAGTTTGAGAAACTTGTATCTCCTTCTGTATCTATTCACTCTATTAGTTTTCTATCCAAGTTCCTGCTTTGTGCTAGATTTTCATTATCAGAACTCTTTATAGTATCTGTTGACACTACTTTGTCAGAAGAATGATCTACCTTTGAAACGATGGTCACAAAGGAAGTTATCTTCACTCAACCGCATTCCAAAAACACCTTCACCGACAATGTTAATCGGTCGATCGTTGTCTCTCTATATACTTTAACGTCAAGTCGAAACTTGCTTTTCACTGTTAAAGCGATGCACTTTCCAGGATTAAAATCCGCCTCAGCTTATACCTTCCTTTCCGATTTACTCATCAATTGCTATTTTCAACTTCGTGACCTAGTTGTTGTAAACTCTGATACCTAAGAACTCACAAGCAGCTTTTTAAAACACTTTTCGAAGATCCAAAACGATTTTCGGATCTTGAAGAAGCTTCTTTAAATAATTTGATATCCTATATTTCATACTGGACTCAATGAGAAATAACCATTATTAATCGTATTGAAATTGATACACGGCCTTTGTTGATATTGAGATTTGAATGTTGATTTACCATCAACAAGATTCAGTCCAGAGATTGCTTGATCTATAGGAACATATATGTGGCAGGTTTAAGATGAGCGGTATGGAGTCCTTCATACCCTGGTATCCCCGGAAAGTATCTGACATTTTGGTATACTAGAAGTGAGATTCAATTCTGGTGAACAATGATGATATCCCTTCAAAGTTTTTTCTATTGAAAGCCACAATCTTCTTACAGAAACTGTCCCACTTTCGAAAGCACTCCTTATACGCATCTTTTGGATTAGCTGACAGCTACTAACAGGAAAAACAAGAGGAATTCGCAGGAAGCAAAATCAGGACTGTATGGGAGCTTCGGATGTTGTGTAAGGCCGTGTTCCACTATAAATTACTGAATAATATGCGATGAATAAATAGGTTTATTGTTGCGGTGAAGGACGCAGTCGCTACTTTTACACTAATCAGGCTCGAAATTTAAAAAAATATAGTTCTTGGAATCCGAGATCTTCCTTTATCTCTTTGGAAGACCACTAATCTAGTTTCAATTTTTTAGAAAAACTGTTCGAAAAGTTGAAAAATAGTCTGTACATTCAGATGCTGGTCTGTAAGTCCGAAAGAATAGAACTTATTGTTACTGAGGAGGGAGGTAACACAAGAGCTTCAGTGAGCACTCAGTATCATGGCAGCTCCAATGAAACTAGAAAGTCTTCAGCTTCTTATTTTCTTCTCTTTCAAGAAACGTGGCCTGCATCCGGCAGTCAGAATCGTCTTCCTTCCAGCTCGATTCTCTCATATTTAGCTCGTTAGGTTTGTCAATCCGAAGGTGAGTGTAGATTCTGAATTTTACAAATCGAACTCTTTTTTCGATCATTGATTTTACTTTATCTTACAAGTTTCATCTGACCAAAATTCATTTTACAAAACTTTCATGTCGCATCATTTTCACTTTTCCGAATTATCTTTTGACCTGACTTTCGTTGATGAAATCATCATACGACCTAGACAATTTATGTTTGGCACTAGTTTATATTTTATTTTTGGGTCTGTTATCAGCCTTATTTTCATTGTCCAAGTTACCATTCTATCAATTTTATCCTGACCTAATATTCATTTGAACGATTGACAGTTTCCTGTAATTTCTTTTGGCTTTAGTTACAAAAATAAAACTAGGTTGAATTACAATTTCAGTAACTGAGATTTATGAGGGAAATTCTTCAACACACAATGATTCAGTATTATTTAAAAGTTACACGTCTATAAACTTTTATGTATGTTTTACGTACCCCATTTTTCAGAATTTGTCGTGGAGAAGAACTTATGAAACATCTGTTGGTTTTTGCAGCCCGCGGGTGTTGGTGAAGTGAAGTATGATTTTAAGTCGGGTACAAAAAAGTGTTTGAAACCAGGTAGTCCCATCACGAACCAAGAACTTTCCGAGTTTCGACAGGGAAAAATAAATCACGCCTATGCCCCAACCAGTTGATGTAGTAAAGCAGCGTGTTCTTCCTCAGCCCTCACTATCCTGTTTTATAAATCTACAGTTTCGAAAGATACCTAACTCTCTTTTGCTTTTCGTCGTAAATACATCCTTTTCGAAATTCAAATTAATATTATAAAAATATAGGTTGAATCCTTGTAAGTAATCAATTATAAGTGAACGGGGTATTTTTATTTCGTAAGATTGAAAATATAAACTATATAAAAATCCATAATTGAATAAATTCTTAAATGATAAGATTTCTTCAATTTTTGAAACAATAATTAATTATCTTGTATTGCAAATGCTTGAAATAAGACAAATTCTTATTTATATTTAACAACTTTGAATTGCAAACGATCCAAATCAAACAATTCAGATTGGGTGTAAACTGAAATTCAACAATAAAAAGTTTAAGACTAAGATTTTGAAAAAAATAAAGTTTCAATATGTTATAAACTGAATAATTCCAGATCAGAATTTTCAATTTTCAGTACATAAAAAAAAGATAATTCGATAATAAGATTAATGAAACACATTGTTCTCAGATCAAGAAAAAATGTCACTGTATTTTTCTATGTTAAAAAAGGAAAATTTCAAAATCATAAACCTTAAAAATGGAATTGCTCAATAAAAAAATGTTAAAAATAAAGTAATTTTAAAAAGAAAACATAAAAATTCAAAACATATCTACGAGAAAACGATACAATTGAAAGGAATCCGAACCTTATTAAAAACTGAAAAATTGTTTAATTACTAAAAATTGCGCTATCAAAACTTTTTTAGGCTCAAGCCCTTTAACATTTCAATTATTTTAAGTAAATTTGAATCTTTTTAAAATAACTTACTTCCAAATCGTCGAACATACTTTTCAAAATTCAAACGTTTTGAGTTTCATTGCAAAATTGAAACTTGTGAAAGGGAAAAATTGGAAGATCAGCGTACAATTTTTGAAATTTCACTAGTTTAAGCTTTTGGATTCGAATTTTTTTCCTGCTGACTTCGAAACGTCAGTACTTTATTAGATTTTGAAATAAAAAATGATTTGATTTTCAATGCCTAGTTCTCAAATCTTCTCATCTATAATGCTTGAATTCCAAACATTTTTTTTCGTAATTTGTCATTCTTCTGAATTTCTCTTAAAGGCAGTTGATTTCCAATTATTCAATTACAAGTTTTCTAAACTGAAAATCTTGTGATCATCAAATCATTCAGTTTGATAAGTGACGATTTCAAAAATTTTTTAAAAGCCAACCATTTTGTACGTTTAAAATTAAAACCAAACAATTCAGAATATTCAAATGTAAAGTTTTCAAATATGAGACTCACTATCAAGGTTTTCAAAATGAAATCTTATAATTTTAGAAGATTAAATAGTGGAATTTTCCTAAAATTTTCAATATTTGAATTTGAAGCGATCATTGATTTGAGAAGGCACGAATGATGATTCTGTTCAATACAAAAGGGCATAAAGTACCCTATCGTAATTGTAAAAGAGAATAATTTTTCTTTTATATTAAAAGAGTTGTCAATCGTTAAAGAAGATATTATCCGCTCACAACCTACCGAATTTTTATTTTTACGAATTGATACTGAAATTCTGATTTCTCCACCTATAGGTATTTAAAAAAAGGTAAGCTTTTCTTTCAGTGAAAAAAACAGAACCCTTATTTAACAAAAATATTCATTTTTTATCTCCATTTTTGACCTTCTTGCTTTTGAAGCTAAAAGGCTTCAAAATATTTAAAATATTTTAAACAAATACAATGTTCAGAATGTTATTTTTTGTTTTCGATTGTTGAATGTACAATAAATTGAACTAACACTAAATCAACACAAACTAAATGAAGATTACACTATTGTTAACTTTGAAGAAACACTCATAGTGGTTATTATATTAATTACTATATTGTAATATTAAATAAAATATGAGTTTGTTCTATTGAACATTTTATTTTGTACATCATTTGTTTTTTATTGATAATAAATATAATGAACAATCTAATTGTTTGAATAATTTTTTTTGCATGATTAAAAAAGCTCCTACTGATATGGCTGAGACGCTTCCAAATATACTTTCAGATTTTCTGTGACTTTTAGTGTGATCTAGCTATATGTCCGAACATTAAAATCCAAAATCAAAGTATTTTTCTAGCGAGAGTAGATGGGGAAAAACAATGTTCAAATTGAAGTATTTTCATTTTGAAAAATGTATTTGCCTTCCATCATATTCTCATAACGTCGTCTGGTGGTCGCTTGAGATAAATTTTGTTTCAATAGTTGCGTAATCAAGTAAGAAATATTATAAAAAATCGAATTGCTCGGATAATAGTTTTTTTGCATGAATAAAAGAACTCCGAGAGTTATGGTCAGGATGCATCCAACGATATCTTTAAATTTTTCCTGGGGCTATTAGTTTCTTCTTGCTATATGTCCGAATATTGAAATTTGCGGAACGAACGTGTCACTTGAATAAATAACACGAGAATTCTAGATCAATCTAAAATATCTATACCATACACCTATATACCTATTCACCGTATACATATATAACCACCTACATACTACTTTTTTCCAACCGTACAAGTCACGCCTACCCTGAAAGGGAAATGGCTTAATGACATAATAATATGAAAATGCTTTTTTGTTATGTGGTGAGAGTGAAGGGGATAAAAACAATGTTCAATTGATGAATTATGTTCACTACGCGTGTTTTTTCAAAGTTTACAATAGTGTAATCTTCATTTAATTTCTGTTTATTTAGCGTTAGTATGATTTATTATACACTGAACGATCAGAAACGACATTTTTTTCTGAAGATTGTATTTTTGTTTAACTTTTTTTTTGCGATGATTAAAAAAACTCCTGGGGGTATTTTATTGAAGTATCTACTAATGTGCTTGAAACTATTTCTGGACCGATACATTTGTTTACATTGAATTCCGAATTATTTATAACAATTCAATGGTTGAAAAATCATTCATTGGCATGATTCGAAAAACTCCTAGAGATATGGCTGAAACAAATGCAGATACGTATTCATTTTTTTGATAGGAGAATTACTTTTGTTCCAATAAATTCCCCAATTTTCAAATCTATGTGTATTAGGGTGATTTTTTAGCCTTTTTTTATCCAACTTGACACCCTTATAATTTTTGAAAAATATTTAGTGGTAAATCAAGGCCATTTTAGGGCAAAAATGCTAATTTCTAATAAAATTGATGCTATCCATTGATCAATATGTCTGGCGCATATGAATTATGCTCATTACAACTAAATATTGCCTTAAGATTTCTTTCAGATTCTTAAAATGACATACAAAGGTCGTTCAAGGCCATTTAAGTAAAAAAATGGCTATTTATTTCAAATTGACGCTATTTAATGATTCTTTATTTCTGGCGTACATGAATTGTGTCCTTTACAATTGACAATTGCACTCAGATTTTTTCAGATTTTTACAATAACATTTAAAGGTCGTTTAAAGCCATTTGACGGCAAAAATGGCTATTTAGAGTTGAATTGACGCTATTTATTGATTTGCTATTTCTAGTGCACATGAGTTTTGTTCTTCACAATTTAATATTGGACTCAGATTTCTTTCAGATTTATACAATAAGATTCAAGTCAGTTTAACGGGTTGAAATTGAAGAATTTTGAATATTGTGGACCTACGATGTTCAATAATTCTAAAAACTTTGAAAATTATGTGTTTTCTTATTGAAAACTTTCAAAGCTATGAATTCAAACTTGAATCGTTGAAAATTATACAATTCCGAACTATTTCGAATTCAAGAATCTTGAAATTGAATGATATAATATTCAATTGTCGGAAATAGGAAAACTTCAAAAAATTCACATTATTTAAAATCATTCAAAATTAAAAAGGATTTAAATTGTTTTTAAATCGAAAGCGTTCAAAACAGTAGAATTTGAATGTTTTTCTTTCACATTTGAATAATTTTAAATTTAAAGCGATGTTTTAAACCCAATAAGATACAGCATATAATGCAATCTACCATGATAATAAGGGTGAAATACTTTAGGTTATTTTCTCGGTAAGGCCACCGACAAACCAGAAAAATTTTTCTAATATTCCGGACATATAAGAGACTTACATTTTCAATTTACGAATTAAAGTCGAATTTCATTGTTGCAAATCCACTGGACTCATTACGAAAAAATGTTTAACTGTAAAGTTCCACAAAGATTAGATTTAGTATGAGATTTTCCTCTACTGACCGGCCTAAAGAAAGAATGAAGAAAACTCCCTCACTTTTATTGTGAGAAAATAAATCATTTCCGGTCATAAAACACAAATTGCAATAAACGTCAGTAATTGTAACGAGATAACGTCTTCTTATTGGAATTTAAACTGAAAATGGTCACTAAATTCAGTGCAATGCAATGTCGAACGTCAAGCTAATTAAAGCACGAATCAGCAGATAAAGTGTTAATTTGACTCGCCGCTGACGTAATCCAATCAGAGGTTGGTTCAACTCAGTAATTCGCCAGTAACAAGGAGATATCGTATATCTCGGTCGAGAGATAGAAATGGGAGAAGGAACCTCAACGAGGGAAACGGGGAATCAAATAGAAACATGAACTGAATATATGGGACTATTGTTACATGCTTATTGTATTGAATTTCTAAGCAATAATTCTGCTTCGTTCAACTTTCGTTCTAAACTATTACATTTTCATAATTACTGCAGAAAACTATATAATAATATATTTTGAATTCAAAGTGGCAAGCGAAACCCGATTTCGGGGAATCTGACCCTGGTGATATCACGCAATAGTTTGGGGAAGAAATATATTGTTTTCCAAGGCAAAATATGAGACACGTTTTTTTTTTTTTTATTTTCACCAAAAATTTTTTTCTGTACTTAGGGCTATTGGAATATTAAGGGAGAACCATCACTAAAAAGGAAATGTCAGATATCTTTAATGGTTTCAATACTACGACGCACTAAAAAAGAGTTCTGATACGTTCTTGATAAAACCAGTCTTCAAAGTTTAAATACAAACATTTTCAACCAAAAAGATGTGTATAACTAAAAGTAGAATTGTTCAATTTTCAGCTGAAAAAACTAATTTTCAACAACAAAGAGATGAATTATCATTCAGTTTAATTCAACAAAAAACAAGGAATTTAAAAAGAATGATGAATCTTAAACCACAAAGATGAATTTTCAAAAAACAGGATTACTTTTGCATGAATCTTCAACGAAATAGTTCAGTTTTCTAGCTAAGAAGTCTAATTTTTTAGAAAACAGATGACTTTTGTACCAGAAAAGAAGAATTTTCAATCTAGAATGATGAATAACCTAATAGTTGAATTTTCAGCTTAAAAAAAATCATTCTAAAAAAAATCGTTGAATCCTCAACAAAAATGATCAATTTTGAACAAGATGGATTAATTTTATACCAAAATAGATAAATTTTCAACAGAATATATGAATTTTTTACCAAGTATTTGAATTTTCATTTTGAATAGAAATATGTTTTACCGGAAATGAAGTAGCTAAAGTTTCGGATAAAAAATTAATTTTTAACAAAAATAAATTCCACAAAATATTACAATTTTCAAATAAATAGTTTGATTTTTAACCGAATGCTTCAATTTTCTACCAAAGTAGTTAAATCTTCAACCATAAATGTCAATTTTCAACAAAAAAGGTTATTTTCTACCAAGTTATTGAATTCTCAAGCCAAAAAGACGAATTAAACTTGAAACATAGAAGTTGATTAAAAAAAAATGAATTCTCAACGAAAAATTTATTTATTAATATTTCAAAAAAATAATTTAGAAATAGAGGTGTAAGATCCTCCATTCGAATTTCTCATATAAATTTAGACGCGCTTGAACATTGGAAACATTGTGATTAATTTTCAACCAAGCAGTTGCATTTTCAACCAAAGAGGATGCATTTTTCAACAAGAAGAATAATTTCTTACCCAAAAAAGACGAATTTTCAATTTAAAATTATTATTTCAAACCAAAAATGAAATAGTGACATTCTGAGTGATGAAAATAATTTATAAAGAAAAAAAGCGAATTTGTTTGAAAATAATTACTTCTTCAAGCACAGAGATGAAGTCTCAACTAAGATAATGAACTTCAAACAAAAACGACAAATGAATTTTTGAGGAATAATTTTAAAATTTAACCAAAGAGTGGAATTTTCCACCAAAAAGTTGATTTTTTAAGCAAATGGATTAATTTTCGATATAAAAACAATAAATTATTGACAACATAGATGAATTTTTAACCAAGAATTTGAATTTTCAACTATATAGTCGAATTTTCACCTGAAAGAGATATATTCACAAACAAAAATAAAATCCTTAAATTGACAGTTCACGAATTTAATTTTCAACTAAAAATGGAACGAATTTTCAACAAATAATTAAGTTTTCAACCACCAGGATATATCTTCAACAATCAAAATATATTCTGAACAGAGTGGTTCAACTTTCTACAAAGTATTTGGTTTTTGAACTAAAAAAAGATAAATTTTTAACCAAATAAGATAAATTTCTAACAAAAAATATAATAGTATACTCTTAATTCGAAAAAATTAGGTTTTAACCTAGAATAAGTAGGTTTTCTGATTGCGTTATATTAATGTAGTTCAGTTAAGCGAGGAAATGAAAAATATGTGAAGTTTTTCGAGAAAAACAAAAAAAAATTTCAAAGGAGAAAAAAGTGAATAGACGGTCCCCAGTTGTGTTGAGATAATCTGGCTTCTAAGTTAATCTTTGAATTATATCAATGTTCTGAAATGAAAAAAAAATATCTGTAGAATTGAACTAAAAGTTTTCTCATACTGGAATTGAATAGAATTCACTCATTATTCATTATATGATTGACGATTATATAAAATTAAATTCATACTTTATATTTAAACATAGGACGGAGTCATGTTCAGTGTTACAAAACATTTTTAGGGTGGTTCACCGAAATTTTCACACGAGTCACAATTGTCACAAATTATATCAGAGACATAATTTCAATTTTGTTTGAATCAAATAAGTATTTCTTTGAATCAACCAAATCTCTATTTGACTTTGTAAAATCGGTCATAAATCTGAAAAATGAAGCCAAAGTTGTAAATGATTTAAAAATAATACTCTTTAGAGTGAGTAATCAACACGTCAGTTTAAAGCAACATTTATGATTCAAGGAAAACAATTCCTACAAACTGAATACTGCTCGTTAAATTCTTTTCTGCGATAGTAAAACTGTGAGTCCAGTTATATGCGTCGAACGAGGCTATCCTCAATCCTAGCGCCGTTCGTTCTGGTAATCCCATTTCTGTTCGTCGACGAGTCATTGTTCGCGAAATTCGGCTCACTGGAGAGCGCAAATATGCAGAGAGCGTCCGAATTGCAATGGGCTGCAACTCGAAATCAACTCATCTCAATTCACCTGAAATATACGTTAGCTTCTTAGTTTCTAACTGAATTTTTATTTCTGTCCATTTTTTTATTAATCTTTCGAATATAAAGGTTTATTCGAAACCACCATATCATAAACCTGCAAATCACCCTTAGAAGTTAACGTTATATAGACCTTCATCGAATAGTCTCAGCTGGAGACATGTCATGCGTTCCAAAAGCGTCACTGTGACAAGTGAATAGTTCCCAAATGACCACTGAATAACGCACAATATTTTCTCTAATCGTACTTTTGGAAAAAATAATGACACTAGATGGGACTCTAGGTCGGGCCGAACGGTCTAAGTCAAGTCAAGTGACTGATGATATGAGGATGTTACAAGTTAATTTATTACGATGGCCGAAATCATTTGCAATTATGTTGTAGGTACAAAATTAGAAGCATGGTGTAGTTTGCAGTTTGTTTTTACCGCTGTTATCCTCACACAGCGGCCGTGAGTGTCGGAGGTGACAACAGTCACCTCTGGATGCTTTCTTAGAGCTACCACAGCTACCATTGTGATAAAATTAAAGTCTCAGGCTTAAGATGGTTAAAGCCCAATATGTCGAAGGCATTTTTGGTTGAAGTTGTATATTTTTATTTCTTGAATGGTATGCACGGGGCTGTCCCGTTATATATTATCAGTCACGGACGCATTTTTATAATGCAATCAAGTGATTATTATTATATTATTATTATTATTATTTTTCTATCTTTTTCTCGGGTGAACCCGGTTTCTCATCATAGTCACAGACTAAGTCAAGTGACTGATGTAGTCAAGTGACTCATGTTTTTATTATTATATTTGATTTTTATTAATATTATACTGAAAAAATTGAGGAAGCTCATTTTTCTCTCAGGCTTAAGATGGTTATTGCCCAATATTTCAAAGGTATTTTTGGTTAGAGTTGGATTTTTTTTTCAATATTACGAATGGGCTTGTCCTGGTATAAATTATCAGTCACGGAGGCATGATTATAATGCAATCAAGTGGCCTGATAAGAGTGTGTGTCCCGACATATTGGACAAAGCCGGGATTTTACCCCATCATTCACGGACTGGGTTGCAGTTAAGTGCATGATGGGGGGACCTACAGCTTAAGGTGGGTTCCGAACCACTAGAACCTCGGTAAAGGTACATAGAAAAATTTCAAGAGGTACCGGCTCAGGGATCGAACCCCGGACCTCTGAGCTGAAGTCCGAGCGTCTAACCAAATGAGTCACCGAGGCTGATATTAATATAATATTATAATATTATGATAATAACTGATGTAGCTCATTTTTCTCTTAGGCTCAACATGGTTATTGCCCAATATGTTATTATTATTATTATTATTATTATTATTATTATTATTATTATTATACCATTGAGCAATTTCCCTTTCGGGGTAGGCGTGACTTGCTTGGTTGGAAAATAGTGAATAGGTATGTAGGTACATTATAGGTAGGTATATAGGTATAAGGTAGGCAGGTATATAGGTGTTAGGTATAGATATTTTAGATTGATCTGGAATTCTCGTGTTATTTATTTAAATAACACGTTCATTCTGCAACACTGCCCAGGCCCAGGTTGCTGACCAATCTCTCTAGCGATCAGCCCAAGTGAGGAGCCTCACAGAATTGTTATCTATGGTTCCTCCCTTGGGCCCGTTAGTATCCAAGGTCTTTGTTTCAGGCGTCATTCACTCTATTGTCACTCTGCTTACAAACTATTTGTCGCCACACTTTTCTGTCCTGGCATACTACTCTAGATTCCTTCACGTCCATGCATTTTTTCATGCAAAATCTTGCGTTTCTATGGCTTCTCATGTCTTAACTTTAACTTTAACTTTGTACACTTGCTTGGTCAATCATTCATTTTTCATTCTTTCGAGTTGTCCGAACCATCTTTACTGATTTCTTTCCCATATGTCAACTAGTGTCTCTCCTGTACCACATTCTTTGAGGATTGTCTCGTTTCGTGCTTTGTCCATCAGTGTTTTCCCGCATATTATGCGGAGACGTTTCATGCCGATCGCGTTAATTTTACTCCTGTCCTTTTCTTGACAGGTCCATGTCTCGTTACCGTATACTACAGTCGGTACGAATATAGAATTATGAATGGCCATTTTTACTTTTTTTGATATGTTTATATTTGTGAGGACGGATCCTGCTCTACCGATAACCAGCTTACCCTTATTTACGTTAATTTTGAGGCTAACCAACGTACCTTGGCTGTTCGAGATCTGCACCCTCTTCGCCGAAGAAGGCAGTTCTTAGACACTTATCCATGGATATGATAGATAACCACGAGGACATAACGCATCCTTGTTTCACGCCTTACATAATATTGAACCAGTCACTCAGTTTCCTATTTACCCTTAAACTCGCATTACTACCTGTATATACTGTTTTTATTGCTTGTAGGAGCCATCCATTATCTCTGTACTATTTAAGGACTTCCCAAAATTTACTTCTATTTACCTTATCAAATACTTTTTCTAGGTCAATAAATGCACAGAAAACTTTTTTTCATACTCTGAAGCTTTTTTCTGTGATCTGTCTTAGGTTAAATATCTGATCTGTACATGATCTTGCCAGTATAAATCCACTTTGGACTTCCCATATCTTTTCTTCTGTGATTCCCATTACTCGACGAATAAGTATTTTTGAGTATATTTTACTTACGGTGCTTAGTAGGCTGATACCTCTGTAATCACTGCAGTTGCTTTTATCTCCCTTTCTTTTGTATATTGTTACGATAATTGCTTTTCTCCATAATCTGGGACTTCTCCTGTCTCGAAACATAAATTTAATAAATTCGCACAACCTGTGAGGTATATACTCGCCACCGCATTCTAGCATTTCAGCGCTAATACTGTCAACACCAGCAGCCTTACCGTTGTTCAAGTTCTTAATTATATCTCTGACCTCAGTGACACAGACTTTTTCAGTTGGGTTTTCTAATGCATTATGTTCTATGTCGCAGTTTTGTTGTCCTATATCTTCACCTCCTAATAGTTCTTTGAAAGAGTCTTTTAAAGTGTCTTTTATCCCGTCTATATCATATAGCATTTCACCTTTGCTGTGTCTCATGCTGACAAACTCTGTACTTTTACTTTCCTTCAAATGTTTATATAATAGTTTCGTAATTCCTTCAAAGTCATTTTGAATTTTGTTCTCTTCTTCTGTTCTGATTTTCTTTCTACTTTCTTCGACTAGTCGTTCAAGTTCCCTATTTTTGTGTCTGCTCTCTAAATCTGAATTAGTGAAATTTCACTAATTGCTAGTGAAATTTCACTAATTCAATTAGAGAGAAGTCGGCTACTCACGATTAGTAGAAAACTACTAATTTGATCAGTGGAAATTGTCCACTTGTGAAATTAGTGAAATTCCACTAAGCAATTAGTAATCCCTGTCATTACAGTGTGTACTAACTGAAGAGTGAAAAGTCACTAATTATACAGTAAAAATGCACTAATTGTTCAGTGAAAAAATTAATTTGTTCAAAATAAATATAACTTGAAAGGAAATTATAAAACAACACGCAGTAGTATTCCCGAATGGTCACCCATCCAAGTACTAACCGCGCCCAACACTGCTTAACTTCAGTGATCTAACGAGAACTGGTTTTTTCAGTGTGGTATGGCCGTTGACGATAATAAATGAATAAATTGATCTTGAATTCCTTTTTGTCTACTGGCCATAGTTAAATAGAACAATAATATGATAATTTCAGGGTGGCCGCTGGACCGGGAATCTCATGAGACCGGGAAAAAACGGGAAATAACAGTGCATTTATTTTTGACCAGGAATTTTACAAATTTAAAAATAGTCTTTCCAACCTGTATTTCAACCCTTCTTAAATAATTAGATAAATTGTTATATTTTACAATGTCAATGTCAATTTTACAATTACGCAATGTCATATGAGGATATGACTTCAGATTGGTCAAAATCGTTGCAGTTCACTAATTCGTTAGTGATCGCGCTAAGTTACTAATGAATTAGTGAAGCGAAACTACTAAATAATAGTGAACCATGTTTACTAATTGAGATTAGTAAAACTTTTACTAATTTATTAGTAAAATATTTACTATTTCAAATGTAAAACATCAAAATATTACTATTTGGTTAGTGAACCATACATTTACTAATTCAACTAGTGAAATTTTCACTAATTCATATTTAGAGAGTATAATAATTTTTGAGTCTATTTCTCTCCTCATCGCTAAGACCTGTCAAGTTCAGCCATCGCCAGACTTTCTTCCTACAACCGCCGTACCACACACTTCAATCGCAGTTTTAACAATGGTATCCCGTAATAAAGCCCACGCGCCCTCTATATCTTTATTGACTTCAAGCGGCTCCCAAATTTCCTTATCTATGCGTTCGTTTATGTTGATTCGCGTTTGTTTCGTTTGCTTGGTTCTCTTTCTTCTCCACCCTAAGTTCATTCTGGAGACTAAAAGGTAATTATCAGAATTGCATTCGGACCCCCTCATGACTCTTGTATCTGTAACTACTTCTCTTAGTCTTCCATCCGCAATAACAAATTCAATTATACTGCGGTTATTTCCTTTCCACCAGGTGTAACTGTGGATCATTTTATGTCGAAACCAAGTACAGTACAAGTCCGATAAGTTGCCGTCCGATAAGTGTGCACTCCCCGTAAAACGTCATCACACGCACGGCACGCACACTAATTGGGGTTCTCCCACTACGTTGCACTACGTGTGCTATTTTGCTCATGATTTGCACATTATTCTTACGCATGCGCGCACCTAACATCGTGCTATTAGAGGGGGCATCCGATAAGTCCGCAATTCCTGGAATATTCCGCCCCTACAGCCCCGAAATGAGAAACTTATCGGACTTCTACTGTATTTATAATAAATAGGCCCTTTTCTAAGCACAAGCTTTTCCCCAGAATAATTTTTTTTTGGATCTCCAAATTTACCTAGTACCCTTTCTGCATCTGTATCCTAATGTTAGACGCCGACCCATCCGTTCATATCTCTTTACGAATTTATTCTTTCACCTTGATCGCAAGTACTTATTGTATCATTTAAAGTGTCCCAGAAGGCGTCCTTAACTTCCCTCAAATCGCTATCAACTGATGCGCAGCACACTATGATAAATAATCTTCTGATTCCTACCTTCATTCTAGCCCATAGCAATCTGGATGATACAAAATCATGATTTTTGAGATGTTGTCTTGCTTTTTCATTCATAAGTAAACCGACCCTTTGACTACCATGTGATTTACTATCTACTCCGAACCATATTTCAAAACAGCCTTTCAAAACCCCATTTTCTATATAATGATTTCACAACCCTCTTTCTTCGTCTCAGGTACACAAAGAATATATAGTTTCCTTATGTGCCTAGTTTGTCGTAGTTCTCTTATCTTAAGATCACTCACGCCTCTAGCATTCCAAACACCCAGTCTCCATTCATCGTCCGAAACTCGACCTTTACGTTTACCGTGTGCATGCTTTTCGTCAATCAAAGTTTCAGTCCATTCCGAGGCTACTTCATTGTTTGTATTATTCATGTTTAGAGTGCACTCCCAACTATCACCTGTATGCGAGAGATTTGTTTTGCGAGTCGAAATCATGTCCAAATTAAGCAGTGATTTGTCGTATGGTGGAGAGTCAAGTTGTAACGTCAGTCCCACCAAAACTTCTGTTACTGGG
>CAKNXH010000197.1:169580-181504 GCA_932178445.1 Andricus quercusramuli
CATGAAAAAAGAAAGCGAGAGTCTCAATAGGTTGGTTATTTATGCTGAGAAGTTCACCAGTCTTCAGCAGCGTTGTATTAGATAGGAGTTCATATGTTCCCATCCGCAATATTACTAAATCTTTAACTATATGTTCAAAAATTATTTATTCTGCCAAAAATTCATTTTTTCGATCGAGAATTGATATTTTTGGTTAGAAAATTCAACTCTTCCAAATGGAGATTCATAATTTTAGTTTAAAAGTCATTACTTTCGTTAAGAATTGATCTTTTTCAGAAGAACACTCTACTGTTTGTGTGAAAATTCATGTATTATTTTGAAAATTCACCATCTTGTTTGGAAATCGATTTCCTTTGTTCAAAAATACATGTATTCTAATTATAATTCAAATTTATCGACTTTAGAAACAAGTTCAAGAAATTACTTATCGTCCAATGAAGTCACTTTGACAAATGAATAAAAACTCATTTAATTTTACATATGAATATTTGCAAGCCTAACAAACAATATTTATAATAAACTTGAGAAATTCAGATTCTGAATCAATTGTTCTGAAAAATCCGAAATACTCAAATGGCTCTATAACATAAGAAATTATACCTCGAAAAATCTTGAGATAAGCACTGAAAAAAATCTGGAATTGTGAGGAAATTTTTTTACGGGAATTGAGTGGAAACCTGGATGGAAAATAAAGTTTGCGAAATTCAAAAGTAAATATTTAAGGTATTTTGATTTTGTTTGTAATCTTGACTTACTGTAAATAAGACGCAGCATGCTAAAACCCATTTTCATGTTGTTTATTCACATTGCTGTATCTCTATAGATCGCATCTCATTATTGCAGTTTACGTAATGAGTTGAGACGCTATTATCTCGCAGTGGGAGAAACTCTACCTGTGTTTCAAGAAATCTAGGGTTCAGCACCAGAAGCGTGCCTAGGGAAATCCGTTTTCTTTTCAATTTTCCGGAACAATAATTCGAATTTTTTTTCTTTCATTGAAGAAATGATCTTCTATTTTTGCCAGATTTTGAAAATAATATATAGAGCTTGCTATAGAAGTTTTCATGCCTAAAATTGAACTTTCTAAAGTTTTTAAATTTTATTTTCTACAATTGTAACTATTAACATTCTTCATCAGGGTACCATGTGACACACAATTTTTATATGATATAAAAAACAAATTTTCAAGTGCAAATTAACACCTTCAATGTTTCGATTTTATGATAAATTTCAGATTGATTGGAAAAATTTATCTTCAAAATAAATTGATAAATTCTTGTTAAAGAAAAGTCTGTGGTACCTTATTTTTCAAATTTACTAGTATCATCAATCGCGCGCATGTAGTTTTTCTATTTGATGGAAAAATAATTGTTGAAACAAAAAAACAAATTTTGAATGAATATATATTTTTAGAATATTTGTTCTTATGTTTGTACAAGTATGATCTTCTTAGGTTTCTGGAAAAGAATTTAAAAAGATGTTTGAATAATTCAATTATGTTAAATGAAATTTCAATAAAAAAGTATGAATCTTAAACGAGAAATATGATAGATGATACTCCCTCCAAAAATCATTCAATTTTTAATCAAGAACAGTTGAATTTATTTAAAAAAGATGAATTTTCTAAAAACAAGATTTTCAGATAAGAAAGAAAACAAATTCCAGCAAAATCATAGTTTAAGGGGGAGACGAAGTAATGCAGTGTGAAAATTTTCAATATCTATTTATTTTTCAGATTTATTTGTTTATGAAGTTCTATGAATATATCTATTTTTCCAGGATTCTTGAGAAAATTGGAACAGATTTTCAAAGATTCCGTACATGTTTCATAAGTAACTAGAAAATTTTTGAGGATTTTTCATAATTTACAGGATTTTGACAAAATCTTTGGAGATTTTTAACAATGTTTATATATCCTTCTGGGTTGGAGATTACTTTGAAATCTTTATGAAAATCTCCAATAATTCCTGAACTCAAATACATTTGTTCTAAAATTTTGAAAAATATTTCGAAATAAAAATATTTCCTTAAGAAGCTTCAGAATTTTATTTTATAACATTTGCGTTATGCATAATGATTATTTGGTTGAGAATATATTTTTTTCTTCAATAAGTATGATAAACAAGGTACTATATACTTTGCTCAAGAATTTATCAATTTCTTAATTATTCAAAAAAGTTTTTCTTTTTTTTTTAATTGTGGGGCAAGTATTCCTTGTATTGTGCTTTCTAACAGTATGAAGTTATGCTGGCAAAGTAGATATTATTTCCTAAAAGCTTCATGACTCAAAAAATTGGATAGGGATTCATTTCACTTTTCAATTTTTACTGAAACATAAAATCGCAACTCTGAAGGTATTAATATCAATCTTAGTATTTATTTTGTAACGAAACAAAATATGAGTGTCCAGTGGCACTCAGATGAAGAAATTTCTGTATTTCACAGGATAGAATAGGTGAAATTGTAGACATTAAAATTTAAAAACTATAAAAAGTCGAATTTTCAACATAAAAACCCCCATAGCGACCTCCAAGTACATTTCATTAAATCTGAGAAATGGGACATGATTTGGTTTTGAAAGAAAAGAAATCTTTAAGTCAGGGTTTCAGAAAATCTAAAAAAAAATCATAAGGCACCCTAAGGATCAAGTTATCTTTATGGCTGGATCACTCTCAGCATCTACTCAGTGCTTTGGAATTGAACCTACCGGAAACGTAGTACACCTGCTGTTGGGAATTATCACCCCTATTGTAATACTGTCCCTGTTCCGATGTTTACCGTGATCAATCAATTGCCTAATACTCGTACACGCGCGAGGATCACGATGACTACCTGTACATCACAAATCTCGGCCGCATCATTCCGTACCAGATTTACGCCGAGTTGATATCGATTTCCTCGCTCTTATTGTTGCTGTTGCCCACCAACAATTCCTGCTTGCAGTATTTCCCTAATCAGTGCACCATTTCGGAATGATAAAGGATATCAGGATCCTTTCAAGTAGATCTCTTTCAAACTACCAGAACAAGAATGTCCTTGAGCTACTTCCTCTGTAAACAAAGGTTGTTTCAGGCATGTATATTTTTCCTAATAACTTAGGTATTGATGATAGAGGTATGGTGGAGACTTTTAGATATGAAAGGGGGTAGGAGGGAATAAAGGAGAGGCTACTAAGGGGATACACGCGGGGGGTACAAGAGGCAATGGGAACAAGTAAAAAGGCAGGAGCAATTGGAGAACTCGTGGTAGGAATAAGAAAATGTTTGATAGGGAAGAATAAATATAAGAAAGAAATTATAAGATGAAGAAAAAACAGTCCATGAAAGAAGTTAATTATTCAACAGAGGAAATAGAAGAATTCAGGAGAGGATAACGATGGTGAAAATTGGTGAGCGAAATTTGAAGGAGGATGTAAAAATATTCATAGGAAAGTAAAAACAATATTAGATGATAAATTCAGGAAAGGAGTCAGCGAAGGGAAGAAAGTGCTAGCTGGAATAAGAAATTCAGGGAGGAAAGAAGGAAGTGTTAAAGGAATTAAGATAATTGAGGAACACCGGAGTAACATACAAGAGTATAAAGAGTCATGCAAATGAATAAAGATGAATAAAATAAAAGTTTTGAGAGGGAGGCTGAACAGGCTAGTGCGGAGAAGGAAAGTATGAAACGTATTGAATACAGAGAAGAAAAAGGGATAATAGTTGATCAGAATATCAGAGTATAGAATCAGATAAGAGAAGGTTTGAGAATGAGACTAGCCAAGATCTTTAGAGGGACAAACAGTAAGTTTATGGTGGGAGCACAAGTAGGAGATACTTCATGATTTTCTAGAGATGCAAGACGGGGTAAAATAGGTAGGGTAGGGAGGAGTACGGTTAGTGGAAGATAAAATGTATGCAACTTTTTTATACGGATGATATCGTACAGCATTGGCGGAGAATGATGAGAAAATGTAAGCGAATGGGAAACCTGTGAAGCATATTAAGCAAAGGATTAAGAAAGTGGTAAGAGTGAGTAAACAAAATTAGGGAAGAGGAAAAAAGATTTGAAATCTATGTGGTGGAGATATGTGGATGGATGAAGAAAAAGGAGATAGAAAAGTTTCGAGAGATATATGTTAGATAGATATTAGGGGTGGACTGAAGAAGTTCGGGTTATATAGTAAGAAAAGAGGCTCAAAGAAATCAATTGAGAACAAGGGCGGGAAAGAGGATGTATAAATTTGAAGACATACTACGGGTGTGAATAGAAAAGGAGATAGCGATAAAGATCTGAGAAGCGGCAGAAAGAAGAGGAAAGAGGGTTGAGGCGATGAGAAGAGGAGAAAAAAGAGTTTTTCAAAGATCGAGGGACAGAAAAAGAAGGAGTTATGAACTTTGAAAAATTGGCAAAAAGAGATAGAGAAAATCAGGTGATAGATAGATGAAGGAGGATTGGGAAATAAAAATGCAATAAATGGTATAAGTTCATAAAACGAGAAGGTTCGATCAAATATCTGGGAAGAGAATAGGGGAGAAGGGATGGACATGAATATCTACATGGAGCTGCGATATAATGTTAAATTATCAATTCATTGGGTGAAGAATGAGAAGAAAAAATGCAGAGTATGTAAGTGGGTAGCGGAGACATGAAAGCATGTATGGGATAATCTTATGAGAGGAAAGGTGAACAGAGTTGAACAGCAGGAGAATGTTGAGACCATTGTAGGAGAGGGGAGACTGCTGAAAGAGCGGATGAAGGACAAAGAAAAAACTAGAGGAGAGCAAGAAGAAGAATTAGGAAGTGTCGGAGAGAGGCAATAGAAAACATGAGTAGGCATGAAAGAAGGAGAAACGGGTCATGCAAGTCACA
This sequence comes from Andricus quercusramuli, assembly GCA_932178445.1. Taxonomy (NCBI): domain Eukaryota; kingdom Metazoa; phylum Arthropoda; class Insecta; order Hymenoptera; family Cynipidae; genus Andricus; species Andricus quercusramuli. Next base: position 174,432 of record CAKNXH010000197.1, read on the forward strand.
TATAAGCATGAGGGTGGCTGAAATTGTAGAGTAAGATTAAGAACAGATTTTTTTTCAATGAAATATAAATATAAGTATAAAAAGCATAAGTAAGAAGCGGTTGCGCTAACTTTCTCTCTCTCTCTATCTCTCTCTCTCTCTTGCAGGCTCAGAAACACGATCACTCCTTCGATCATTCAAATTCAATCAAAATATGGCGAAGATGATTTCTTTCCCCAAGGGATCAGAAGCCTTCATTTAAAATCGATTGATGTTCGCTGTCAGCTCGTAAACCTCATCGTCTAATTATCGTTCACAGGGGAGTGTACTGTTCGAGTTTCAGCAGCATTAAGATGCCTCTTGGTGTAACCGGGTGGGCGGATTTCTAATTTGCATTACCTTCGAAAACATCTAGTGTTGCAACACATGGATTACTGATGGCACGGACATAGATGGGCGATTCTCTGCTCACCGATCCATGATGGCGTGGAGGCAAATAGATGCTAGTTCGGTTAGTACCTGCTTCACCAGAACCGAGAATGATGTTTCTAGAGAGCTACAGAGAGAAGCGCAGTTACTGGGGTTGCAACCGCAGCTCGTGAATGATATAGCCTCAATATCCACACTTTACTGTAAGATCTCACTAAATCTCTCTCTTGGTTGCTTGCTTCTACCGTCTCTAGCGGCGGCTGATCCCTAAGTATGTATACATAGGGCGTTCTCAAGTTATGCGTCCTAATATTTTCGCTTCAAATCTTACGAGAAGTGCAAAAAGTGATGGAAAGTGAACTTCGGGGTTATTTCAAAAGATCTTCATGGATACCCTAGAATGCAGAAAATCCTAACCACTTTTGATCATATATGTGTCCATGAGTAAGCTTCCGTACAATACTGAGAACCTTGAAGAAGACTACCACATTTGAGAAGGTTACTAAGTCTATTGATCCTTTTTAACAGTAAAATTCACTGACCATGCCTACAGAAATCTCATTGGAACACTTACTGCGCCCTCTACTACTACCCGATAACTGAATCTTTCAGAGTCTACGTATATTTCTTGGAACGTCTGCTAAACACACCTACTGAGCATACACAGAAGACCATTAACAATATATTACATTTGCAATAAATGTATGAACCAAGCTAAGTATTGTTTTTATGAGAAAATGATATTCAATTCGTACAAAAGAGCAAAGTCCATTAAAACTGAAACGGTGAGAAATAGGTTTCAAAGCACAAAAAGCACTCTCACTTACTCAACTCACTACCATTTAAATCCTCGTTAACGATTCTGTACACGTAGATAGGAACAATTTATCAAAGAGGGGTAATTATTTCTCTTCGTTTTTCTTTGTAGAAATTTCAACGACTTTCAATCGGACTCAAGACAAGATGGAGTATGAGAAGAAGAAAATCCCGATAGCACGTGACCGCGGGATTCCTGACTTTCGGTCCAAAAGAGTTTTTCGCAAAGTTACCTCGTAACTTGGAGGGACTTATTACGTCGTACGCGTTCGACTTGAAAGATAAATGGAACAGGAAAGTTCGGCGGCATTGCGAATTTTAAGGTCGGCTAGGAACATTAAAAATGTACGTCGTCACCGCACTCGCTATATACACCGTAGGAGCGATAATCGAGCTTTAATTCTACATCCCCCAACACCTTTCTTCGCTTTGCACCTACCTCTTCTGACCCCTACCCCGCCCATCACTCTCGCACAAACACAGCCTTGCACAAACGTGCCCGGTCATACGGACGAATTTTCTCGCCTAATACTTCCTCTTTTTCATTGGTTCCGCTATTCGACAGATAAAACTTCATCCTCCACCCCGTTTTGCCACTTATATACGATTTTTCTCGCAATCGCGAACATCCATTTACGAGGAGCTCCTTCAATTTCTCGTTACCTCCTATCCCACCCGACGGCGTCCCCGGCACCTTTTGCTATTGATTTACGACGGCTATTTGCAAGATCACGCCGGGCGCGTTAAAACTTTCTATAACTGCGCCGCACCTTACTCCATTACTTCCGGCAGGGTCTGCTCTTCGTCATTCTCAAATTTCGAAAAAAATGTCTCATCACTTCATCGAGTGGTTTTAGGCTACGCTGCAAGTTGATGATCAAGGATTTATTTATTCTAAACATACGTGTACATTAGATGTTGAAAAGAAATCATCTAGGCATGCAGGAGGAAGAAAAACTAGTCTGTGGAGTCATAGACTTTCTGTGTGTATTAAAAACCAAATATCGAGAATAAAATTTTGAGCGACGTAAAATTGTACAGAAAATAATAACCACGTCTACACAGAAAAAACAGAAGATAAACTTTACATCGATTTCCGACGAAAGATTCTTTACAAAAAAAATTAACTTCACAGGATAAACTGTACACAAATATTGCTTAAACTTTCTTTTTTTTTCATGACAAACACATGTATTTTGAAAGACGCTAAGTTGGCTGAACAAAACTTCATCGCTCTGAAAAATGTCCTGCGAAAAATTTTATTCTTAGTTCTTTCTGTGTACTAAAGACACCCAATATACACGTCCAAGAGTAGCGCCCCATATACACGTTTTTTAGCTTGCCCATAAATCATGTTGATAAGTCCCATAAACCTAACCATGCCCACTTGATGAACAATTTCGTTGAAAGTTCAACTGTTTTATAGAAAAATCCCATTGCTAAGTATAATTTTTTCAATTTAAAATTAATTTCTTTGAATACTAATCAATTTATTGAATTTTTGGTTACAAATTTATCGTCCTTGTTAAAAATTTCAACTACTTTGTTGAGAATTGACGCAATTTGTTTCCATTGTTTGTTGTAGACGAATAATCTTGTTGGTTCAAAATACACTTATATGCTTAAAAATGTATATATTTTGTTCAAAATTAGTATTCTTTGTTAGAAAATTAATTTTCTGGGTTAAAATATGAGTAGTTCCTTAAAGAATCATGTATTTCCTTGAGAATTCGTCATTTTGGTGGAAAATTAATCTTCTTCGTTGACGATTTATCTTTTTGGCTGCAAATTAACCTATTTGATTACAAATTCAATTATTTGGTTAAAAATTCAACTCCTTGATGAATAATTTTACTATTTGACTTAAACTGTATATAATTTGTTGAAAATGTATCTCATTTGGTGGAGAAACATCCTTCTTGGTTGAAAATTCATCTATGCGGTGGAAAATTCATATATTTGGTTAAACATTTGTCTTTTCGGTAGAAAATTAACCTTTTTGGTTTAAAATTCATCTTTTTGGTTAGAGATTCAAATATTTAGTTTAATGTTCAACATTTTTGTGGAAAGCTCTCTTTTTTTTGGCTGGAAAGTTCAACAATTTAGATTAAATTTCTTTTTTTTACATACAAAAAGTCTGTCTTGTTTAAACATCCCACTCTTGTTGAAAATTGGTAATTTTTCGATTAAACTGTGTTTTATTCAAAACAAAAATTTGCCTGGATTAAAATATCAACTATAAAATTTCTTGTGGAGAATTAATATTCTTTGCTGGAAGTTCAACCACTCGGTTGATAGTTGAACTGCTTTGTTAATTTATAGGAAACAGGCTTTATCAAACCTCACTTTCTGCAAATCATCTTAGGTTATTTTTAGATGACCCCAATATAAATTCACGAAAAAAAGATAGTTCACAAAAATTACTTAATATTTGGGGGAGCGGGCGTCAAAGCTTTGAACCCTAGAAAAAGTGTGTGCGTGTTCCAGAATTTTAGAAGATAAAAACTGAAGTTATTTATGCACGGTCCCTAACCAAGCCCCTTCCACAAATTACAGTATTCTGTTCGAACTTATTTTAAATTAGAAATCTTAAACATTTGGAACGAGAAAATATTTCAGAATTGAGGGAAAGAAAAGTTAGCAAAATGTAAAAACTAATGTGTGGTTACATAACTTAAAACACTTGACTCTCATAAAAGGTGAATTGTGAAGAAAAGAGCACTCGCGACCCCTGAAGCATACTTCGTTTAGCAGCCTCTCTTAACAGCTAGTTAGTGATGCCTGTTGCTTAAGAAACTCGCGCAAAGGTACTTTTAAAGTGCCTGAGAGTTACTTCTTTATGTATTCTCAACGTTGAAATATCTCTTCTGAAAAATGGTCTCTATTCCTTTCGTTGATGGAAATAGAGTAAAGGGAAAACATTCTCAATTTGTGAAGAACTTCAACTCTTTAAGTAACTAATTTTCGAAGCCATGCATTTCAGGTACAAAACTAACATAATTATGACGATTTATTGAGAATTAGTGAAAATCCTTCATTTCTTATACAGAATTATATAGTGGAATATATTTCTGATTCAGTGAAATTTAAATTCAGATGATACAATAAACATTACATGTGTTACAGGCAAAGTACATAATCCGGCAATATATATATATATATATATATATATATATATTGCTCAACAGAGTCCAGGCAAAGTATGTAATACTCTCGGTTATACAGATTGCCTAGGCATTGTATGTTATGCCCTGAAGAGACCAGGCAAAGTGTCTAATAAATATTCTCAATTTAGGCTGTTTTTCGTTTTTTTTAAACCTTCATTACATTTTTGATTTTAAAGATAGTTAAGATATATTCCTTTTAATATTCATAATAAGACGCAGTTAAGGAAATATATTTTGTTCAAGTTAAATCTAAATTTATTTCAAGAAGATACCAACACCAGTGTTTAAAGTTACCTATGTCAGTCTCTAAAGTACCTCATCTTGAAAGTTCGCATGCGCGAAAATGGTTTCCCGCAAAATTTGCATGAAAACGTCCACTTTTGCGGTGGGTGTTACAAACATGTTTTAATGATTGACGTTTTGTTTTCAGGGTTTCCGAGCCCCCCCTCCCCCCAGCAAAAGAGCATAAACGCCAACATTTTTTATCATAAATTTTTGTTCAACACATTTTGTTCAACATTTTTTTTACAAATTTTTGTTTTCAAATACTCTATGCAATATAAAATTAGTATTTCTCGTAATGACCTCCTAAAAACTTTTTCGGACGGGCGTTGCAAAAAATAGCGTCCGATACACGTGCGCGTAGGTGATTGGTAACTCGTGTGATTGCATCATTCGCCTGCGGCTCGAAGCACTCGTCTACGTTTCCGTACTCGCTTCGCTCGTGCGCTGCAAAATTCATTTTTATTTTGCGCACTTGTATCACAAATAACTATTTTGAAAACGAAAATTTAATAAATAATTAGATTTCTTAAAAACAAATATTCAAACTCGATTTTTGAAAAAAATACACTCCTGATTTTCTTTAAAAAATTGTTTAAAGATAACTTACGATATGCTCTAAAATCCATGTGAATATAAAAAAGAGTTCTCCCTTAGTCTTTGAGAAATAATTGAGGATGCATTGGAAATTTCGTTTCAAATTTCATTTGTTCGAATCTATAAATTTCTCATTGACCACTTTTCGATAGGGAACGTAGTTTTTGTTTCATTCGCAAAAAACAACATTAGAAATGAAATTAATCAAAATTTTGGACAAGCAACAAAAGCCATGAAGAAAATAAATAGAAGTTGTTCATCCAGAAAGGAGCTAAACTTCATTCATTAGTAATTTTTTGATAGCAAGCGTAGTTTTTGTTTGAATCGTAAAAAATAATGTTGAAATTAAAAAAAAAATTAAATTTTTCGAAAAACAACACGAGGAACGAGAAAAAAATTGCTAAACTGACGTTGTTCACTCAGAGAGAATCTACAAATTCTTCATTTATAATGCTTAGAGAGGACAAGTAGATTTTCTTCCAATCGTAAAAAAAAGAATAAAAGTAAAGAAATTAAAGTTTCGAAAAAACGATACAAGAGATGAAAACAAATGAGAAGACAAAATTCGTTCAATCAATAAAGATAGAAAAATTTGTTATGAACAAAATAATGTTGAACATAAAAAAATTGAAATGGAGACACGAAACAATTCGCAATCAAATGTATGATGACAACATTTTTTTATAGAATGCGCACTCTTTCTTAATTACGAAAACAAGACAATAAAAAAACGTATGTTTGAATACCAATGCATATTGTGAATTGCAATAGCATACATTTATTGAAATGATAGATTTTTCAGGATAGCTGAGATTAAAAATTTGTGCAAAATAAGCAGAAAATATTGCAGTAATCATAAAGAATACAATTTTCACATTATTTTGCAATATCTGAAATAAGCAGTCCCAGACCGAGGTACAGAAATAAATCTAGTATACATCTGACATAACAGTACTGAACATAATCTAGAAAATTTTACATTTTTGACCAAATCTAGAGCGAAGAACATGATACGTGATGAGAATGTGTTCGCTAAATGCAAAGGTGCTTTTACAGATGAGAATTGACAATCACAAAATTACAGTTGTCAATGCTTATTGAGCACGAACCGCGAGAAGCAACAGTTGCGCGCTCTAGGCACCCACAAACATATTTTTGTCTTCAATGTCGTCAAGTTTCATTGAAATTCTTTCCACAGTTTCAGGAATATAAATAATTCAAGAAATGTAATGCCAACATTCAACACGACGGAACCCTTCTTTTTTTTTTTTTTTTTCGAAATCCTATGTGCAGAAAATGTCTCTTATATGTACAACTCTATAATTTCACTAAGTTTCGTAAAAATAGACATACGACTTGCAGATCCTGATATTTTTAGAAATGATCGAAAATGCTGAAGTGCACCTAAACTATCATAAGAAAGTTATGTTGTTATCATAGGAGTTAACATTTCCTGCGAATATAGCTGAATCTAATATTTGCGAATGTATCGTTTTTATCGTTCCACCTATTCCGATTTTGCGGAAAATGAGCAAAGAAAACATATGGGAATTGTACGTGCATGTACAAAATAGGACACGTGTGTTTATTTCAGAGGAAACGATTGGATACTGCTGGCACAGCAATTCGATCACGATAATCAGGGATTACCTTGCGGAGAATACGCTGGGGGAGAAAAATCTACCACATCCTTTACACACGCAAACGCGAAAACCTACCCGTCCAGCAGTATGACGGATCAGGCTCGGGAAATAATCTTTTTCCTATCCAATCCTTCTCACAACTTATATATATATATATATA
>CAKNXH010000197.1:181604-201354 GCA_932178445.1 Andricus quercusramuli
ATATATATATATATATATCCAATTCGTAAGCCATTGGATGATATGAAAGCTGAAGTAAAGCAATTATTAGAGAGTTCAATTTCTCAATATTGGCAATTAAAATAGTCATTTAGATTTATTCAGGTTGCAGAGAATAAGGTCTCTCGCTGAACCTAGAAACTGGATATTCAATAATACATATTATCAGGTAAATTAGTCATTATTAAATTTCTTCAGTGAATTATTGATGGCCCAAAAGTTAATAAATTAAATCGTTGGGTTCTTATTACAATTAAAAATTAATTTATTGTATGCTGCAATAGCTCTTGTTTGCATACCAGGGTGAATTAAAATACGCAATGTTTTTTTTCATGGCGCACTCCCTAAACTTATTATCGAATAAAAATAATTCATGTTGACAAAGTTCCAAACAACTCCGTCATATTGTGAATTTTACATTAGACTGCTATTTTGCATGTCTTTAGGCATTTTTTGGGAAAAATACCTGAAGCAAAAATTGTTCCTCGAACATTCCTCAAGATTGTGACTAAACTTTAATTTGTCAAGATTTTAGTAAAAAGCACTTGTTTTGCCTTTTTTTTTGTTGAAAATCTAGCTGTTCCTATTTAAACTTCGATGTTAATTCCGAAAGTCCGGGGCACAAAATAATAATAAACGACTCAAAAAATGAATAAAGAACTCTCTATTCTTGAAAAACAAACAAATTGTGGGCGAGGTCGGTGACCAAGAATCGAAAGTCGAATTTTTACAGGTACAAACTTCGACCACCCTAATGCTAAACGAGAAAATGACTGTGTTTGTATTTTAAGAGCATATTTCTGAAAACGAACTGAATTTTTTCACATACATGATAATTTTTTCAATCCATCACCGATTAATCAAGAATGGACAGATGAATAAATAAAAACGTGGAAAAAGTAATGAAAGAGTTTTTGAAATTGTTCTTTTTGGTGACATGCTGCAGTCTAAAATAGTTTCAAACTCTTAAAATTCTAATATTTCACTATTTCACTGTTTTGATTTCAAGAAAAAATTCGAATTTCATAGGTCCATAAATTTGATTTATTTATAAAGAAGATTGAACAGTAGATATCCAATCAATCAGAGGATTGACATTTGGTTTAAAAACCTATTTCCTCTTTTTTGATTCAATTTTTATTGAAATCTGGATGTGTTTATAAATCAACCTGAAACTTCCCATTACTTGTGATTCATCATTTTAAAGCTGCATCAATGCGCACGGATTTTATTACTTATTGAAGTATGCATTGATCGAATTTCATTATTGTATTTTTCACATCTTGAAGTTTGGAATTAAAGATGACTCAAATTTCTCTGCTTACATTTTTTAATTTACCAATTACGTCTACTTGAAAATCTAAATATTAAATAATATATATATATATATATATATATATATATATATATATAATATAATATATTATTCAAATATTTCAAATTCTCGAGGCATCAATTATTTTAGATGATTCAATTTCGAACAAAATTATTAATGATACTTCAGATTTAAATTGTTTGAATTTAACATGCTGCAAGTTTTTTTTTGTTTGAGCTTTTAATTAGCTAATACATTAAATTAATTCGTTATTAAAAATTATCATCTTAAACGAAGTTACTCTTCGTCCAGAAATCCCGGATGACCAGTCGAATATTTTTTATAAGCTTGGATAGTCGTCCCGAATATCCGGAACGACTATTCCTCCCCCTTTTCCAACTTCCTGATTTTTCGGGACGACTAGAAAAAGCCAATTAAAAATTTTATAGGCTTGAATTTGAAAATTTTTTATGATTTAGAAAATGGTTTAATTGCAATTCTTCAGTTATCAATGACTTTCATGATAAATTTTGGAATTTGTCAACGACTCAATTCAAAATCGGTTAATTTCACACATTAAATTTCAAACTATTCACTTTTTGAAATACAAAATTTTAAATCTTCAATAATGAGAGTTTAATCTTTGAAAATGTGTTACAAATTCGAAATCAGATATTTTCAGAGACTTAAATTTGAAACAGTTTCTTTTATAAATTTGGAAGTATTTTTTTTCAAAAAAATCCAATTAAAATTGTACAAATTCTAGTAGCGTTTATTCAATAATAATGATTGAAAACCGAATTTAAACGAATGATAGTTCAATTGTAATTGTGAGAAATTCAGAACTTACTAATTTGAAATAATTATAAATAGGAAATTCATATTTTTGAAAATTTATATTCAAATGCCAGTTGAATATTGACGTGCAAGCCTGATATTTACAAATATTCAGAGTCTAAAGAATTCAAATCATAGCCCATACAATTTTGCATGTTTTTTTAGGTTGTTAAATCATGGACGCTACAGTTTGTTCTATTTTGATTTTCCTATTGAAGTTGGCAAATGTTAGAAAAAAAGAAATTTCGCTTTTTTCAATTCCTATTTAAAAAATATATTATTAAATATTTAATTGCGTCAAGCATATTGGTTTAAATGTGTATTCACTTTTTTCTTTTATCTGAAAACGTTCCATTTTGCTCTCGATTTCTTTCAAATCTAGATTTATCACAAAACAGAGATTGAAAGTCGACCCTTTCATATCCCTCTGAAAACAGTTTTCATTTACACAAACAACTCGTGGGAAATTACACAATTCATTGACTATACTATTCAACCTTGTGCAACAAGAATATATTTTGTTTCCTTGCCTATTCTTCGAGGATGTCAATTTTTATTCAACACTATTCTGATCTTCTCTGAGTCTTACCATCTGTATTTTCTAGCGCTTTTTAACCATTATTTGTATCCTATATTAATGTCCATGTCTGGCCTGCACTAAAAACTATGTTTGATTCAAACAAACTTTGATTGATCATTTGAAAGCCTCAGTATTGACTTAATAGGTTAAATTTTTACTAATTCGGATTTGAAGAGTAATCACGTTTCAAAGTCAACAATGATTTTTACTACCATTCGCGCTACCTGTGTAGATCATTTTTGACTATATTGTACATTTATCTACCAGCGAAATTGCATAATTTTTCAAACTAATAAAGTAAAGGTTCAAAACATATCAATAGACGTAATCGACAGCTTTATGACTGTTCGAATCAGAGAGCCACCTGAGATTTCTTGTCCCCTTAACCCTAGACTGCACAGCACGATGTTGATAGTAAGGATTAGAGTAGCGCGGTTCAATGAGTGGATAAGAAGTGATAACGAAGAGAGAGTTCAGGCAGGGATAAAACTGGGAAGACAGTTGTAGCGGAGAATTGAGCCTCGTGGGACAAGAGCGCTGTTCGTTGTTGTTCCCATGTCATATAAATTCTGGCATGGAGAGAGATGGGAGTTCTTCTGTCCTTTCATCTTCACTATTTCCTTTATATTATCTCATTATTTTCTCTCTCGCACACTCAAGTCGCCCTCGCTTTCACCTCCTCCCACAACTTCTCTATTTTCCTTTATCTCTCTGATTTCCACTCGTTCCACGGTTCGCGCGTAGAGCGCCGCTTCAATTTGGATTACGCTCGACCGCGCATAGCTGAAGGATCAATTAAATTTCTATTAAGCTCGTCGGCCTTTTCCGACAACGACGAACACCATTTATTGACGGGATTTGTCTCGTCGCGTCAGCTCGGATTCCTGCGGAAGCAAATAATTTATCGTACAACGCTTTTATCGAGAACTTCATGCGAAACAGCTCACCGTGACTTTTCAAGTTTAGTTCATGCACAGCGACTAAAGTGACTCGCAAATAATGTTTTTTTCTTTAGGTTCCGATCTTGCAGCTTATTCCATTTAAGGGAATAACATTAAGCAGTAAGTTCAATAATTTGTCATCAATTGAAGATTTTTTCACAACACATGCGTGATTTAAGCCACTTTCAATGCCTATGAAGCGAGGGTAAAGTTCTACTTTGGAGTCTCTGGGGAGTGACAAATTTCTTTTCGCTTCCCAGCGAGTCAGAAGTCAATTCAGAAGTTACTAAAGAAAACAATCAAGCGATCAGTTTATATACAAATGGGAAGCGATAAATTACCCTAACATTAGCGATAATTTACCATAAATTTTTCTATTTTACCCCGGGCTGAGATTGTAACCAAAAAGGTAGGGAGGCCCTTAGTTGTTGACTAGGAGGGGAAGGGGTGAGTTTCATATACCCTGAAAAAAAGGTGAGGAGGCCGGGCCTCCATGGCCTCCATACAATCTCAGCACTGATTTCACCATAAATTACTGTGAATTACTAAAAATGTTTGTTAATTAATAGATTGCTTTTAGTCCAGGCATCTGGTAGTTTTGTTCCGTAATAACTGACAGAAGAAATGTTTTTGATGAGAAACTTTCGTTGAGGGTCCCTTTCAATATATCAAAAACTCTAGAACAGATCAGTTGACAAACCGGGTTTTTTTTTCGAAAACAGTTCCAAAATTTAGTTTTGCGTGGACTGGTAATTTCCATTTCATTTTAGAGCAAAATGTCCAACAGAAAAAAGAAAGAGGACGAAATGATAAGAAAATTTTTTGGAGAGAATAATCCGCTATCTTCTATAGGTTTCGAGTTAGGATATATTGGAAAAACCCCATTTTTTTGGATTTTCGACGAAAAATTACTAGTTTTCAAAACAAGCTGTGTACCTTTGCATTGGGTATGCCAGGGGATGAAATAGAGTCTATAAAATTCTGCATAGATCTAAAAAAAAGTCTTTTCGACCTATTATTTTGGGAATTGTAAGGTTTCAAAAATTTGAAATTTGAAAAATGAAAGTGGAGTCAATTTGGCGTAATTTGAAAAAAAGAAAACTGTCCTAGCCCTAATAGGTCACGAGATATGACCGTGGAAAGTGCACTCTTCATGCACAGAGGCACCTGAGCGTACTGTAAAGTAGAATTACGTTCATATTTCGAAGTTTTTGTCCCAAGTAAGTATATACATTTCATTCGTCATGTATGGAAGGTATTTTGCAATGGATAGATAAATAATTGTTTATAACAAAAGCTTGCTATCGCCACTTTTGATTACATTTTTACCTTTTTTTAGTACTTTCGTGGCAAAAAAGTGATTCTAATTGATTGAAAATGTGTGATATGTTTTTTTATCAATGAACAAATATTTTTTATTAATAATTGTTCATGAAAAAATTCTTCCATATCCACTTTTGAGTACTTTTCTGACAAAAAAGTAATTATATTTGATTTAAAATGTGATATATATTTTTTATCAATAAACAAATAGTTTTTCACTAATTTTTTTTAACAATATCTTTCAATGAATTTTTAATCAAATACAATTACTTTTTTGTTAAAAAAGTACTCAAAAAGTACTCAAAAGTGGCTATGGAAGAATTTTCTTATAAACAATTATTAATCAAAAATATTTTTTCATTGATAAAAAAACATATCACAAATTTTCAATCAATTAGAATCACTTTTTTGCCACGAAAGTACTAAAAAAAGGCAAAATGTAATCAAAAGTGGCGATAGCAAGCTTTTGTTATAAACAATTATTTATTCATCAAGCGCAAAATACCTTTTATACATGACAAATGAAATGTATATATATTCACTTGGGATAAAAACTTCGAAATATGAGCGTAATTCTACTTTACAGTACGCTCAGGTGCCTCTGTGCATGAAGAGTGCACTTTCCACGGTCACATCTCGTGACCTATTAGGGCTAGGACAGTTTTCACTTTTTCAAATTACGCCAAATTGACTCCACTTTCATTTGTTTAATATAAACTTTGTCGTAGGATGCACGGAAAACGAGGTATTTCGAAAAAACACAACTTTCGCGTTTTTAGTCAGAAATTCAAAAAAAAAATGAAATTTTTGAAACCTTACAATTCCCAAAATAATAGGTCTAAAAGACTTTTTTTTAGATCTATGCAGAATTTTATAGACTCTATTTCCTCCCCTGGCATAGTCAATGCAAACTTAACCTGGCTTGATTTTTTTGGAAAAACTGTACTCCACTTTTTTGCCCGTAAAAACAGGCAAAAATGGCCAACTTTGAGGTGTCATAACTTATGACCTGTTATAGGTAGGTCATTGTTCTTATTTTGAAATCACAACAAATTGAGTCTACTTTCATTCACCTGTGGAACACTTTTACGTATAGTAGTTAGGTGCAAAGGTACACAGCTTGTTTTGAAAACTAGTGTTTTTTCGTCGAAAATCCAAAAAAGTGGGTTTTTTTCTCAATATATCCTAACTCGAAACCTATAGAAGATAGCGGATTATTTTTTGCAAAAACTTTTCTTATCATTTTGTCCTCATTCTTTTTTCTGTTGGACATTTTGCTCTAAAATGAAATGGGAATTACCAGTGCACGCAAGAATAAATTTTGGAACTGTTTTCGAAAAAAAACCCGGTTTGGCAACTGGTCTGTTAAAAGGGACCCCTCAACGAAACTTTCTCATTAAAAACATTTCTTCTGTCAGTTATTACGGAATTTCACTCATTTTTCCGACGTAATGCCTGGACTATTTTTCGAAATGGAGGGCTGAGTTCACGTCCGCCTCCATTTTTGAAGAAGCGAAATTTTTTCTATATTTCTAAGTAGAATTAGCATAGTTTTAAAGTTCCTGATGCTTTTCAGAAAAAGTCCCGGAAAATTTCGTTACATACACATTTTTAAGATGGTTTTTATCTCCGTGAATCTCCCAAATTTCAAGATTTTAAAAGTTTTCTATAATATCAACAATTTGAAGAATTTTCCAAATTTTTGTTAACTTGCAAATCGATTCTTCAAAATAAAGAGCGAAGTTCACGCCCCCTCCACACTGAATGACCAAGAAATTTGAAAATTTTGAATTTCAACAGTTCCAAGATTTCTGATTAAAGCTCTTTCCCACCCGGGAGAGCTCTATAAAAAGAGGAAAAGTTCTCTTTTAGTTCTTTTGCCAAAAAGATAAAACAGTTTAGAGTGACCCAAAAATTAAAAAATGTTCAGGAATTCTGATCAGAGATTAGTGACGCGAAGCCCCCCCCCCCCCCCCGCCATAGTAATTCCATTAAAAATTATCATACCAATTTTGGATTAATTGAAGATACAAAAAGCTATGGCAGTTCAATGTGACCCATACATTTTAAATTGGAAAATTCTGACAGTTCCGGGAATTATTATCAGAGTTCTTTTCTCTTAATTGAGGACTTTAATTTGGATAATATAATATTTTAAGCATGAGGGCTGTAAAGTTAGCCAAGTTAGTATTCGATTGACCTACATTCACCAAATTATAACAACTATATGACCATCAAATTTGAAGTGACAGATTCCAGTTAATTAAATTTCTATTGGAGAATTATCGACCGGGATACCCGGTGGTATGTACATTCTAGCTTAATAATTTAATAATATAATATTATCATTTTTCGACGTATCCTTTTAGCATATTTTCATGTTACCATTTGATTAAGTTTAACAATTTTCGAGAGCAATAGATTTCATAACTCCAATTTCTGTAAATCGTGACAGACATTTCTCAGGCAATATACGATCTTACTTCACGCTAGATCGCGTGAAAGATTAACACCAAGTGATTTTTTTCTATCGTGCAATACATTTCTTTTCTGGTACAAAGAAAGAAAAGTAAATGAGAGCAGACGTCGGTGCCACCGAGTATAACAGAAGCAGCTAAAAAGACGCCACTGGCACTGCAGCGAACTCGGTAGGATCATGCTAGTTGGGGTGAAACAATGAAGTGTATTTTCTTTGCCCAAGTCTGCATTCAGTCCAAATATCGCGATGAGACAGCGTCGTTTCGCAAGAGAAAAGTCCAGGCGGAAGTTGTGACCTCAAAGAATAAAGGCGCGGCAAACCGTATACTCATACAGTCATATGCAGGATTGTAAAAGAAACCTCATTCAAGAGCACTCTTCAAAGGGATAGAGAAAAGAGTTTTTCAAAGAAAATTCTTCAGAGACACTTGTCAGAAATAACAAAAAGTGTACCCCGCATTATTGTTATACTTCTTCCAGATCTCTACTCTCTCCTTTGCTATATTTTCATAAATGGGAGAAGCTTTTTCCACGGAAATCAACATTCTAATCGAGAAAAAGTAAAATGATCCACTAAAAGTAAAATGATTCTACCAGTAACGCCAAATGATAGATTGAACCAGGAATATAGAGCTCCACGCGGACAAGA
The DNA here is from genome assembly GCA_932178445.1 of Andricus quercusramuli. Taxonomy (NCBI): domain Eukaryota; kingdom Metazoa; phylum Arthropoda; class Insecta; order Hymenoptera; family Cynipidae; genus Andricus; species Andricus quercusramuli. Next base: position 189,746 of record CAKNXH010000197.1, read on the forward strand.
CATGAACCTCCAGTCGTCTGATACGCGGGCGTCGCCGATCAGGTCTTGGCATTTCTTGAGTGAAAACGAAACTTATTGCGTACTAGTGTTTGTTCTATAAATATTTGGCGCCTGGCTACAATGATCAGGGGTTATAATATCTTTCGCTTAATAGTGGGAAGGCCCCCAGCCACTTGGTTTTGACTTGAGCGACGCGACACGTTAACATAACGACGGATCTTCCCACTGTTGTGGGCACAACATATTATATCCCACTATATTTTAGCCCGACCTTCATTTATTGCTGTGAGAGTAAAGTGCGACCAGATGACTACTGGTACTGAGAAACCAGTGAACCTCACTGATGAAACCAGTGCCGAAACATCATTGAATGAACCAGTGAATACCTACTGATTGTCAATGGCACACTTCTGGCTGTTTCAACCAGTGAGATTGTACTTGAAATCAGTGAGATTTCACTGTTTCATCGTAAGAGAGCATGGTGGTCCAATTTTCTCTCCCTCGAATTTGCATACACATCACCCGCAAACTCGTTCGAATCCACACAAAAAATTAACCATTAAATAAATAATATTAGAGGTTCCGCAAGCCCTATGATGCTCAAATATGTATTTCACATGATAAAAAAATCAAGAAATAATAAAATAAAAAAAGTCAATATTAGACAAATCAATTTAAAACTGGATATTGCTCTTCACAATGGAATATAGAATACAAATGGGCACTTATTTTTCAGATACCACCCCACAAGTCTGTTTTATGTGGCCCAAAAATTCACCGCAAGTAAAAAATTGGATTTTGCGAGCTCTTGGCGCTCTTTATGATTTCTTCGCAAACTTTTAAATACAAATTGTTTCTAATACATACAGGTTAAGGAATACAATTTTTTAAACAATTTATTATCATTTTGATCAAATAATTTAAAATAATACATTTTTGTCCACTTTTTACTTAGAATGTGGTTAATACTGATGAAATTTAACAAGCATAATTGTTCAAACACATTATAATTGTTCATAACTATCTTTTTAGTAATGTTAGATATTTGCAGTTTCCTCTGAAATATTCTTTTTTGCTACATTTTTACTTAGAGCCAGGCAATTTATACAATGCAACAAAAATAATTGTTTGAACAAATTAATACTTTTCTTACTATCTGCTCTTATATTAGCGCTAGATAACTGCGGGTTTTTTTAAATGATTAATTTATGGTTCACTTTTTACTCGATGAAATAATCATTAATGCAAGTTAATAAATATATATGTTCAATCATTCTATTATAATTCACAGTTATTTGCTCTCGGAGTGAGGAACAAATAATAAATATTAATATTAATTTGAATAAAAAGGCTCTTAGTAAATACATAAAGTACTGACTTGAAATCTATGGCAAAGTTGAAAATAACAAGAAACCGCAGTTTTCTAGCCATTATTTAAAAGAAGATAGTGATAAGAATAATGGATTGTTTAACAAATCGCATGTGGTAGCTTGCATCGATTTTCATCTCACTAAGTGAAAATGTTACAAAAGACTGTGGCTTGTCGTCCTGGGAAATTGGGGGAGTTGGAAAAGGGGATGGACTATACGTCCCAAATTTTCGGGTCGACTAGCCAAGCTCATGAAAAATACTTCACTACTCATCCCAAATTTCGGGACAACGAGACAATCCGTTTATAAAGAGTAGAAAATTTCGGACAAAATCAGAAATTGCAATCGGAAAAAATATATTTAAAAAACGTCAAAGAATAATAACTAGCCCCAGAACTTCGCACTACTGAAATTTTAACATGTTGAGTTTTTTGGAACCTTATGTGGTTACAGTGGTTGAAAAATGGTTGAATTTTCAACATATTTCTAACAGTGTAGGTTATGAAAACCTTTTTTACAGCCGCGTGGCGCCTACTTTTACTAATTGTTTATTATGCAATATTTGTAATATTACACATACATCAAACAAACAGAAAGCTGAAGAGGCAACCATTACTGAACGTTCTATTAAATCTCGTGGAATCCCTGGAACCCCCTTAAAAATTGTTCAAATCATGAGAAAATTCATGGAAATCGACCTAATCTTGCAAAATCCCTTCAAAAAGTGGAGGTACCTGAGAATCCCTTGAAATCTGCAAAAATCGGTTAAAATTCTTAAAGTTCCGAGAAATGTTTCGAAAGATTACTAGACCCCTCGAAATCTTCCGATCGACCTTTTTAAGTTCATTGAAATCTTCAAGATTCGTGAGAACCTTCCTAAATCTTTCAAGATCTTCTAAAGTATTTTTATTGCCATTAAAAATACTATAAATTTCTTAAAAGCCCTTATATTATTTAGGAATCCTTCGAAATTCTGTTGAATCTTTCAAAGCCTGACGAAATCCTCTAAGGTCCGCGGATATTTTATTGAAATCACTTTAAATCCTTTGACATCGCATGTAATTATCTTAACCCCTTCAAATCTCGCAAAACTTAATGGAATATCTTAATATCCTTTAAAATCTTTGCAAATCTTTTTAAATCCTGTGAAATCTCATGAAATCCATATAAATCCGTTGAAATCTTTAAAATCCCATTAAAATTCCCTGACTTCCTCTCAATACGGTGAAATAATTTCATATCTCTGGAAATTGTTCGATGTCCCGTAACTGTTTTGGAAATTTTTTGAAATCTTGCAAATCCCTTAAAGTCCCTCAAAATTCTAGCAATGTGTTGGAATTCTTTGTAACGCTCTGAAATTTTACTAGGTAGTTTCTTCATACTCTTGAAATCTTTTTAAATCATTTTAAATCTGTGAGACCTCTCATTATCCTTTGTGATTCTTTGATATCAACCTACAAACTTTACAATACCTTGGAATCTTCTGCAATCCCTCAAAATCTTCGAAAATCCCTGAAAAGCTTTGGAAATTTTCACAAACCTTTTCAGAGTCAAGAATTTAAAAAATTAATTTCAGCCAAACTTGACTGGTTAACTAAACATTTCGAAGAATTGTTATAACTTGGAAAATTGTATTCTATGACGTAGCTTACCAAAATGCTTACCAAGCTTACGAGAACATAGAAAATTTATTTAAAAAAGCAGCGTTTCCTCTAAAAAATGTCAACTTTAACTGAACACAGAATATACCGTTCATTCATATACATTTTAACAAACTTTTCCTTCCATTTGCACCATGTGCCTGTACTTTCCTGCATGATAAGGATGTGGGGGAGAAAGAGAATATTTGGTAGATAAGTAAGGGGGAGAGAGGGAAGTTGTATATTGATAAAGCTTAAATTAAGAGGGCGAAGAGGTGAGGGATAATAAATGTTGAGTTATCAATGTGTACTATGGATAGAGGGGGTAAGAGGGGTTAAACGGTGCTGTAGAAGTACATAAAAAGCTGATAGCAAAGAAAAGAGAAGAGTTATGGGTTATCGTTGAGGGTGGATGTATAAGAGTAGAAGGCTGGGAAAAAGTTATAGTGAGGGCTATATGGAGAGGAAATGAATGGATGAGGAGAAAACGCGAATGAGGGATATAATAACGAGAGTGAAGTATATGGAAAAGAAGCTAAGGAGTTAAGGAATAGGAGCGGTGTGGTGCTGTTTAGGTGTTAGCAAAATGGTCTAGCTACAAGGGTAACATAAGTGGATTTATAGGTGTTATAAGCTATAAGTGATAGCTGAGGAGTCAGGGAAATAAAGAGATATGCATCAGTGAAAGAACTTGGTGCGAGGTTTAGATGTGAAAAAAAATGTGTAGTATTTTGTAAGAGGCTGAGGATATAGTGGTGATTTTGGAGTATTTAGGGAACATCCTAGAGGGATTAGAGAGATGTAGAAAAGGTGCAAAGATACAGGCCAAATAATCCTAGGTGTTAGATGAAAGGCCTAGTGATGAGGGATGACTGACTTTAAGTTAGGAGCGTTTCGCAAGAAAATAGGGGGTGTAAGAGTTCCAATGGTCCAGGAAAAGAGAACACAATTCTGATGGTGGAGAAAACAGTAGAGTTGAGAGGTTGTGGTAAGGGCATAGGAGCGAGAAGTTACAGGGATAGCAAGAGGTTATCGTGAAAGCCACAGAGAGAGAGAGAGAGAGAGAGAGAGAGAGAGGAAGAAAATGTTCTAGGGAAAGATGGGGATGAGAAATGTAGTAAAGGGAGAGGGATATATGAAAGAAGAGTTAAGAAATTACAAAGGTATATGACCGAAGAAGAACTTGGAGCTAAAGAGTAAAGGCGGGAAGTATGTAATACTTCGAGAGGCTTGTACGAAAGAGGTACGCGGGATGTGAAGGGAAAAAGTGTAGGTGTTAGAGCAGTGGCGTTTTGAAAGGTAAAGAGAGGAAGAGGAGGAGAATACTGTTTATTATAGTAATGATGATGGCGAATGTCAGAGTAGGCTGATATGGAGTATTAGGAGAAATGAGTGAATGAAGCATTTAGAGGAGGGGTAAGGTATTACAAGGGTTACAGGGATATAGGTTTTAGCAGACGAGCCTGGATTGAAGAAAATCAATGCAAATGGGTGTAACAAAAGTTACTATTCTGCTATTTAGTTAGTCTATTTTACTATCTTGAAAATTCAGATCTATGTAAATAAATCAATTTTTCAAGAGAGCAATGAAGGCTCATTTTGAAGTATGGTAAGCTGACGTTCAAGAGGTGAAAAAATGTCGCGAAAAGTCGAGAGCATGAGGAAGAAAGACGTGGGAAGTCGACAGTCCTTAACCTGCGGAAAACGTGTGCGGTGTACGGAAAGAGAGCGGCTCAAGACTCTGATATCACCTGGTCCTACGTCTTGAACCACGGCGAGCGGCAATTTAACTTTGTAGGTACCTGACTTACGTTCGTGGTGCATACAAATGTCGTCCAGGCTCAGGCGCAACACATCACTCAAGAGGACCTTAAACCTTTCCTGGAACAATGCGTCACGTCAGTCTTGAAGCGAGAGGCAATGTGATGCGTTCTTTGGATTCCTTGTTTCCTCTTTCCGCATCTCCTAAAACTCGCAATTCCTTCCTTCATTCACTCTTTACGAGACCATAACACTTTTCACCGTCTGGATTATAATTTTTATGTTTTACAGATCCAAGTAGCTGAATATTAATAATGCGCTGAAACTATTTTGCAATGGAGACCCTTCAAAAAGTACCAAAGATAAATCCATAACTTCGTTTCGATAGACGTGAGATAAATTGAAAGGATTACGGGTTAGGTACTTTTCAGGACATTCTGAAAAGTCAGGGAGTATAAAACTGGTCAGGGAGAGGCAGGGAATTTTCGATAAACGGAAGCTGAAGTTTAGGGGTCATCTCCGGATCACGTAAATTTTTTTTTCTTCAATTTTCAACCACCCCTGTCCAATGTAAGATACCGTGGGATTGATCCTGACCCCTCATGCATCAAAATTCTGTTAAATAAATTTTGAACCTTATTAAAATTCGAATTTGAAAATGAAATTTTTTTGATAACAAGTAAGTCTTACAAACATAGAATTTTATACTTCTTTATTTTATAATTTTTTGGTTGATGATTTACTTTGTAGGTAAAATTTTTATTTCTTTGTTGAATATTCAAAATTAGTGTTCAAAAGTCTTTTTTTTTTGTTTATAATTCAACTGCTTTGACACAAATTCTTTTTTTGTCAATTGAAAATTGAACTATTTTGGAAACAGTTAGACGATTTGGTTGGATGTAAATTTTGTTGTTGAAAATTCATATTATCGATTCAAAAATTCAACTCTTTCGTAGAAAATTCGTCTCTTTACCATAAAAATTAAAAAATTTTGATGACATTGTTTCCTTGATTGACTAAGAAACATTTCCTGGTTGAAAATTGAACTTATTTGTGGACGATTCTTTTTTTTGATTAAATTCAATGGTTTTTTATTCAAATTAAAATATCTTTCGAATAAAATATTTACCATCACATCTTTCTTGAAGGAATTATGTTTTTGGTTGAGCATTGAACTTCTTAGTTGGCAGTTGAACTATTTTGTCAAAAATTCCTCTTTTTGTTGAAGTCTCATCATTTTAGTTGAAAATTCATTTCTTCGCTTGAAAGTTCGACCATTTTGTGTGAAATCCACTTTTTTGTTAGAAAATTAATGTTTTCAGCAGAAAATTTAATTATTTCATGAATGGTTGAACAGTTATCTACCTTTGTTGAAAATTCAACTATTTGGTTGGAAATGAATTTATTTGTTTGAAAATTCAACAATTTTGTTGAGAATATTTTTTTCATTGTTGAAAATTGATTTTTCAAAGGAATATAACTTTTCCATTTATGGATGAAAATGGATCTTTTTTAGATGAAAATTAATGATTTGGCAGAACATTCGTTTTTTGTAGTAGACAATTAATCTTTTAAGTTTAAAATTCATCTTTTTGCTCGATTATTCATATTTTTAGTGAAAATAAAACTCCACGGCTGAAAATGTATGTTTTTGGTTAATAAATTATTTTTATTTTGAAAACTTTTTTTTTTATTGATAATGAATTTTTCAAACTGAAAATGTAACTATTCTATTTCCAGTGAAAAATTGATGCATTTTATCAAAAAGTTGTCCTTTTGGGTGAAAAATTCAGCTTTTTGGTTGAAAATTCAACTATTTGGTGGAAAATTCATGTTTCTGGTTCAAGAGTCACCAAATTAGTAGAAGTTGACAATCAATTTTATTCTACTAAAAATATCCATTTTAGCTTGAAAATTTATCTTTTCAAGTCGAAAAACCAAATTTTTGGTAGAAAATTCGTCTTTATTCCTTGAAGCTTCAATATTTTGGATTAAACTTTTTTTTCCTTGACGGAAAATTCAACTATTTTATTGAAAATTTGTATTTTTTTGGTTGAATTCATCTGATTTTTATTGAAAATTGAAAAAATTTAAATTAGAAATTAGGTATTACAGTTTTCACTATGAGTTTACTTCTTTGTTGAAGATTCATCTCTTTCTTTAAGAATTTAATTATTTTATTTTTGTTTTAGAATTAATCTTTTGGGGTGGCAAACTCAACCATTTGCTTCGAAATTGTTATATTTTGTTAAAAAATCGTCTCTTTTGGTATAAAATTCATCTGTTTGAATGATAATTGAACGATTTCATTCATAATTCCTTTTCTTTAATAATTCAACATAATAAATTATAAAATTCTATATGAATGCTGTCCCTAAAAGTCTTTAAAATAAATTTAAAACAATCTTTCTTTTTGCATTATCATTATTGATCTCCTAGGTATAAGGTTGTTTTTATGCCTGAAAAAAAATGCAGAGCAGTCAGGAAAAATGAAAATTTCACCAGGAAGAAGTAAGTGAAAAACAGGGAATTTCGAAATTGAGATTTTGTAGCAACCCCCAATGAGAAAATTCGTTTCGTGTACTTTTGGGAAAAACTTACCATGTTATGTCTTTTTTATTTCCTTCTCAATCCTTTGTTTTCCTGTAGCACGTGCGATGCGGTTCAATTTCAAATTAATTATACATCGAGGCGTCAGAGGCGGCGGTAGGCAGGCGTCAAGTAATACTCCGGCATTTCGCGCCTGCTGCCGAAAGAGGCAGCTAATAAACCAGCATCAATTAGCCGACACGCTACCAACCGCTACCAGCCCACTGCTCTGGACTGGTTCGCGGTATGGTGAATTAGCTGCGTCCCGCGCATCATCGGCATCGACACTTTTGGCGAAATCCGGTCGATTTTCCAGCCTTTGTTGTTCTAATTTATCAACACTTTTTCATTTCGTCACCTGCACTCGATACGAAACTGATGCCTGTTGATACCAACCCTGATGGCTTATTGATTTCTCGTTATTTTGATATCGAATCCTTCATGCCGGAGATGATCCAAACCTGTTAAAGACACACTCCAATGGAAAAACATTCTCTGACTAATTTATAAAAAATGGGCATGAATACTGCCTGATGAATTGGAATTTAATACAGTACAAGCAACGCTTTCTGAAAGGTGGTTGAAAAATTATTTTTACTAATGGTAACGTATTTTTAATTGAGAAAACAATTCCAGGAAGCTCTTTTTGGAATATGATAGATGGTTTCATCTCATCATGGTTGGAATCTGGATATACGTCTAGAACCTGTCACTTCAATGTCCCTCAAAGATATCGAAGTCATTGTAGTAAATTGGAAAAGAATTTTTGTTTCGAATTCATTTGATATATAAATGTATTAAATCATTTTGTTTTAATTTTGAAATTTGATTTTCAAAGTTCAGGTGCAGGTAGAATGTTCACTCATATATGGAGAAAGATTTAATATCTATAATGTGAAATTTTATTCAATCAATCCAGAAGTATACAACAATATTTGAATTATTAATAGTCATGAGGAAAAGTAACTTCATCGTCAAACAAAAAATAGAAGTACTAGAATTTATTTTTACAATTAATAGAAAATTACAATTTTTCTACTTTTTCATCGCATTATTGGAATTTGGATAATCATTTTTGAAAAACGAATTTCCAAATAAATTCTAACTCAAAAAGATGCATCTTCAACAAACAAACAAATTAATTTTAGACAAAACTGTTGCACTTACAAACAAATGATTGAACTGTCAATAAAAAAAAGAATTTCTAATCAAATGGTTAAATTTGTAACCCGTAAATCGAGTTTTTTAGCAAAATGGAATTCACTTGAACCCCAAACAGTTGCATTTTATACCCAAATAGTTGAATTTTCACGCCAAACAAAACACGAATCTTTCAGAATACAGATGAATCTTCAACCTGAAACTTGTCTATCAAGAAAGATAAATTTCCAATCCAAAAAGACGAACATTTGATCACATAAGTAGAATTTTTGAACAAGAAACATTAAAGTTCAGTCTGAAAAACAGCTGTATTTTCAAACAAATAATTTATTCGTCATTCCGCAAAGAAGAAGTTTTTAGAAGGCTGTTAGAATTGAAATTAAATTTTTAACAAAGTACTTGCATATTCGATTAAAATGACGACACTTGGACACAAAAAATTAATTTCTGAAAATAAAACTAATTGTTTGTAGTGTAACCATGTCAAAACTTTAATTTTAAATAAAAAAAAATTGAATTCAACCAAAAAAATAAGTGAGCAAAATAGTTGAATCTTCCACCAAAACAGTTGATTCTTCCACTCGAAAATGTGAATTTTCCACCGAAAAGTTGAATGTTTCAGTTTAAATGGAAGAGTGTTCATAAAAAAACGTTGCATTTTTAACACAAAAATGAAATATTTGAATTTGCAGGGGAAGCAATTTACTTTCAACCACAAACAGAAATTTTTGAAAATATAGTCGTGTTTTCCATCAAGGAGATTAAATTTTGGCCAAAAAGATGAATCTTCAACAAAACTCATGAATTTACAACAAAAATTGTTGAGTTTTCAACTAAAAATATTCAATTTTCAACCAATAATGGAAAAGGTGAATTGTCCTTGAGAAAATATTGTTTCAATAAAATGGTTGAATCTTCAACCAATCAAATCAACGTTTAATAAATTGTTACGACATTCAACCATGAATTTGACTTTAATATTGAACTACAAATAGATTAGTGTTGTTTTTAGTGAAAATTTACAATCAAAATAAATTACTCCTGAGCTCGATTTGGCCAAGTTGACTTTTTACTGCAAAAAAAATTAACAAGGAAATGAAATAAAAGAGAGATTTTATCGAATAAGAAAAATAAATAAAAACCGATTCTAATGTACATGGAGTCCGATTGAAATGCCCTAATCAACTTTGATTAAATCGTTGACCTTTACGGACACGTAGGCTGCTCATCTGCAGGCATTGAGTAGTGAGACTATTTGTCCTGGAATTTCCGGAAATTCTGCCGGAAAAAGGTCCGGAATTCAAAACTTTATGTGCCATATACAAAGTTACAAAGCACGTTTGTTGACGCTTTATGAATCTAGTTCTCGGTCGTACAACTAAAAATCTTGCTGTATATAACGATTACGAACAACTAAATTGTATCCTCTTTTGATGACAGGAAAATGGAAAAATAAATACAGCTACGTGCGAATTTAACAAAAAAAAAAAAAAAACGAAACATGCAGAGATTTACTTTTAATTCAGTTTCCATTCGATGGCAGGAATGTTTATTCCAGTTGAGATACATCAAAAATTGACGTTACTCTGTTTTCATTTCAGATTGGAAATAAACTCTGAATCGAAATAACAAAAATACATAAAAAAAAATCAAAAGCAATCCAGAAAGAAATGTTTTTAGCATTTACGAGAGTAAATTTCTAGTCGACCCTATTACAGTAAATCCCCGGATATAAAACCATTGCATATCGTTCTGATTATTAACATTGGATCGAAATGATCCACTTTTGCAGATACAAAAATGATTTTCATACAGTTTCATTCGTATCCATCGAGTAACATAATATTTCTAAATCGAGAAATAGTTCAGAAAATTTTGACATTCGGTGTGAGAGAAAAAATCCCAATTCTTTTATATCGAGCTACAAATCTCTTTGGCTTTCGAAATTCATTTTTTATTTATTTGTAAAATTGTTTGGTTAGATTTACCTGGTTCCAAATTACACTTCTAAAATATTTGAAACTCTCTAGAACCATCAGAATAAGTTATAGAAAACGTTGAATTTTCAGGAAAATGGAAAGTACACAATTTTTCAATAAATTCTTTAGAGAATATCAATTTTCAACAAAGAATGCAGTAGTGAACTTTGATTTAAAAAAATTATTATGATCTAGAAAAGCAAACTTTTAACAAAATAGTTAAATTTTGGGCCACATCAAGAATTTTCTAAACTAAAATAATTAATTTTTTGCAAGAATAGTTAAATTTTAAGTTGAGAAATTAATTTTCCACTCGAAAAAATGAACTTACAACAAAATAGTTCGTCTTAGAAGGAAGGAGAGAAATTTCAAAGGAAGAGGACAAAAGTGAAGCCCGAAAATTGAGCTTTAAACCAAGTACTTAAATTCTCAACCACAAATTTTAATTTTCAACCGTGAAGAATAACTTCATACCAAGAATGACAATTTTTTAATTGAATACATGGATTCTCAACCCAAAAAAATTAATTTTCAGCACAGAACATCATTTTTCAAAGAAGTATTCGAATTTTCAACAAAAAATGATAAATTCTCAATGAAAAATGTAATGCTTGATATTTTTTACAAAAATATATTTCAATTCTGAATAAAAAATACCATTGTTCAACCCATAAAGACAAATTTTCAAATAATTAGTTCCATTCTCAACCAAGTTGCATTTTCAACAAAGAAGAAAAATTTTCAGGATAAATCTAGAATCTAAAGCTATGAGTATCTATGTCTCTAGAACCTTTTTTGGATTCAAATAGTACTTTTTTAAAGTTTATATACTTTAAAGATTCGTCAAAACTCAATAAGTTTTCTATGGAATTCTTTTCATTATATTTAGAGTTTCCGCAATTCACATGAGATCCGACACAAATTCAACACACATTTATTAACACTATAATTCAACACTTTAACAAGAATAAATACGTTTTTGGAAATTTCATTCAGAATCGCCCACATTAACTTTATTAAGTTGAAACTCAATGTTTCTCTTCACAATTAGCTAAAGAATACTGTTAATAATTTATTTGATGTTGTAATTCTTGTTTGAGCGACCTTCA
>CAKNXH010000197.1:206354-257671 GCA_932178445.1 Andricus quercusramuli
GTGATCCTTTCGCTACCCCACGCCAGTCCGTCATTAAATAACTAACAAATACTAATAGGTAATTGCTTCTTGAATATGACCCCTGTGTCTGTTTTATATGATCCTGGAAAACAGCATGAGTGAAAAATTGGGTGTTGCACGGAAAAAAGTGGATCGTTAGAAGAACTCTCGAAACCACTAGTTCTAACTATTTTAAATTGAACCGCAGCTTTTCGTCGTGAATTTTGTTAAAATTACTATTTTTTGTTCAGGTATGTTAAACTGACTCTTTAAAAGAGCAAGATGAACAATTTCAAATAGTAGGATGCACTGCACCACTTGGTAACCATCAATACTCAGCGAGAAGAAGTTACTATTTCGTGTAGTAAGCTTTCCTTCTGTGAAGAGTAACTTTGCCGATTTCACATCGTAACGCGTTTATGTATATGTATATATGCACTGCACGCATTCTATACAAAACAAAAATGATGTACAATGTCGATCGATTTGAGGAGGAAAAAAATTATGTTATATATCATCATTACTGCACGTAATTTACGATTATTTTTACACAGTCGCACGCATAGAGTCTTACACATATGATCGCACGCTCAAACGCTTTGAAAAATCGCCCCCGCTGGGGAATCGAACCCTACCTGCCTACCTAAAACCTGTCCTAAAACCTAAATATAGCGCACGCCTTAGTCAAGTGAGCTACGAAACCGCTTAGATTTTTCTGACAAAGTCTCGATCAAGCGGTTTCTCTGAGAAAAACGTGGCCAGCTAAGAAAATAAATGTCTACTTACAATTTTTTAAATTAATCTCTTACAGGTGATTTCTAATAAATTGTAGCGAGCTAGGGAAAAATATTTTGCTTAAAAGTATCAACTCACACAGTAAATATATTATTAGTAATTTATATGTATTATTATAAAATGATTTCTCCTTGACTATTCTAAAGTGAATAAATAAAAAAAATACCAAAATACCAAAACGGCGATACCACGCTGTAAACACCAGTTCCCGTAAGATCACTGAAGTTAAGCAGCGTTGGGCGCGGTTAGTACTTGGACGGGTGACCGTTCGGGAATACTGCGTGGTGTTGGCCCGTCGTGGGTGTGGTGGACCCACACTGGTAGTATTTATACACCTAGAAACACTACCCGAACCGGGTAGTGAGGCAATGACCTTTCGAGTTCGAACTGCTAATCAATTTTTTTTTTATTATAAAATGATTAAAATTACAATTTTTAAAAACCACGTATTTTGTATTTTTGTAAATCAAGACTTGAAAAAATGATTTCGAATGAAATCTTTGTAATTTTTAATTTTGCTTTATTATCATCTGCCTTCATTTGAAACGTAACATTAATTTACATAACTGAAATGTGTATGAATAAAAAATAGTTTAAACATTGTGATAATATATCAAATGCAAAATTGAAATCACTATTTTAAGATGAAACAAACATTGAATAGTGATTCAAATTTAAATTTTTTGCAAAAATAAAATTTTTCTGATGAGATATGGGGATGCTGAATTAGAATAAAAACTGTTTAATACCAAAAAAAACGGTTTCGAGAAAGAAATATTAAAGATCGCGATATCACAATAGAATTGCAGATTTTATTTTTGTTAAAAATCTTAAGAAAATGAGAACAAAAAAATTTTTAATAAATGATATTGATTTCTACAAACATCAATGTGAAAAGGTTGAAAAAATTATTACTGCTTTAAATATGGAAATTAATTTGAAGTAAAATTGTATTACAAATTATTTTTTTATAACACATGCATGATTTCAGCCTTTTCAACGCCTATGAAGCGGGGCTAAAGCTCTACTTTTTACTCCCTAGGGACTCAAAAGTGACGTCAGAGATGAATAATGAAAATTATGCAACTATGAGCTCGCATTTTATGATTATCAGCCCACTCACGGTAAAAACTGAGAAAAAATTTTGGTTTCAGGTAATAGAATTTTGCGGTTATTTATGGAAGGTTACCATATATACCTGTAAAATTACCATAAATTACCGGAATTTTTCATAAATTTCCGGAAATTTATGGCAATTTAAAAAAATGAATGTTGGGTAAGTGACCATATTCACCTGTAAAATTACCATGAATGACCGACATTTTTCATAAATTTCCGGAAATTTATGGAAATTTTTAAAAATGAATTTTGGGTATTCCATGGTAAGTTACCATATTTATCTGTAAAATTACCATAAATTACCAAAATTTGCCATAAATTTTCGGAAGTTTATGGAAGCTTTTCATAAATTTCCGGAAATTTATGGAAATTTTGGGTAAGTTACCATATTCACCTGTAAAATTACCACAAATTACCGAAATTTTCCATAAATTTCCGGTGATTTATGGAAATTTAAAAAAATGAATTTTGGATAATCTATGATAAGTTACCATAAATCACCTCTAAAATTACCATAGATTAGGTTAACATTAATTTCATGCTTCATTATACAAAATCTAATATGGACTGAAATCATGACTGTATTTCGAGAAATGTCTGAAATCATCCATTTGTTATGAAAAATATTTTATGCGCCAAGGGGGAGAGGCACTTTTTTCCCCCTAGGTGCATAATATACTATTTAATTATTGATTCAAAAAATGATATGTCGAAAACAATGCATTATTCTACTAAAAAAAATTCTTCCAAATAATATAATATTCGAACCTGGGTGGCTAAATCAAGTACGATCTCAATCATTTTTATTGTTATAAGGAATTAGAAATATCATAAGCAAAAAATTCCATAGCAGAAGTAATGTAAAAAAAAAGTATTTTTTATATATAATTTTTCATAATATTTTTATATTCTGAAAATTTGGTACAAAACAAAAAAACTGTATCGAAGTATAGAGTTATTCACTATGTTTATTTATAACAATTATCTCAACTAATATTATGAAAAAAGAGAAACCATTATAAAATAGTTTCTGACAATTCATTTCCTTTTGTAAAATGTCAGTGGGTGGTCTGTCTTATATATTGAGAAGCGAAAATCTGTTGTTTTACTGATAAGCAAGTTATAAGTCGATCTTCTTTTTTAATTTCAAGCGGACCGCCTAAAAAATTTTTCGGAAAAGGCCTACACGTTTCTAGTTATGCCACTGAAGTTACTCACAATTTAAAATAGTAGGGCTAACAATCTCGCGCAGTGCTTATTGCAATGCGAAAAAGGAGATCGAACTCACTTGCAAAAGTCAAACTCACAATGCTTTGCTTACTATGTGAATTAGTTATTCATACAGTTTACATGTTCAACTGTACTATTCTAAATAGTTATTGAAGCTACTTGTTCTTAGTAATCTTTCTTTTTACAATTTGAACTAGTAATATAGTATAAAAAACTATTTGAATTGTTTCTTGTACAATGTGAACAAGTAAACTTGAAGTTAACAATACATGAAAGTGAATCTAACTATCTACTTTTTTCCGTGTGCGAGTTTTTGGCACTGATTATGATTTTTTGCGGTTTTTTGATACAAAATATTTCCAATACATGAAATATCACTTCATACTGATTATGAAATGGAAATGAAACAATTTTTTATTTTTTTTCACCAATTTAGTCTTAGAATAGAGTCGGGAAGTCGCGGTTTTTCTGATTTTTATACTTATTTTCAACTTCTTAATCAAAGCGAGGCAATAATCAATTGAATTTAACAGAAATGATAGTCAATCAATTAGAAAAAGGTGATTATTGATTCAAATTAACAAAAATAATTGCCTTAACAATTTTTGAATTATTAGAAGGCAAGGTGTGAGGTGGCAGAAAGGGGTTGGTATCTGGGCAATACGGCAGTAACCCCTCGCGAAAACTACTTGTCTCACCACTTTTCTACTTGCGTTCCGATCAGCACCCACATTCACCTAACAGATAGAAAGTTTTTTTTTTATTCTTGACTCTAATTAGGCTTCTTAGTTATAAACTAATAATAAATCAACACTCGGAATAATCATTCTTCAAACAATTATTTGGTTTCCTGTATATATATTTTTCTAAAATAAAACGAATATTTGGAATATTTCTTAAATTTCCTGTATGAATCATATTGAATGTGAAATTGTCTTGGAGTAGTTGATGAAAGCTTTTTCGCTGGAAATAATATTAATTTTTTATTTTTTCTCAACTAAAAAGTGCGAAAAGCTAGAAATTCCATAAAAATACGCATCTTTCTGACATTACTCCGAAGGAAACTTGTTATAAACAATCGAAAATTGTTTACAAAATAATATTTCTCAATTTGCATAATTTATTATCTTAATAAGTCGAAAGTTGATAAAAAGTTGAAAATCTCAGAAAAACCGCAACTTTCTAGCACAAATCACAGAGAATATTATTTGAAATTAAAAAAAATTGTTTTCAGAATCATGTTTATTAACAAATTAATTTCTACCTTACTCTGAGTGTGAAGTGAACCAAAAGTCGAACATTTTCAAAAAACTGCAACTTTCTAGCATTATTCTAACCGAATATTTTTATGAAAAATAATAAATTATTCAAACTATTATTTCCGTTAAATTAATAATTAAAAAAAAATTAAAAATTGAGAAAATTAATAATTGATTATTGCCTCGATTCAACCTGGAAGCTTGAAAATGTGGAAAAAACGGCTAACTGGCAACTCTACTCTAAAGGAAAATTGCTAAAAACAAGAATACACTGTTCAAACCATTTATGTTAACATCTAATTAACAGTAAAAAGTAGTATTTTATGTATTGGAAACAACATGCTTTTGAGAAAAAAACGAATAAAATCATAAGTAGCGCCAAAAAATAAAAAAACCCATTTTTTCACTTATGGGCTTTCTATGGGACCCTATCAAATATACTTGAGGGGGCGATATTTAAAAAGCAGTTTGTATATGGTTGTATTCTTTAGCTAGTTTTGAAGAGAAATGTTGATTTTTTACTCGGCTTACCTAATACTGGCGATTTCGAATAAAATTCACAAAAATGTATTTTTTATTATAGGAAATACGTATTAAAAAGTAATTAATCTTGCGAAACCTCTATTATATACATATATATATATATATTGTTTTTTTCCCTTCTATTTTTTTCTGGATTCGAATAACTGTGAGGACAATATACATGGAAATTCGAGAACAAAATTTTGAACCACCCTACCTTAAACTTGTAAATTAAGACATCGATCAACTAGAACAACAAAGTCATGTCGAGGGTAAACAAGGTGCGCAGATCTATAAAGATTCTTAATAATGGAGAGTGAAATACGGTTCTGGAACAAACTTCCTAATTCAAATCCTCGTTTTAGAATTTTCCTTTCGCATGAATATCAAAAAAGTGAACGGAAAATATGAACATTTTTACAGGCAAATCTTCTTGAAGCCATGAGAATATTTGTGCCAAATTTCAAACTCGTATATACTGTGACACTGCTCTCTAAATTTGAAGCAGTCCAATTTTTTCCTCATTTTTATCAGTGACTGAATTCTAGCTATGAATCAGTTAATTTTCACTGGTGAATCAATTAAATTCACTCATTCTTCGATAAAAATAACTTATTGGTAGCTAAAATTCAGTCACGGATTGCAATTGGTAAAAAACTTTACCATTAATAATTTACAAATTGGAGAACACTAGATCCAAAAGATTTCCGCACATACCTTATAAACAGTTTTTTAGAAATTCGTCTGTTATATTATTTCAGAGGTTTCCTCTGAAAAGTTAGTATGTATATGTTTTTAATCGCTAGGTCTCGGGTTTCTCGATACTCCTGGACAGAACTGTATGTTATAGAATACAATGTCTGTAGGAGATGAAAAGTCACGAGAGGTATTTGCAAAGTTGGTACAGCGACAAGAATTTTCTTGTTTTTCCACTCGTTGCTATTCATGGCCGAACGAAAAGATCGTAGAGTTGATGGTAAGACGAAGAAGAAAGTATAGTTTGAAAGAAGACAGAGGGGAAAGTTGGGAAAAAGAATTATGACTTGGTTTTCCATCCGGTGGCCGGTGGTATTTTTAAGTTGAACCTCCTTCTTACCCCCTGACCTCGCAATATCCTATCTGCACACCTCGCTTCTTTTTAGTTGTCGTTGTGTCATCGAGGATCTCATTAAAAACGTTTTAAGCCACTCGAATTTCTATCTTTCTCTAGATTCTCTCGTTTCCTTCCTATCGTATACTAATCGTAAGTACAAGAATAATGATGAGAGAAACCTATTGAGTTTAGATTTCGTGCCTTTCTTGAAATTTTAGCATTGAAAGTCTGGAGAGTCGCAATTATTAAATTTTATCGATTCTTAAAAAAATATTTACTAAATTAACTTATTTCGACGCCCTAAGTATTTCAGACTGATACAATATTAAATTTTTCCTGAACTGAAATATATTCACAGAATCGTTCAAAGCATCGATTACCGAGTAAGTGTAGCAAGTAGTAAAGGTTCCATATATCCAGACGCGCGCAACGAACTTTCGACATTACACGCTTGTAATTCAAAAGATAATACGGAAAATGTACCAAGACTATTTTGACGGCAAAACACAGCTTAAAAGCCTCCAGTTCCAAACCATTTATAGAAAATGTTTTGAAATGCTTTTGTGAAAAATGGATGGTCCTTTTCTGCAATACATACAATGAAAGGTAAAACAAAACTAGCAATTTCGATTTTTTCATTCTTGACAACT
Source organism: Andricus quercusramuli (assembly GCA_932178445.1). Lineage (NCBI taxonomy): Eukaryota > Metazoa > Arthropoda > Insecta > Hymenoptera > Cynipidae > Andricus > Andricus quercusramuli. Next base: position 213,023 of record CAKNXH010000197.1, read on the forward strand.
TTCCATGCTGATTATTCATTCGACTGTTCGTGATCGACCCCCCCCCCCCCCGCCCCCATTCCCGATTTTTTTCCCGATTGTGCATTATTTTTTCTAATCGGTCAACATCAAATCGTGCCCCCGGGCTTTTGAAGTTAACATAGGTTTTTAAACGGGAAAAGCTCAGTTATCAGAAAAAGTTCTTGTTCTAAACTTTTCGTATAAAATAAAGTTTAGTCAGCTCATAAGGAATATTCATGCAATAGTTCTTGAGTTTTTTTGTCATAATCTTCACAGAATAATTCGTTATTTGGATCACACCAATCCCTTTTTATTGTGCCCTGAAAATGTTCTAACAAATTCAAAATAGCACTTTTATGTAAAACTCAAGCTGAAGATTGTATTTTTTTGAATTTTTTAAAAATAAATTATTTTTATCAGATAAGTGACAAGTTCTCAAGTACTGTTCAACTGATTATGAACATTTTCCGCACTCTTCATTTGTTTAAGCAATTATTCTTTGTTCAAATAATTTTTGTTTCCTTTTGAGTCGTTTGAAGTTATTAATTTTCTGGGTAAATATTACTGTTAATGAATGTCAAGAGAGATATTTATTTTCAATATATCTGGTAATTATTTGAACAGTTTTTATTTATTTGAACGATTTTCCCCCATAAATCGTGGAAGATTATTACTTTTTTAGAATAAATTACACAATTAACGAATTTTTGAAGTTATGCATTCCTTAGGAATATTCGGCATATGTGTAAACAATTTTTTGCCCCTGTAAAGCGTGAAAAGGTATTATCCTCTGGAATAAATAATACAATTAACAAATGCTAACAGTGATACATATTTTTGTATTCATCAATTAGTTAAAAATTTTTTGCTTAATAATGTTTTGCCCCGTATATCGTGAAAAGTTATTATTTTCTGCAATTGGCGACACAATTAATAAATGTGAAAAGCAATCTTTTTTTGCTTGAAATATTCGGCGTTTATTCAAACAATGTATAATCATTCTTTTGCGTCATTTCATATGAAATGTGCGAAGATTCTAGTTTTTTTCGAATCTCTTGCACTGTGTCGCTTATTATTCAGTATTTCCTTATTCCAGAAAATGTACCAAGTACATTGTACCCTAATTGTTTCAGTAATAATTATATGTTCGAATAAATAAATTTTATTGCTCACTGAAGTTTAAATAGTTACTTAATATCCTCTAAAATGTTAATCTCAACATTCACTAATTGTATCATTGATTCCACAAAAATAATAATTTTGTAGCTTCTCAGGGGGCAGAAATGGTTTAAGCAGATAGAAATTGTACAAATGATTGCCAAATACCCTGACAAAAATGGCAACTCCGAAAATTCGTTGCTTGTGTCAGTGATTTCAGGAAATAATAACTTTTCACAACTTACAGGGAAAAACATCATTCAAACAGAGGAATATTGTTTAAATAATTACCAAATATGTTAAAAATGAATATTACTTCTACTAAATATTATTATAATATGTGAGTACTTTATTCTAGTATTAATAACGGCCGGTACTTAAGTTTCACAACTTTTTGGCAATGACCCTTCTAGTGTTATCTTTTTATTCCTAAACCGCAGTTATATTATTAATCATTTTGGTGGAAAATTTTTAAAACATCAAAGAGAGTGAGTTTTTTTAAACATATCTGGTGTGAATTTTGCGCTATCACAAATGTTGAAATCTTCAAAAATATTTTCTAAGATTTTAAAAGAAACTTCAAAAATATTTTCTAAGATTTTGAATGAACCTTCAAAAATATTTTCTTAGATTTTGAATCAACCTTCAAAACAATTTTCTAAGATTTTAAATGGATCCCTAACACTTTAATTTCCGGTGTTAAACCTGAAAGGTTCCAATTTCTTGGAACAGTGTCTAAAAAAATTAAATACAGTAATATGAATTGACGATCTATTGTCTCGAATTCCAAATTGAAACTGATACATTAATCTGCGAATATTGAATTTATAATGTTCATAGTTATGCGTGACCACGATTGAAATTATTACTGTCGGTAAAGTTTTCGTGATGTTGATACTAATTCAAATTGATGACCGAAGTACCCACCGATAATTGAAATTATGCTGACTAAAGATTAAATACGCGATGAGGATACAAGCTAAATCTGATTGCGGTTTCGCAAAAAGCCTTCGAATGAATGTATAAATACTATTATTAAATACTCTAATAACTATTTATTGGTTGAAGGTTTTTAAAGGCTTTAATTCAATCTAAAATCAGATTCTGAGAACAGCAAAATAAGTATTATCAGTTTGTTTTTGAAGTTATATAAATAAAATTTGCCTAACATTCATAAGAGAATTCAAAAACAAGTTTGAAGATTTGAGATGTAACGAAAAATAATCTAGAACATTTCTAAGAAATTTATTTTATTTTTTAGGATTATACGAAATATTAGGAATAATTCATGTCTGTTCAAACAATATTAAGGCTTTTCAGAATTTCGAAGAAAATTTGAAAATATTTCGCAAATTTTCGGAAAATTTTCCAATGTTAAAAATATTTTTAGTCTCTTTAGAACTTTCAAACTTCCGGAAGATCTTTCGAATATATCTTATAGTTTTTAAGGTTGCAATACAGAAATGGATGACCCACATTTTTATCGGAAATGGGTTAACTAGATGAAAAAGTAAAAAAAATGCACATTTAGGTGAAAAGATTTTTTTTTAATATCATTTTTCGATAAAATATTTAAAATAAACACGAATTATTATGAATTTCAATTGAATTATAGTCCTAAAAATTTCCAAGATGCTCTAACTTTTTTTATTTTGATTCAAAGAAGCTGGTTAACGAACTTGTTCTTTCTTTTCAGGCCTCAAAAATGTTTGCCAAAGCACAATCCAATTTGATTATTATTTCGAAAGTTATCGTGCCTACCGACTACAGACTGCAGACTACCGACTATAAACTATAGACAGACAGACACCTTTCTCAAAATCATTTTTTCTGACTCAGTGGCAGACTTAGGGGTAAACGTGGAGTTTTGATGAAAACCGACTACGTCAAATTTTACATAAAACCAATACTTTTAAATCTTTTACATTCTTCTTCGAACTTTTAAGAAATTTCATGAAATCTTTTTCAATTTTCTCTTAGAATGCATTTTCAAAGCTAAAGAATGATGAGAATGCCACAAAATTCAAGAAATCTTCTTAAAATCTTCTGAAAATTTAACTTTTAAAATAAAACGTAAATCATGTATAACTTTGCTAGAAACCTTATTTTCCGTACCAATAATTTGTGTTGCCGTTACCGACAATTTTTACAAAACTCAGTGTGGTGGCAAAATGGCAAAAACAAAACAAAAAATTATGAGAAGTATATTATTTAACGCTGTTAGACCCTAGACGTCATAGAGAAATATAGTTGTGGGAGTTGTTGGGAGCCTGGAAGGTGAGTAACTCAATTCTTGGGAAGGAAAATACTTCAGTTTGTAAAGTCGAAGGCTGCCACGTAATTTGAAATGATAATACAATTTTTTTCATAGGATTTTCAGGTAAATAAACTCAGTTTTACAAAAATTGTGGTCTATGTTTTTGGTTGCGTTAGTAAGTATAATATGTATTAGCCTTTCAATAAACCTATATCATATCAAGTTTGGTTCTATGTTTTTGGTACAATATCGTACTAACTTTTTTAAAAACATGAGGGTTAGGGTCAGAAATTTTGGGATGAAACAAAAAATATAGTATCATGACATAGGATGATATGCCATATGGGGGTATATGGCACAAAGCGTTACTTGTCACACGACAGAGTAATGTGGAACCTGGGATAATTTGAGACTTCGGGTAAGGTAGCACATATAGTCTATGTTTTTGGTTAGTGCTGTATACTTAGTACAATAGTGTACTATCTTTCCAAAGGTATATACAAAGGTATATCAAAAGACATTCTGAATTTCTGGAACAGCGAAAGCGATAGTAGTGAGATCTTTTGCTTCCTCATAGAGGAAGCTTTATAATGGTGACATTTTTAAAAATTTTCAAATTCATTTAATTAAACTCTCCCCAATTCAAAGATGTCTAATACAATGTTCTAAGCAATTGTCCGGATGTGTGTGTGTGTGTGTGTGGATGTGTGTGTGGATGTGTGGATGTCACGCTTTTTTGTGAACACGATAACTAGAAAACGGTTGCAAATAAATTGATGAAATTTGGAGAGCTTATTTTCCTCACTAATATCTAGAAACTGACAGAAGGATTTCTACAAATATTTATTGCATTTTTTTCTATCACTCAATAATATTTTAAAAATCGGTTTTTTATAGTAAAACTTTTTTCATTCGCATAATTCAAAGTTGATGCAAGAATATAAAAGATTCCTTGGTTCGAGACGAATCGATTGACCTATAATATTGATGAATTTTATTGAAGAGTAGGGAAGTTATGGTAATTTATATATTTTGAAAATCGGTTTTTTATAGTAAAACTTTTTTTCACTAGCATAATTCAGAGATGATGCAAGAATATAAAAGATTCCTTGGTTCGAAACGAATCGATTGACCTATAATTATAATGCATTTTATCAAAGAGTAGGGAAGTTATGGTAGTTTATATATTTTGAAAATCGGTTTTTTATAGTAAAACTTTTTTCATTAACATAATTTAAAGTTGATGCAAAAACAGAAAAGGTGTGTTGATTCGAGTCGAATCGATTGACCTATAATATTAATAAATGTTATTGTAAGGAAATAAGGAAGCTATGGTAATGCATAATATTTTAAAATACGGTTTTTTATAGTAAAACTTTTTTCATTAGCATAATTCAAAGTTGATGCAAGAATGTAAAATATTCCCTGGTTTGGGACGAATCGATTGACCTGTAACATCTATACAGTTTATTGGAGAGTAGATAAGTTATGGTAATTTATATATTTTAAAAATCGGTTTTTTATAGTAAAACTTTTTTCACTAGCACAATTCAGAGTTGATGCAAGAATATAAAAGATTCCTTGGCTCGAAACGAATCGATTGACCAATAATGTTAATGCATTTTATCAAATTGTAGGGAAGTTATGGTAATTTATATATTTTGAAAATCGGTTTTTTATAGTAAAACTTTTTTCATTAGCGTAATTCAGAGTTGATGCAAGGATATAAAAGATTCCTTGGTTCGAAACGAATCGATTGACCTATAATCATAATGCAGTTTGTCAAAGATTAGGGAAGTTATGGTAATTTCTATATTTTGAAAATCGGTTTTTTAAAGTAAAACTTTTTTCATTAACATAATTCAAAGTTGATGTAAGAACAGAAAAGATATGTTGATTTGAGGCGAATCGATTGACCTATAATATTAATACATTTTATTGAAGAGTATGGAAATTGTGAAATTGCATAATATTTGAAAACGCGGTTTTTCATAGTAAAACTTTTTTCAGTAACATAATTCAAAATTGATGCAAGAACGGAAAAAATCTCTTGATTTAAGGCAAATCGATTGATCTATAATAATGATACAATTCATTGAAGAATAGGGAAGTTCTGCTCATTTATAATATCTGAATCATCAGTTTCAAACAGAAAAACTTTTTTCATCGACATAATTTAAAGTTGATGCATGAATAGAAAAGACTTTTTGATCATAAATTTTCAAATAGAGTAATATTATGACAATTTTTGTGAAGAAATCATAAAGCTGGGAAAGGGATAGGGTGCGTCAGAACTTTTCCTTTCCCTTTTCCAGCTCAAAAAATGATTATTTCGAACGCAAGATTTAATTTGTCTGATTTGTCTTTGTATTTAAAACATTTTTTGTATTATTTTGTAATTTTTCATTTTTGGTAAATTTCTATTTTTAAATTGAGCAAAATGAAGACTTTGGTTTCTCTATTATTGAAAAAAATAACTAATGCTTCCTCTATGAGGAAGCAAATACATTTGCTAACGGGAAGCAAAGTGCTCGTGAAATGAGCACCATATAATTATAAATACAAACAAAGTGGAAACACTCGAGATCGAATTCACAGCTAGAATAATGTAGAGAGATGTGAGTATCAATACAAATTATAAGCATTATATTGAATATTCTTATTATTCTCGAACAATTATTTTATTTTATGAAAAGCTGTACTGAAAATGGAGTGAAATCCCACTATAAACATCCACGTTGCCAAAAATTCTCCCAAGTCAAAAGTTATCAGGAGAATAAACGCAGTTCGTGAATTCAAAGTTTTCCAAGTAATTCTAAACGATTTCTAAATTTTGGAATATTTTGATTTATCAAACTTACAAAAATTTTGAAAATGTATGAAAATGTGAAAGATATAGAAACTTCGCAAGATTATTATTTGTCGAATTGTTGTAATTTCATACTTTCAATAAATTAAAAAACGTGACTATCTATTCAAAGTACTTGGCAACCTTTGACTTTACAAACCGAAGTATTTTCCTTCCCAAGAATTGAGTTACTTACCACCCAGACTTTCACCAACTCCTATCACTATATTGCTCTATGAGCAACCGAAATATTCACTTATAAATTCCTAAAGTGCAGCCGGAAGTGATCGAAAAATTCAAGAACCACAACGCCTCGCAATGACACGTGTCATCGTGTCAGGTTCGACAACAAACGAATCTGCCTCGTTTCTTATCTATACATCTATACGTCCCTCTTCCGACTCCGATCGTTCAGGCATTTCCTGCCGAGGTATTGAAAATAAATTTACCGGGAAATCGGTATGTCATGGCGTGACTAGCTGGAGGGGTTTTGGTAGGGGCTCGTTCGGGACAAATGAAAGGGCTCCAAGGGTTGCAAAAGAAGGAAGTAGGATGCCAGTTCCTACAGTGTAAGTTTGACGTCAAATTGATTGAACCGCGATGGGGCGGAAAGAGGGAGGGTTTGGTCACGCAACTACCTTGCGCTCACACTCTGCAAAAAGTGAAACAGAGTATCCTGGAAATTGCGCGAAAACTTTTTGCGGAATTCTGCCTCGAGTTCTTCGACATTCCTCTCATAGTCAACACACGCGCATTTGCCACATTCCTACACTTGAATCTGTCGAAGGTTCTCGCACTTCACACCTGCCCTGAGAGAGCGTTCGAAAGCACGTCGCGAAACTACTATGCCGATATCTTCGCGAGATAACCGACCAAGTTTTACGCCCCGGGAACGATTTCGCACGTTCGCATTCAATGTGGTAACTTTCAGATACCTTCAACCTTGTTCCTCCTACCCGTTAGCCACATGCTGGTGTTTGCAGCCTGAAATGTGCAGGTTCTCTTTTTCAGGCGAAGATTATCGCGGACTATAAAAGTCAGACCAGATTGGATCCGGGCTTTGGAAGCGAATGCGAGAAAGAAGGAATAGGCAAAAGTGAGAGGGAGGCAAGGAATTGAGGAGGGTTGGGGTTTCCAAGGGAGAGTGCTGCTCGTTTGGTGACAACTTTACTCTTTCCATTAATCAAGCGTACCGCTTTTGTGAAGGTAGAGAACTGGCCGTACGCCACGCTTCGTGGCTACGTTGTTCCCTTGCTCTTAAGGCTAATGCTCACTACCATCTCATCTCATTGGAGAAAGTGAGAATAGGAGCTGGGAAAAAACGAGGCGACCACGAAATACTTCTGGGAATCGGGAGTAAGTAACTATGTCACTATAATGCCCTTCTGGGTTTTATGAACGAGTTCGCTCATTCATTTAAACTAAAGTGGGATTAAAAATTGACATACCTAGGTTTTGATGAGTTATATCTCATCAGTAGGGCGGGTCTAAATAAAAAAAATGTGCAACTCGAAGTCGTCACCACGCGAAAAACTATCAGATAGGGATCCTAAATGTATAATTCATTGAAAATATATAAATATGTAAATTATTTACCCGTGCTTGAAAATAATTTTTTAAAAATGTAAGCGCTGTTAGGTCACATTTTCATCGCGCGTGTCGCTACGAAACCTCTTAAGGGGTCACCCCTATATAAAGTAACATTTTCAGGGTAAGAAAGGGTTCATGAGAAGCTGTTATAGTTTTGTTACGATGAGGGAGTGTGAAGAGTTCGATAAAAGTTAGGCAACATTTTCCAAATTGTATCCATTTTTTAATTAGTCAAACAATATAATAGGGTAGAGAAGGGTGAGAAGACTTATTTCTAAAAATCCATTTTTGAATTCAATATGTGAAAGTTGAGGTATCTTATTAGGATAGTTCGAAATCAGAAAAAATGTATACATCACTTTTGGTCACCACAGAGGGTTTGAAAGGTTTTAATGTTTGGAAAATTACAAAAGTAATTCTGGAGGTTCAAAAATTATTGCATTCATCCAAGCGTATAGTTTTCCATGACAAATAGTGATAAAAAATCATACTATGTAAAAAATTATTTGTCATTGAGTTAACATTTTTTGAATTAATAACAAAAATCAATGTTTTTCTTTTAACTGGTTGATGTAATACTCATTCCTGTTAAGCCGGAAGAAACATTCCACTATTTATTCATCTTATATATTCACACAAGTTAGTACGCCTCTTCAAAATGGTAAAAAAATGCAACATTAGCATCATCACAGTTATAAAATTTTTAATAAACCAAGAATATATATATACAGGGTGTTTTTTTTAACTTGAGACAACGAAATATCTCAAAAAATACGCATCCTACGGAAAAAATGTCTGGAATAAAAACTTTTTATTTTCGAGGGGGAAAAAAGATTTGTTAAAATTTACCCCACCCCCACCCCCACAGGAGGCAGGGGTGGGGGTATTTTTGTAATTTCAAATGTCAACCCTAATTTTTTATCACAGATTCAGATTCTCCTTTACGAAATACGTAAGTTTTATTCGGAAAATTTGTTTCGATTCGCGATAAATGGCGCTGCAATTGCGAAAAACGAAATTGTTGGCACTACTTTTAGGTCTACCCAGGAATAACGACGCGGACGTAGTAGTTGTCTATTCCCTTCGGGGTGCTTAATTTCGGTGAGTCTCCTTGCCTCTCACCATCCATCGGGGTGCTTGATTTCGGTGAGTCCCCTTGCCTCTCACCACAGGGATGCTTGATTTCGATTAATTATTTTACAATAAGTGCTCAAAATGGTGTCCTCGCACTTCGATGCACTTTTACTGTCCCGTTGCCAAAAGTTCAAGCACCCCGATGGATGGTGAGAGGCAAGGGGACTCACCGATATTAAGCACCCCGAAGGGAATAGACAACTACTACGTCCGCGTCGTTATTCCTGGGTAGACCTAAAAGTAGTGCCAACAATTTCGTTTTTCGCAATTGCAGCGCCATCTATCGCGAATCGAAACAAATTTTCCGGATAAAACTTACGTATTTCGTAAAGGAGAATCTGAATCTGTGATAAAAAATTGGGGTTGCCACTTGAAATTACAAAGTTACCCCCACCCCTGCCTCCTTTGGGGGTGGGGGTGGGGTAAATTTTAACAAATCTTTTTTCCTCCTCGAAAATAAGAAGTTTTTATTTCAGACATTTTTTTCGTAGGATGCGTATTTTTTGAGATATTTCGTTGCCTCAAGTTGAAAAAACACCCTGTATATATATATATATATGTTTGTATGTATATATGCATTGTTTTATTTTAATATGAAAGTGGAGTTCCATCAACAAAATCCACAAAATCGTAATATTTTTTAACGCCTAATATATAAACGATCCTTTGAAGAGATTCTTAATTTGTTTTTAATTTTGAATTGAAGTAAAATTATGTCCCTCAAGGCATCAATTTATTTATATATTTCTTAAATAATTTATATAATCACAAAAATTCGAATTTTAAATAGTTTAATTGCTTTTTTGATGTTTGAATGATAATTTGTGAGTTCTATCAGGAAATGATTCAATGAGATTTATCATGTTCATTTAAAAGGAAAAAATTTCCTCCTCAACTTTTTTTGTATTTCGCATTGTTTGACTGATAATTTAAATTCATGTTTTTTCAAAAGCTTTTTTGACTTTCAAGAGAAGAATGGCGAGAACAATAAAAAAATATTGTCAAGTACAATTGTACGTATGTTAGGGAGTACTTATTTCTGTTGCAAACTTTTATTTAAATCCCACGTGTTTTGGCTGAAAAAATTGAATTTGCGATTTTTGTAAATCTTTCTTTAAAATTTTTTATGAAGAAAAACAATAAGGTATCAGTGAAATCGAATTTTTCATCGAAAAACTACACGTTCAATCAAAAAATTGTTTAGTGCTAATCAGGAGAACCTTAGCGATGAATAAATGTTCTTCTCAATTTTTTTTTATATTTCGTATAGTTTTTCTTGAAAGTAGAAGTTTTTGTTTTTAATTATACTTTTTATTATTGAAACAAAAAATATGTATCCTATCAAGACGTGGTATTTAAAAAAATCTTCAGATCCTTTTGAGATAAAATATTGTCTTAAACCGTTTTTCATTTTGTATCTCCTCTACTTTGGTCAGAAAATTGAATTTATAATTTTGAAAAAAGCGTTTTCGATGAAGAAATTCAGAACAATTTGTTCACAATGTGTGGTTAACGAATTCTTCCTTCTCTTTTAAGATCTTTGTCGTCCGCCAGCGCGCTGACAAATTTTGAAAATAAACTTTTATTTCACGCGATGTTTTGGATGATTTTCCTAAAAGCCGTATCTTAGATTATTAATGATCATTCCAGCAAACGTATCTATTAAGTTGATATTAAATATGTAATTCTTGTACGTTTTTATATAAATAAACAACAGGTCTGATTGAATACGTTGCAGAGAACACGGGATTTTTCACGACAGCAAATTCCGTTCGTGCCCACCATACCAACCAATCATCGTTTTTCTTTCTCCGTTTTTACACGGTAGCCAATCCACGCTATTTTATCCCCATTTTCCGTCAAGCGCCAACCGTCTCCTCAGTATCCCTACTTTCCGCGCGACCGTCACTCCGCGACAAGCGCCATCCCCTCCCTCACCACAGGCATCATTCAAACCGTGGATCTACTACGAGCAGGCTCGTAACTCCTCGCCCATCATTTGAACTTCGGCAGTGATCGTTCGTACCTCGGATCCTTGACGCGCAAGGTCGACTTCTCACCAAGATTAGCAGCCTACGATGAGCAAGATCGTAACGCCTCTCTCTCAGCACCGAGGGACTGCATCGTCAACTACAAATTCAACAAACCACCGACACTCGCCGTTGCCGCCAGTCTACCTACGAGGGATCGTGACCCACTCAGGACGCGCAATATCCAGGGTATAGAGCTGCCTAGACAAGCGGCATTACTGAGCCTCTAAACGAATGGATCGCCGCCTCGGCTGTGCAGCCACCCGGACCCCCTAACAGCATTGCGAATTACGGGTACGAACCCATTGCGCTTTGCGACGTATTCTCATCATTCGGCCTGATTAATTTGGATTCAATAAAGGTGTCATTATTTTGTAAACCTGACCCCCTTTCCCCTCCTCCGGACATAACATTTAAGGTCATCAAACATGTACTTTTAACGTACATTTAGGAATATTTTCTCGATTATTTTATCATAGCCACACTCACAGGGGACCTTCAGAGTTGCCTCTCCAGGGGAGCTCCCAGAAAGTTGAAGGAGCCCGCAGTAAGGGAAGAAGAGAGAGACCCAGCAGGGAGGGAGTTTCTCAAATCACCCACTCTACACCAGTCCTTCTTAGGATCCTAAACAATCGGCCCTCTTAAGAGCCATCAATATTTCTAACGTCAAATAATAATTTTTTTTCGGTGATAAGAGCTGCTGGACCTTGAACCATTCCTCTGTTTTCTACTATTTCCTTCTTTCCTTCCGCCAAAGTTGTATGTCCCCCCACATGCCCTACTTCTGCATGCGCTTACCATTGAAGGATAACTGACTTTCGTCGCAACTCGTTTGTGTGGACTACACCTTGAAAAATTGCGCCAAAGCCTAATTGAATCTTATCAGTTTTTCGAAAGTAATTCTGCCTACAGCTTACAGACTACTGTCAGACAACTTCGTAAAAATCTTTTTTCCCTACCCACGTGTTCTAAAAACATGAAGATTTGATGAAAACCGACGAAGTCAAATTTTTCATAAAACTAGTACCTTCTCAACAGAATCAAAATGTAAAAATTTCTTGTTTTCGAAGCTTTTAAATTATCTTAAATTCAAAATTTTTCACATTCTTGGAGGGCAATAATGTCTTTCCAATTATTTATTCATCTCTGGTATCGAGAAAAATTATAACTCAAAACCTCTCTGAACACGAGAAGAATTTTTCCTCTGCGAAACTTTCTAGTGACAAAAATGCACTGGGAAACAATCACCAAGACCCAGGAATCAAAATTGGAAATGGAGCGAAATTTCAAAACTCTAATTTTGTCATTCAATGAAATTACCTTTATATCATGCATTTGAAAAAAATTTCTGAGCAGAAATTTCGACCATTATAAAATTACATACTTTCTGAATCCCGAGAAAAACAAATAATTTTATCAGATACAAAATTCAGCACTTTCAAGAATTGGTGTAATTTCAATTTTGATTCCTGGGTCTTGTTGATCACATGTTGACACATGTTCAGAAAAAATTTCAAACCACAAGTTGTAAATATAATTTAATTAAATACCAAAATCAGCATTTGAAATGAAAAAAATTATCCTTCTATTTACACAGATTGCATTTTCTCTGTGAATAAAGTTGAATTAAATGAAAACCGTCTCTTAGAAAATAATTTACTGGAATCCGCGAAAAAAATTACGAATACTTTTTCCGTCTCCACAAACGTAAAAAAAAATTGAAAAAGAAAAAATTGTTAAATTCTGCAAAAAAAAGCATTCCTTGAACATTATTTTTGAGCGCGGGTGAAAAAGCTCCAGGTCTATAGATACCTTTTTAGGACACCAATATACAACTTTATACCGTAGTGACGATTTCCAATTCCATAATAATAATTTATTTTCGACCCAGCCTACTCACCAGAAGAAAATCTCAGCGGAATTTGATAAGCATCGATGAATCTGCAATGTTTTCTGAATCCGATGTTGTTTTACTAATTGCTGTACAAGTTTTTTGGTTATAAGCTTTTCAATGAAATACCAAGAAAAATGCTTCAGAGAAATAAGATTGGATGCACACGAAAAATTATTGTGAAATAATTAGAGATAATCGGATCATACAATTTAATTGGACTCTCAAATTACTAATTGCAAATTGCCATGTAATCAGTATAAAAATGGATGAAACCCTTTTCCAATTTTCTATCTTTTACCATAGCCTGTTCACTTAAGTCTCTATAATTCCCAGCGGAAGTAAGAAGATACTGTTCAAGAATGCATAAGAACCAACTAATTAAAATAGAAACCCACGTTCTGTGTCATACTGAAGCTATAGTACATATTTCCGATTTTTAATTTACAGTCGACAAAGGTATTGCTTCTTACAAGAATATTTTTCTCTTCAACGAGAGTCTCATTGACCTGCATCATCTATTGAAATTCTTCTATTTATGAATGAGCAAACCAAGCAGAATTGTAATTAGGCGTATTTCAGGTAAAAATAAGTGTATATAAGAGAGATAAAGTTTCAATTTAATAATTTAATTATTGATTTATTATTTGATAGATGAATTACGCGTTGAAACAAATGGAAATTAGAAGCCAGGCAATAGACTTTTCCCGCGGGAAGTTGCTAATAGCGTTTAAGAAAAAGGAATAATTAAGGAGAGGAAATAATGAGATTGAATCTCCGATGGAGACAGAAGGTACGAAGAGACGGAGGGAGAAAATAAAATTTTTCTGCACTTGTCGGTTCGCGGCGGCAAGAAAAATATTATTCGAGAGATAAACGCCGACGATCATTAAAAGCCAATTACTTGGCTAATTATTCTTTTGTAGAGGTTTTCACGTCTTTGCTCCTTATTCAGCGAATAAGGAGTGACTAAGATAGTCCCTTTGTCGCTAAAGCCATCAGACATTTTTTCCTTGAATTTCTGTATTTCTGGAGAGTTGCTAAATTACATAAAATCAATATTAATGAATTTATTCCTCTTTCGAACACGAAAAGTAGTTTATGAAGTGAGGATTCTCTCAAAATCTGCTTTTAAATTTCAACACAATAATTTTGCGCACTGGTGAAATAGTACTAAAGTCTCAACAAAGTTTAGGGCATAACTAGTTCCACCAGGTTTTTAGGACAGAAGTATTGAAAAAGTCCAACTTGTTTATTTGTAATTTTAAAAGCTCTAGATAATTTTAGGTGAAGGCCTTGAAATTTATTTAAAATTACCCCGCACAATTTACATTGAAATCCGGCCCGGTCAAATTGGCTAAAATTGCAATATAATATAGTTCAAAGCCTCGTGATCAAAAAACCCTAATGGGTATCAGTCCAGAAAATCAACATTTTTCGAGATGGGTGGGTTGAATGCGAAAAATAGGACCACACGCGAATCTAATGTCCCGCTTGAAACTTAAAGTCAAGGTGCAGATTTTTCAATGAAATGTGATCAGCACAATCACTGTCTACACTGGAAACACTGGCGAGACCAGTTTAGCTAATATGGGCAGAAAAATGGCGCTGTCCTGGTAATAATAGGCGAGATCATGGGGCTGTCCTGGCAATGTAAATAATGTTCGAAATATTCAAGGTGAAAGATAGTTCAGTCAATACTGAGAATACGAAAGCGTTATAGGCTTTGTCATTCTCTCAATTTATTGTTTTCTGGTTTTGGCCTTTCATATCATGTAATGTTTCACGTCGTGTCATGTGTCATGTTCCATATGATGTCAGGTGTTATGTCATGTCATGTGTCACCTCGCATCATGCCATGCAATTACATGATATGACACATGATGAATGACATAATACATGACAAGACAGATGACATGACAGATGGAATGACATATGACATGACATAACACATGACATGTCATGTGTCACGTCACGTGTCACGCCATCTGTCATTTCATGTGTCATGTTACGTGTCATGTCACGTGTCATGTAATGTGTTATGTAATGTGTTATGTAATGTGTTATGTAATGTGTCATGTAATGTGTCATGTAATGTGTCATGTAATGTGTCATGCAATGTGTCATGTAATGTGTCATGTAATGTGCCATGTCATGTGTCACGTCATGTGTCATGTCATGTGTCATGTGTCATGTGTAATGTCACGTCATCTCGTATCACGTAATGTGTCATGCTATCTCGTGTGATCTCATGCTATCTCAAGTCTTGTCATGTCATGTAATGTGTCATATCATGTGTTATGTGTCACATCATGTATCAGTTATGACATGTCATGTCATTCCTTGTCATGTCATGTAATTTGAAATGTCACGTCATATCATTCCTTGACGCGTCATAGCATGTTATGTCACATAACATGACACATGACACGTCGTCTCATGCGTTATGTCACGCGTCATATCATTTGTCATCTCATGTATGATGTCATTTCATATCATATTATCTCGTGTCATCTCAATGTCATGTGTCATGTCTTTCCATGTCAATTAATGTCATGTCATATGTCATGCGATGTGTCATGTCATGTATCATGTTATGTAGCAGTCATGACACGCCATGTCATGTATCAATCATTACACGTCATGTCATGTCTTCTCAACTGCCATGTCATGTCATTTCATATCGTGCCGTATCGTGTCATCTCATGCCATGTCATGTGTGATGTCTTTCCATGTCATCTCATGCCATGTCATGTGTCATCTCATGTCATGTGTCAGGTGTCAGGTGTCATGTGTCATGTGTCATGTGTCATGTCATGTATCATGGCATTTGTCATGGCATTTGTCATGAGATGTGTCATGCCATGTCATATCATGTCATGTTATGTCATGTAATGTCATGTCATGTGTCATGTCATACTCATTGTTATTTCTAGTGTTGTCAGTGATTGTGCTAATGGCATTTTATTGAAAATTCTGCACCTCATCTTCAAGTTTCACACGGGACATCAGATTCGCTTGTGGTCATATTTTTCGCGTTCAACCCCACCCATCTCGAAAACTTTTGATTTTTTGGACTGGTGCCCATTAGGATTTTTTATCAGGAGACATTGAACTATATTATATTGCAATTTCAGCCAATTTCACCAGGGCCGAAATTCAATGTAAAGTGTGCGGGGTCCTTTGAAAATTTGGGAAAAATTAAGTGATACTTTTGCCCCAAAAAAAGTCCTCTTGAAAAAATGGGTGGTACTTGTCAGATGCATTTGTTTTAAAAAAGTCTCGGTAAAACAGAACATATTTTAGCAGTACTTTTTTCGAACACACATCTCATCGGAACTTACAAGAATATTGAGAAAAAGTGAAATAGAACTTCTGTAGTACTTTCGACCCAAAAAGTATATAGGAATAGTAAAATCTGAAAAAAAGTGAATTGGTCTTTTCCGGTACTTTCGTCCTAAGGATTTTATGAAGGAATGCGATATATTTGCACATCTTGGTAATTTTGTCCTAGTTGGGCATTATTTTTTGAGATAACTAAAATAAAATCCTATCTCACAGGGATATTTCTAGAACATGAATCCCATGTGTAATAGTAAACATCAAAAACAATGTCAATAAAATGGGAATTTTCCAGTACTTTTATCCCAAAAATGATTGGAGACTGAGAATAAAGACTTGAAAAAAAATAGTGATAACTTTGCTGGTACTTTTGTCCTAAGAATGTCCTAAAGAAACGCGAGTAGTAAGAGAGTAATCTCAGATCAATATATAATCAATTCAGTAGCATCTCTCACCGGTTGTCAGGCATAGGGTAAACACGATTTTGATCAGACCCATCTCTGCTGGATGAAGTAGTAGGTTCATTCAGAACAAATAAAGGAGTAAGAGACAATTGTTGTTATCCAGGTGTTTTCAAAATTTAATAGAAAAATCGGAAAACAGTCGGACATAATTTGAAACTGAATATTTACCATTCTTCATTCCATAAGGATAAAATATTACAACTATAGTAAGGTCAGACCTAAATCTAATTAATGAAGCAGTAACATCTAAACATAGTCAGGCATACGGGAGTTATACGGAATCAGAATGAGACTTTCTTTTCTTGAGTATTAAGTTACAAATATCTTAATTATATGAAATTTCATTTTAAAGTTGGATAAAATAAATAAAGAAATTCACTAAGTCTTATGTAGTGTAACTCGATTATGAGCAGAACAATCTCTCATGCATGTAGTAGCATATAATTTTACAAAATTTAGCAGAAAACCTGAAAATAGTCGGTTACAATTTAGAACGCAATATTTAACATCTGTTATCGGCTAAGGATTAAATTAGTAATGCATATGGAAGGTTTGACCTATAGGGAATGAACTGAGTAGTAACATACCAATATCGTCAGTCATGCGAGACTTCATACGGGATCACAGAAGGAATTTTCATTTACAATCACAATTCAGAGGTAGATAATATAAACAATGATATTCACTCATAATTTAGTAGTAAAACACGATTATAATCAGACTAACCTCTGATAGATGAAGTAGCATATAACTGTCAAGTAACTTCAGACCTATATTTACAAAATGCAGTAGAAAAATCTGCAAATATTCAAACATGATTTAAAAATAAATATTCAACATTCATTATGGTATAAGGATAAGATAATATAACTAGAGAAAGGTCAGACCTATATTTAATTAATGAGTAGTAAACTCCAAACATAGTCAGACATACGGGACTCTATCCGGGTTCCCAATGGGACTATTTTACTGAAGGGTTTAGTTAAAAATATCTCAATTATATAAGATTTGAATTAAAATTGGGAGAATATAGATAACGAAATTCACTAAGATTTAGGAAGTAAGACACGATTATTACACCTATCTCTGGTGGATAAAGTAGTACATAATTGTTGAATTTTAATTTTCTACTGAAAATATTTATTCAAGGATTCAACTAAGGGGAAAGGTGCTTGGAAAATGTGAAATTCGGAAAGAAAAAACCCATTGGGGAAGAGTATTGAGAGTATTGTCAGTCCAATATTCACAAAATGTATTAGAAAATCGGAAAATAGTGAATCATAATTTGAAACTCAATATTTAACATATGTTATAATACGACCGTAAGGTTTTACCTACGAGTAATTAATTAAGTAGTAACATACCAGCATAGTCGGATATGCAGGACTTTATCCGGAATCTCAATAAGACTTTTCAAGTACTCGGGTATTTAGTTGAAAAGATCCTAATTATATGAGATATCAATTGAAATTTGGATAACGCCACCCACGAAATTCACTAAGAATCAAGTAGTAAAACAAGATTATGATCAAACTTATCTGTGATGGATAAAGTATAATAGTATACAATTGTAGAGAATTCGGAGACCAATATTCACGAAATGCAGAAGAAAGACCTGAAAGTAGTCGGACGTGATTTGTAACTTAATACTTAACATTTTTTTTTCTATAAGGATAATGTACATAGTAAAACTAAGGCAAAGGCAGACCTATTTCTAAATAATGCAGTAGCAACCTCCCCACATAGTCAGTCATACGGTAAAAAACGAAAATGATTCCTCTTCTATTTCAGACTAAAGATTGAAAAAGGACACTATATGAAGAAAGGAATGTTGGCTCTCCGAGAATCTGCAGTTTTTGTATTTTCCGCTTTTTGTCTCTTTCCCTTGTTTTTGTTCAAAGCGGTGAAAGAAATCTCCAATAAATCTAGGAAACAAATCAAAGGTGATTTACGTGACAACTTCCGGTGCCTTTCTCTATATCTGGTTTTTCTCATCGGTACTACAAGAAAATCTCTGAACTGCGAGATTTAATTCGACCTTTGACTGGTTCCGAAGATTGTGGAGGTGTCGATGAACAGATCCTGTAGAGGCGGAGTTCCCGTTCTGCAATCCAGGCAAAAATAACGCTGATATCAGATCACAATAGAGGCACAATGGACGCCGGGGACGACGTCTACTCCCAGCTGGCACTCAAAGAAATTGGCTAGTGGTTTTCTGACCCCTGGTGCCACGACCTTCCCCAGATAGTTTGAAACTCAGGGAGCAGGTGGCCGCTCTTAGTCCTCTGCCTTTCATGCCCTCTCTACCTCCACCCACAAAGCTATCGCTCGCTTCAGCATCCCGATTCTTCTTTCCGTCTGCTCTTCTCGCGCTACTTTGTGCGATCATTCTTCCGGTAACGTAAACCGAACAAGAAACCGATTCTTATACTCTGCTCGGGTGAAAACTACGAATTCCATTGGCCGTCTGAAGGAAGATGCGATGTGCCGTTTCATTCTTTTTGCAAACATTACTTAAGTAGTTCGAATGAAACTTAAGGGTGGAAGTAGGTCGTGAAATGATATATACAAATATTAAGATGCCTGTTTTTTATTGTAAAGTGATCTTATATTTTTGTTTCTTTTGAAAAAAAAGTTTTTTATTTTTAAATATATTGAGTCGAAACTTTGGATGTCTAATCTGACGTATTTCCATCTTTGTTTCTTGCAATAAAAAAAAAAAAAAATTATCCGGCACCATTTCCTAAGCATTTTTTGAAAATCTTTACTTTCTCGCTGTCGAAGGCAATTGTTTCAAAGAGTGAAAAACAAATTGTCAATCAAATGTTTGACTTGCGGAAGATCAAACACGGAGATATACGGATCTGACACCTTGGGACAATCGATTTCGATACTTTAATACTAGACATCACAATAAATGCCAGTAGATCAATTTGATGCCGAAATTGGATCAAAACAATATGCAACGCTTCAGAATGGTCCGATACTTAAGATCAATTGCTTGAGGTTTCAAAGAAATTTCTAACATTTTCCCTAACAAAAGTAATTCAGCTTTGACAAATATGTACGTGAACTCCGCAAGTCTGAAGAAACACTTTTAGAATGAAAAACTAATGATTTCTAGAGTCAAATATTAATATTCTTAAATTCAAAAGTTAACTATGTCAGTTCTTTTTTTGTTGAAACTTCAATTAGTTGGTTAAAAATTCACAGTTTCGTTAAATTTATATCTTCTTGAAATAAAATTGAAATATTTTGTTGTCGTAAATCAACAATTACATTTTTTGTTGAAAATTTCACTTTCCAGGTAAAATTTCAACTTCTTTGCTAAAAATTAATTTTTTGTTGCAGATGCATAAATTGTTGATTAAGAATTTGTCTTTTTTTGGTTAACAATTCAATTATATTGAGTTGAAAAAATTAAATTCTTCGTTGAAAATTTTTTTCCCAAAATCAATATTTTCGTGTCGAAAATTCAACTTCTTCATTAAAATGTTTTTATTTACATAGTTCAACTGTTTAGAAATTTTTTTTTCAACTTATTTTCTATTTGAAGATTTTTCATTTTACTCAAAGATTCATTTCTACGTTTGAAAATTTCGCTATTTTGTTGAAAAACCATTGTTTGTTGGGAAAAACCTAATTTTTAGACTTAAATTTATCAACATTCGTTTCCTTTCGCGTAATTTCTCCAGAAATAAAATGATAATTATTTCATTTTTAGGTGAATGTGGATTTTTGTTATTTGAAAATTCAACAATTGGACTTAAAATATATGTTTTCAGTTGTAAATTCAACTAATACTTAGTTCCTCTGGTTCAGAATTCAAATATGTAAAAAAGTCATGTTTTTTTGGTTTGAACTTTATTTTTTAACTCATAATTTTACCATACCAGAGAACACAATATTGATGGCTTTTGACCATCACTTTGATTTTTCTAAAGCCAAAATATTAGGCACAGAAAATAAGTACGGAAAACATACTTTCAAAGAGATGTTTGTAATTATAAAAAAGTGAAGAGGTGTGCTGTCCATATTTTTAATTATGGGGCAGAACACGTCAAGTGCTCCCATCAAAAATTATTTTTTTTATGGGGATGAAACTTGACTGAAATGTAGTCTTAGTAGACCTATATTAATTCACTGAATCTTAGGTTCATGTATCAACCGGTTGTCAATATACAGGGGCCAACTTTGTCTACTACATAAATTCAAAGAGTGTAAAAAAGCTATTTTTTAAAACAGGAAAGAAAAAAAATCTATTTTATGTACAATTTGCAAAAAAAAAATCTAAATGAAAATAAAAATTGGTGTGGCCCTCTTAAAGGACAGACAAAGAGATTTCCAAAACACTCTAATAATATTCCAATCGGATAATCCCAAAAGAATTTACACTATCGTGAAGGTGAAAAAACACCTGAAAAAGTGAAAACTTCAGGCCCCTGTATATGGACAGCGGGTTGATAAATGGACCTTGGTTTTGTGGATTGATTTCAGTCCAACATCATTAAAATTCAGCCAAGTTTCAACCCGGTCAAAAAAAAAACAGTAATTTTAGGTGGGAACATTTGATGTATTCTGCCCCATATATTTAACACTGAAAATGCATTGCATGTTCAGGGGGAGAGGTACTTAATAATGTTTCACTTACGATTTTTTAACTTGAAACAGGATATTCCATTCAATCCCATTTATCTCTCAGGTTGTCCCAGGGATATCCCAGAGATGAACCGTCGGACATCCTGCAAGTTAGAACTTAGGAAATCCCCAGTATATCCGGGATATCTATGGGATATTTCTGGGATATTCAAATGTCCCGATTAGGATGCATGAAAAAGTTAATATCCTACTTGGGACATTTAATTACCCCAAAAACGTCCTATAGACATACCAGATATTCTGGCGATATCCGAATTTCCACCTTAAAGGATAACTGACGGACTATCCCTGGGGTATCCCATGGAAAACCTGGGACATAAGTGGGATCGAATGGGATATCCTGGTATATGGTAACTGACCACGACTAGTACATTAAAAACAGCCATTCCACCGCCAATCATAAATCACCTCACGTTAATCAACAACACCAAGATATAATGAAAAGAAAGCTTATCTCCTTGGTTAAAAATGTAACTATCCAGATGAAAGTGAGAGTGTTTCTTTGGGAAATTGAACAATTTTGTTCAAAAGTAATTCTTTTTGTTCAAATATTTGTGGTAATCCAGATAAATCCGATCTAGTTTAGGGAACTTTACCTCAATTTTTAGCAGTTTTAGGAGTTGCTTCTTCCTCGGCGACTCCCTAATGCAATGCTTTTTAAAAGTTGAATTTATTATCTATTCCATTTCCTGAATTTTTGTTTCCTAATACCCTAACTACACGAGAATTAGTTTCTCTACTCCAGAAGGGTATTATCGGATAGTAATTTTGCCTGTGAAATGATTAAATTATTACCAGAGGAAGTTTGGCAGCTCATGCACTCTAAGTTGGAGGGCTTGAAGAGATTTTAGTTCTCTACTGAAATGAATCTACTTCTACCGGTTTGACTCTGGGACATTACTGGACAAGAGTAGTCGAACCATCCAACCCTAATCCTGTGGTTAGGAACTCATCAGTGTCGACGCGACGTTAGGAAGAACCGACGATCGATCGATGAGCGCGTACTTGCTCGACCTGGCTCTAAACTAAAATACCGATTGCACGGAAATCGCGACTCTGCTCGCCTATGCGTGATTTATTGCTAAATGAGAAGAGAGTTTCCTGTCCAGTTAGCCGGAATTTAGTATCTCACCGAAGCAAGAAAATTATTCCCTCTTTCTGTCACTTTTTTGGTACAGTAAAAAAGATCGACTTCACTAAATATCACGTTGTAACTTTTCTATATAAATTAGAGAAGAGTGAGCAAGTTTTAATGACAATCTGACAAGGGGACCTTTAGGTCTACTTTTTATTTTTGTTTGAATTGATACTCTCCTCCATGAAAAGTACGTACCAGAGTTTTTCTGATAAAAATCAAGAAGACGCAATTTTGACACATTTTCGAGAAAAATGAGTTTCGAAAATTGCGAACGGATGGTCATCGAGCAGGTGTAAAAGTACTTCGAATCGTCAGTAGCTCCCTGGTGAAGCGGCTGATAGCCGGAAGGTTGCGCGTTCGATTCTCGCTATGCATACTTTTTTTGATTGATTAAAATGCTTGTTCATTCTATTTTCGAATAACATTTGATAAAATTATACCATTTAATGATTATTTATTCCTTATTTTCAACAAAAACTCTATTAATAGTATTTTTACCACCACTCGTTTGGAAAATTGTGCGCTTTATTAAAATTCTACATTTTTCAATTCGCGGCTCGCGAGTTTGAGCGCGCCTAGGGCGCGCGACTGTTGGTTCTTGCGCTTCGCGCTCGAGAATGTATTTACCTCGCGCTACGCGCTCGATCTTCATCTTTCCCACACATTTGTGTACATACCTTTTAAAATTGAAGGTCAAGGCATCAGCAACTGTAATTTCGTGGTTGTGAATTTTCTTTTGTTAAAGCTCCTTCGGCTTTAACGAACACATTCTTATCACGCATCACGTGCTTCGCACTTCACTTTGTCCAAAATATGAACTTTTCTACATTATGTTCAACACTATTTTATCTAATGTACATTATATTTATTTCTGTACCTCGATCTGGTACTGCTTATTCAGATATTGCAAAATAATTTACCAATTTTAGTTTTCATCATGACTTTAATATTTTCTCCTTACTTTGCACTAATTTTCATTCTCAGCTGCCGTGAAAATGGACCCGGTTTGAGCGCGAAAATCAAAAACTGTGATTCCAACCCCTCATTATCTACAATCATAACTTGAAACTAAACATGTTTTTTTTCCAATTTGACTATGAAGAGGGTTCTCAAAACACCTACGGGCTTGACGATTACATTCTCATTGCGGTACTCGCGCTCAGCAGCTAGGTTATACAGACGATTGCTTTTGAAAAATAAAACCATGTAAACAAAATAAAACGGAATATAAGAAATTGGTATGTTTTTCGTTAAAATGTGTTTAGAAATTAGATTTTCTTATTGAATATAATTTACATTGTTGAAATAAGTATTACAAGAAGTACGTGTAATATTTCATATTTGCCGATTGTTAATATGTTCTTTGAAAAATTCAGGAGAACTAATTTGGAACATACAACTCGGAGAATTCGGAGAAGATATTGAAAATCATTGGACTGTATTTTAAAAAGATCGTTCCTAGTATAATTTTCATGATAATTGATATCTTATAGATAACTTATGATTCTTTTCAAATACTTAATTTTAAAAATGATCAAACTTTTTGAATTTTGTTTTCATTAAAAAATTTCATAGGATGATGTTCAAGTAAATTTAATGCCTATCAAAAATGTCACTTAAAATGTTTCAATTTATCAGAAAAGAATTTTTTCTATTTTTTGAAAAGTTTGAAAAACATCTAATTTTTTTAATCCTTATTAAAATTGAGAAGGCCATTCGAACGATTTGCAAGTTTTCTTGTCGTGTACAAGAAACTTTCACACAAATTAGGAAACTCTACAAAAAAATTTTTTTCCAAATTTGAAAAGTATATAACTTTTCTAATTTTCATAAAAATAAAAAATTCCATAAGATAAGAGCCAGTGTAAAAGTATAACGAACAGTCGGTAAATCCCTGGTAGAGCGCTCGACTGATAGCCGCTTTTTTATTCATTAAAATGCTTGTTTATTCCATTTTTGAATAACATTTCATAAAAATATACCATTTAATGATTATTTATCCCCTATTTTCAATGAAAACTCTGTTAATCGTATTTTTATCACAACTCGTTTGGACAATTATGCATTTTATTTTAAAAAATCATTATTCAATAGTTTCAAGTATCTATATTATTAAATTGAAGTTGAAAAGAAGTATTTCAAATGAAAATTTAAATAATAAATACGAAATGCCATTGGACGTAGTGACTCATTTCATAGATATTTACTAACAAGAATCAGAAGTGGCTTCAAAGTGTATTTTTACATTCACATTCATGAGAGTGTAATGTAATCGTCCAAATTTGCGATCTCTGTTTTTTAACGGATCTTTACATTCCAGCACTCGAAGAGTCCAAAAATCATAAAATTTTGTCGGTGTCTGTCTGTTTGTCTGTATGTATGTCTGTATGGTTACTTGAATGTTGTAGCCACGTTAACTTTTGAAGGATTTGTCCAATCGAGTCAGCCTTTGATCAACTTTTTGACGGTCCTAAATTGAATTTCAGGGCTGAATTATATTTGTGGAAATATTGTATTTTTGAAATGTTTCCATGTTACTGACATCATGTTGGGTTGAAAACTTAGTAATATAAACATATCATCAGAAAAAATTACAACAACTTTTTTTAAATATTTTTTTTCACTGAACCATTGTTAAAAGAATGATTGAAAAGCAGAAAACATAAATAACTACAAATTCCTCATAAAAAATGGGGTTTCAAATCAACATTTCAGTTTTAAACGAGAATTCCAATTACATCAAAGAACTCTATTCACTTCTTGATTTGCAGAAATATTAAATTTTTTCCGAGCACTTATTCA
This sequence comes from Andricus quercusramuli, assembly GCA_932178445.1. Classification (NCBI taxonomy): domain Eukaryota; kingdom Metazoa; phylum Arthropoda; class Insecta; order Hymenoptera; family Cynipidae; genus Andricus; species Andricus quercusramuli. The sequence goes on from CAKNXH010000197.1 coordinate 238,336, forward strand.
ATAAAATGTGTTTTTCTTACAATTGCATATGTTTCCGACCTCCGACAGGGTTGCAAATCGACTTTAATCGCAAGGGAAGTATGTTTAATTGCCAAGTTCCTGAAGTATTATTTTTGATATAAAATTTTGCATTTAATTTAGCCCTGCTGTTTGGCCTACCGTGCCATCCATTAATTTCGAAGAAGTCTTGAAAATGAAGAACGATCTCATAAAAGATTTCTGAACTGGAGACTAACTGGAAGTAGTAAAGCTCCGTAGAACACATGTGGTTGGTATTGTATAGAATTGAGAAGGACAAGTCTACTTTTCTTGATTTGAAATCCTTCACCCGAACATAGTTGTCAATTTGGAAGGTCTTTCCTGAAATTACCCGAAATTTGCGCCCAGTTGTGCTACTGTCAAAAACAGGTATTTAGCATTATGGTGGACCTCTGAGGCGTTTCCAACAGGATGAATGATCGCACCCAATAAATAACTTTGGCAGGCCCGCAACGACCAAGATACCTAAACATGTGGATTATGGAACCTCGTTGTGCACCATAAATACGCTCCAAAAAGTCATCCGGCCTGATTTGTGGGAAAGTGGCGACTGGGTACTTCACCGCGACAACGCATCACTCCATTCATCGCAGCTTGTTCAGCAATTTCTGGCGAAGCGCGGTTTTTCACGACTTGTGCAGATCCCATACAGTCCTGACCAGGCTCAATGTGATTCCTGGCTGTTTTCCAATTTAACATATCCTCTAGAAGAAACACAATTTTAAGACGTAGATGCCATAAGACAGAATGCGATTAAGCATTTCGAAAGGTGGCTTTGAGGAGTGCTTCCGTAAGTAAGAGGATCACAGGAAGAAGGTTGTGGCCTTCATAGGGCAGAACTTTGAAGAGGAGATCTTCGCTAATAACTAAAACTATCTCTAATTCCTCGTACACCACAAGGTCGGATACTTTCCGGACAGACCTCGTACCTTTTCTTCCCAGGTTATCCTGGAGTTCTTGTGGAAAAATTAATTGAAGACAATTCCACAGTCAGTGTAAGGGAATTGTAGTTCATGCCGCACTAGCTCATTGCAGATTCTGCATTGTTCGAACTTAAACGTGAATATCGCGAGTTGAGCAGTATACTGCACGTATCGGAACTCGCAGAGTTCGCAGTGCAGCCAACCATCAAATTGGATTTCACGAGGAGTATGAGCTCCAAACAGGTCGGCGGCATATTGCCTTGTTTTTTTACTTTTTTTGGCAAAACAACTCCGTCAAGGAAATGCTGTGTACTCGTAATGCGATTCCACTATTATTCGACATTCGGAGAGATAACGATCTGTCCGAAATGTTATCAGTGTCGTTTATTGAAGCGAATAAATCTCAGTGCATTGGCGAAGCTCCACGAATTCCTAAAATAAGAATGTAATCTGTAAATTAGGCCTGAGATTGCATGGAGGCCACGGAGACTCAGCCTAAACGCATTACGCTCTGTTTTGTTAAATTTTTCAATTGACCAGTTTCTCTATAGAATTATAGTTATTGTATGAAATTCAGTATGCGCCTATTCATATTGATTATCCTCAAATGAATTTCCTATCATTCTTTTGTGATTTTAGAAAAATCATTATACGAAATCATTACAAGAAACTTCATGTCAAAATGAATGATTTAAAGTATCAAGGGAAATGATGAAAAAATAGAGAAACTACAAACGAATTATTAATTTAATTAATGACTTCTACTTATTTTTATAGATTTTTACAATTTTTTAGAGATATGAATGGATTTGTAGAGGTTTCAGCGAATTCCTAAAGTACTTCAGGGAATCAAATGAATGTTATTCATAAGAATTTCCAAGGATTTCACAAGTTTCAAGCAATTTTAAGGAACTCAAATAATTGGAAAAAGCATATTTAAAATAATCCTGAATAATTTAAAAAGATTTCAAAATTTTCAATACCTGCGGAAGAATTTTGTCCAATTTACAAACATTTGGAGGGATATCGAAAAATTGCACTTGAATAAAGGGATTTTATAGAACCTTCAATCGTTTATGGGATTCACGGGATTTTAAAGCTTTTAATGATTTAAGCTATTTTGAAACAATCCAAAAAAATGTAAGGGATTTGAAAGTTTCAAGTGATTTAAAAGAATTTGATAGGATTTCCGAAGATTTTGAGCTCAATCTTAAGGGATTGCTAGAAAACTTTGGAAAAAAAATTTGATGGAATTATATTTAAACAAAAATCATCATCAAGATTCCCAGTTCTTAACAATTTTGAGATACCTTACTATATTACATCGGAGATGGGTATTTTTTTTTTAAATTAACATTCTTGAGCAAGAAGTATTAGAAATTGAAGGTGTGTTTTCTTACAATTTCAGATTACATCAGCGTTTTTACACAAAACTTTGATACTTCAAAACAAAAATCATGACATTCAAATTGAATGTTTTTCTCTAAAAGAATACATTTATGGAGATTAAAGAATTTCAAATTGCTTTAGTGTTTTTGTCGAAAATTAAAATTTGTATTGAAAACCATTACATTTTAAAGACAAATCACAACTTTTCAACAATTTTATATTTTGTTGGTGTCTTAGACCGAAATTCCGTATTTTTAGTAAAAAAATCCTTAGCAGGTTGATCGCTGGACCGGGAATCCAGAAAATGACTATGAATTTTTCAAGACTGGGAAAAACAGAAAAATGGTAGTGAATTTATTGTTTTTACCAGAAATTTCACTAATTTTCAGGAAGTAAATCCACTTAATTACTTAAAATAACTCAAATTTCTTATATTACAATATATATTGCAATTTCAAATAAATTATATTTCAACTTTATGTTTACTTATCTTAAGTTCAATTCTGAACTTTTTAAATTATAAATTCATTCATTTTACGATGTGTATCACGAAATCTTCTACTTTACAAATTTTACGTTTGATGCCTACTTTTTTAAGCGTACATTTTAAATTAAAAAAATTTTTAAATGCTGTTTTGAAGACTCGAACTATTAAAACTTTAAAGCTTTTGTGATTCAAAATTGTTGATAAAACACGCTTCAAGTCGGTCAACTGTAAATAGAAGTTAATTAATTATTTACAAATTAATTTTCAGTCCGAGTAGTGAAAGTTAAACAATAATTTATTTTATAAGCCGATTCTGAATCCATTGAATCCATTCATAAGCCTGAGTCAAAACTTAGAAATGTTTTGTTTAGAAAATAGAACAATTTTTTAATATTTATTAGTAATATTCGACTGTTCATTTGGAATAAGCAATTCACATATGAATTAAATTTATAATAAAACCAAAACAATTAGAAGCTGAATTGTTCAACATATAAACCAATATATTGTCGAAATTACAGTGTGATCAATTTAAAATTGGTTAGATATAACAAATGAACAGTTTTTAATGGAAAAAATTTAAAAGTGAAATAAAAAGTTTTAGTCATTTAGTTGAAGACTGTTGAAAGCTTTTATTTTATAAGTGTAAATTATTCAGTGTTTAAGTTAAACATTTCTGAATTAAAGATGTAGTAAGCTTTAATTTCAAAAGTTTTTAATTAAAAGCGTTCCATTTTGAGTGCTATGAGTTGAGATTCAGTTTTAATTACTTCGAATGAAAAAATTTTCAGCTTCAAGAGTTTAAACTTTTAAACTCTAATGACCATAAAAAATGTTTTCGAACCGAGAAAAAAACGGGTCACGACGATGACTTTCTTACCTTGATTAAGACGGTCAATCTTAGTAGATTTCAAAGTGGATCAAAATTTTTATTTATAATTTTAGGTTATGTTAACGGTTTCCGTTAAAAATATGAATATAGATTTCAATTAGGACTAACAATTTTTTTAACCATTTTAGGTTATGTTGACGTTTCTATCGGATATTGGTCATTTCAAATGAAAATAATGGAGAATATTTACACACATAGAATATTTAAACACACATTTTTTGGTCTTCTCGGCCTAAAAAATCAGACAAACAAAATCAAACTTGCAATTTCAAACCACTTTAGATTATCTTAGTGTTTTTCTATAAAAAATAGCTTTTCTCTTTTATTATTTCACATAGTAAATTCAAATACTATTGTATACGACTATAGTTTGAATTAATACATTATCACATTATATTCCTGGAATTCTCATTAGTTTCATCGTGCACATAAATGTTACATTTTTTATGAAAAATCGAGACAAATGAAATCTTATACAAAATTCTAATCAAATGCAAATAGTCTAATTTAATTCTACCTTCATGAATAGTGTGCTAAAAAATAGAATTGTGTCATTCATAATAAATTTATTGGAATTTTCATTAAATTTTTTCATAATCATATATATATTATTATAATTATGTATTATGTTTTATTTATTTACTTATTTATTGTATATACATATACTTATAGTTTCATGGATATTGATAAACTTCGGCTTAAAGAATATAGGAAACATTTTTCAAATGTATCTGCATTATGGAACAGCTGCACTTTTATGTCCATTTCTGAATTTCAGGTTCTTAAATTCCCATTTAGAAACGGATGAAGTTATAAAGCTTTTTTTACAAAATAGTTTTCTAACTTGTATTTGAATCAGGTGTAGAGTATTCAAAATAAAAGCATCGAAATTTTCTTCACTCATTATTCTTAAGAAAAAAAAGCTTGCAGCGTGAAAATATTTTTACGAGTTTTACATTCATTTTTAGTTTCTCTTCAGCATCCCATGGAGAGTAATATATTCATCTGAAACTTATTCTATCGAACTTCGGTCAAAACTCGACTCGCAGTTGAAAGCACGTTAAGAACGCTCCCACATAAGTCACGAATCTACATTTTAAAAGTGAGAAAAATGCACGTGTTACGAAATTTCCGTTCTCAACATTTTAATAATTTTATTAAACTTTTGAGTGCAGAAGCTTTTTCTGATTTGTGTCCAAATTTCTTTCTCAATGATGGAAATAATTTTTTGAACATGCTTATTTTGTTAATTTCTTTTAATGATTTTTTTAATGCTAATTACATCTTTTTTAACTTGAACAATTAGTTCTCATATTATCATACGCATTATACTATTATATGTATTATTCATTTTTTAATATGCTGTATTTCATATCACGTACGTCCGATAAATAAACAGTCAAGGAGTTAGACCGTTCTTGAAATTTGTGTAATTCTTTGAAATCCAGTAAATCATTTGAAAAGTTTTGCAAATCCCTTAAATTTTTTTTTTTTTAATTGAGTGAACATTTGTTAAGACCCTTCGAATTTCTTGGATATCGTATATAATTTTTTAAAATCCCTTTGAAATGATTTAGCTTCCGGAAACATCCTTAGAACCCTCTAAAAACTATGGAAATCCTTCAATTAGCTTGAATTCTTGGAAAATCCCATGGAAATTAATGATAGTACTTTGAGAATGGAAATGGATTTCTATCATTGCAAAATTTATTCGATTCATTAAATTAAATGATATATAATTTTTATTTTGAAATACTTTACAAAATAGAAATTGAATCCCTTGAAATTTCTGAAAATCGGTAAAAATCCCTGAAATTCCATGGAATATTTTGAAATTCTACGAGATACCTCAAAATCTGTGAAATTCTTTTAAAATTCATTGTAATCTTTGAAACATATATTCATTATTTCAACCTATAAAGCAAATTTTCAAAAATAAAATGTTGAAATTTGATTTTCAAGTTTTTGGGGTGAATATTTTTTTTTAATGGAACTCATGTGAAATATTGTAAACGTAATTATTTATTTGCTAGTCTATCGACATAACATACTGTTTAGAATTTCGGTTGACCTATCAACACTAATTGAACGCAGGGGGTAAATTTTCATGAATGGACTCGATTGGGATATTGAATTGAATTTTCATCGCCTTCTCCAACGAAAACAATGATTTTCACGCTGTACGAATGACGTCGTTGAGGCGTGTGATGTGCAGATAATGAATTAATGAAACCGTTAGACCGTTCAGTCGATATGCAATCACATAGCCTGAATAATAGAGATAATTTAAAAAAAAGCCTCATAGAGGAAGTGTATGATCATCTAAAGAATTTATTTTTATATTCTCTAATAAAAAACTTCACAATCAATTACTGACATTGTAGAATGAAACAAGAGTTTACTGATATGATATTCAGATTTTTCTATCTTTAATTGTCTCCTCAATAGAAGCTTCATCATTAGCTTAAGCCTTCGTCGAGTTTTTAATTAGAGGTTCCAATCCTCTTTTACTTTTCAGTTCTCTCTCGAAGCCAGCTCGAATTGATTCCTTTTCTTTAAGCTTCTCAACCTCGTGCCTTTTTGAAAAATATGAATAAGAAAAATAAAGCGTAATTGAACATGTTGTATAAACATGGCGTGATGTAATATAATTGATTAGCTATTCACATTGCAGTTCAAATGAAAATAAGTGAATTTTAAAAAGCGTGATGTGAAATTTTAAAATCAATCATTTAAATTATATTAACAATTTTTTTATTTAAATATTAACGCTTCAAGTTGAAATTTATTAATCGAGAAAGTTTTCAATCAAAAATCAAATAATCTGTAAAGTTTAAGAAGAATTCTTCTTGAAAAGTATCCAATAATCAAAACCATTCAATTCTTCATTGTAATAATGTGAGTGATATTTTTTAGTGAAAAAATTATTTCGTCACTTTCAATGCCACTTTATACCATACGATAATATGATAGGACAGCGTGGTCCGAAACCGACCGCCTAAACGGCAAATGCAATTAAAGTGCCTCAAATTAATTTTTATCACAAAACAAATTTCGATTCTTTAAGGTAAACATTATTCTAAGTTTTGAGCAGCTTCACGAGGTTTTCGGGTACTGTTTGTCGTGAGATATCGAGATCGTAGTGAAAATCTGCACTTTGGCCGTTCTGGAAAATCGTGGTCCAAAACTGACCTCCCCATGGTCGGAAGCCGACCCCCTATTTTTTCGCTGCGAATCAAGGGAAAAGACCGAATTGGCATATTTGTTGCAGCTTGTTAGAGAGAAAATACGATTTCGGAATAGTTTTTCATTTTATTTAAAAACATGTGGAGGCCTTTTTTATGAGAATGCCATCGCAGCAACTGCGTGCCGCAGAATTCGCAGAATTCGCGGTATCTGTTTCGGACCACCTTCTGACGGTCGGTTTCGGACCACTACAAATTTTTCCAAACAATGATTTGTCGTTCCCTGACAACAATGAAAGTGATCAAAGTTTCATAGCATGTGTTTAAGTATAGATCATAAGCAATCAAAACACCTTTCCTTCCGATCTTCAAAGAAACAATAAAGCACTTGAAACTGAAGTTCCATGCAGCTAGAAAATGCATCGAACTGCTGTCAAAACACAAAAAGTCGCGTTACCATGGAATGAAATGAGAGAAAAGATAGCTTTCTACCTTTAAATTAACTGTGCTGACAATTTGAGTGGCAGCACAATGACTGAGAAACATGTGGAGGTCGGTATGAGACCACCGGTCGGTTTCAGACCACGCTACTCTACATATTATTATTATATTAATCATGTTTAAAATATCTATACTTTCAACTCAAAATTATAGTTTTTTATTTACGCTATTCTGAAAGAGGTCAAGTTTTTAGGCAATTTTGAGTTAATTCCTCCAGAATAAATTTAAAACAATTAGAAATTAAAACAATAATTTCCCAAATTCTACTCATAAAATGATACTATTTTAGAATCGAGCATTTCTTGTTCCATATTATTTCTTTAATTTTCTATTTTATATCTTGAGATCATCTGATTTTTTAGAAGCTGGAGAGAAATTCCAATTAAAGTGTTGAACATTCTCGATTTAAAATTTAAAAGTTGAAAATTGTGTTGTTCCGGATAAAAATGGATTAAAATTGAACAATCTGAAATTCATACCTCAGTATTTGAATTCCGTCTATAAGTTTTAATTCTAAAATTTAAATTATTGATCTTTGAAAATTATAATTATTAATCGAATAATTCCTATTTTCACGTTATGTAAATTTACATAAAATTATTAAAATTTTGAAGGGTTTGAGTCAATAAGGTTCGAATTCGTTTAATTTTGAACGTTCTGTAGAAGAAATTAAAAAATTTATAATGTTTACTATTTAAAACTACCTCCTTATTTTAAACATTTTTCCAGAATAACTAAATTTTCAGGGTTTATAATTTAATACCTTTCCATTTTGTACGGTGCGAATAACAGTGAATCTATTTTATTATTTTAGAGAAATTGATTCAATTAATTCTGATGTTCAATTATATTTTCTTTATACGACAACAATTAAAAACTCTGGAATTTCATTAGGTTTGTCGTTGAAACATTTAGTTTTAGTTTTGATTTTAAATTGTGAAATTTTAATTTTTTCGAATTCAAAATTTTTTAGTTTTAAAAGTGTGTTATCTTAAATCATTGAATTTTGAACGCTTTTGATTATAAATAATACAATTTCAATTCCGATATTCCACAATTCAAAATTAAACTGCTCAATTTTGAAGGATTTGAGTTAGAGATTATAAAACTTAAACTTCTTTTCAATAAAATTGTAAATTTTGGAAATTCTAGTCTGAAATTTTTCAATTAGAAATATTCTCTTTTTTTAAATTCCAAACGCTTATAATTTCAAATTATTAATTGTTGTTTCAAAAATTGTGTGAAGATAGTATTTGATTATGGGTTCAATAATTGATTTTTTAATCGTTTATATTGCTAATGTTAGGAAAGAAAAAATACATAGTTCAAGGCTTCATCAAACGGTTTGGCAGTAGTGGAAGTCAATTTTTAATAAGTTATTCAGGAAATAGTAGCACGAGTCAATTTTTAGGCAGTTATTTAGGATGAAGTAGCACGGAAAAAACTAAGTGTAAACTTTACCCGAAATTTGGGGTAAAGATTACCTGCAACAAAAATTACCCCATATGGGTAAAATTTACCCGCACATCTAGGGTATTATTCTGCGATTACCCACGTTCGGGAGTAATTCTCATTGTTTACACTGAAGGCCTTGTAAATGTCATATTGAACTTTTGACAATTCTAACGATTCGGCAAAGCAGCCTTTATGAAGCCGCACTTATCCGATTTGCCTGTTACAAGAACCATCAGCTAACTTCACTTAAGCGATTCAAAGCTAGCGGCTTTCCAATTTTCAAGACGGTGGTGACAACTTTAATGAGAACAAAAGACAGTTTCTGCCCATCGAGGGTAATATTTGTGTTTTACCAATACGAACAGGTAAAAATACGAAATTGCCTGCAACACTATTTACCCTAAGTTTTTTCTGTGAGTACAAGTGACTATTTGTCCAGCCATTTAGGAATTAGTTGTGCAAGCCAATGTATAGTTTGCCATGGATGAAATTTCAGATTATTTATGTAATATTAGTCAATATTATCCATTGATTATTTAGTCAATATTTACTTATTTAGGAAACAGTAGTGCAGGTAAGTGTTAAGTCAGTTATTTACAGAATAACAGTACAGGTCAATTCCTTGAGGAAATGAAGTAAATTGTATTACAGATTAACGTCTTGTCAGTCATTTATGGGACAGTAGTGCCGGTCAATATTCAGTATGTTATTTAGAGCAGGCCTGCCCAAGCTGGGGAAAACTGCTCATTCACCACATGTTCGAGTTCCACCACCACGTCCCTCTTCACAGGTCAAGAGGCTTGCGGGGTGGTCGCTCTCGTGAAGTTGAATGACTAGAGGTCGGTGGTGGTGTTAAATTCCCATCTGGCAAATGAGCAGTTTTCCCCAGCTTGGGCAGGCCTGATTTAGAGAATATTAGTATAGATCAATATAGGAACCAAAACTTGTGACAGTAATATAAGATAATTTTTAGTAAACTATCGAGGAAATAATCTCTTGTAAGTTATTTAGTGTACTGTTCTAGTGAGCGTTTAGACAGCCTTTTATTAATAATGTTTTGTCATTTATTTACAGAATAGTGGTACAGGTCAGTGTTTTGGTAGGAATCAAGGAAATTGCAGTACAGGCTAATCCCTCTACAGTCATTCAAGGCACAAATTAGACATGTCCATGTTTCGTCAACCATTGTAGAAATTTCAGTGCTAGTCAATGTGTCGTCATTCATTTATGAAATGAGGTTTTGTCAGTTATTTGGAAAATAGTATTGCAGGTAAATTTTTAGTTATTAAGTTAGTGAATAGTAATTCTAGTCAATATTTTGCAGAAATTGAGGAAATTGTATGACAGGTATTGTCAGTCATTTAGGAAACCGTAGTACATGTCAATGTTCAGTCATTCATTTAGATAACAGCAGTGTGAATCAATGTTTTGTCAGACAATAAGCTGTGAACGGAGAAGGTGGATTGGCGGTAAGATATTTCCAACTAATTGTTGAAACAAGAATGATGTAGTGGAAAATTGATCAGTCATCCAGAGAGTTTTTGACCTATTACATTATCTGAAATTGGAAGTCAACTCAGATCTGCTGTCTTATCCTCAAGAAGGAAAGCATTGAGGAAGGAGATGAATTTTTACTAACCTGATGTGGAGAGAAATGCACGGAAGAAAATGAAATGCACGCAGCATCCGTATCGCAAAGAATGCTTTAGGTAAGCTCGTTAAAGCGCGAGCTAGGGACCAGCCGAAAGCCCTATCGCTGGTACTTAGGTTTTTAAGGCGATCGTAAACACGTGTAACAACAACGATACTCTCTCCTTTTTTCTCTCTTCGTCTTTTACAGAGTAGAGAGCTTGGTCTTCTAAGATGGCAGATAGCAGTTTTATGGAAATTCTTCGCGGTCGAGAGCACATCTAATGCTCTGAATAATATTCCACAACCTAGCTGGCAACGTCGTATAATAGGTGCTTCAAGCTCCCACTCGGTAATTGATGATCTTTTTATTCTGCTTGCACGATGCACCTTATTACATGCGCCCCCTTGATTTTTCACAGTCACTACGCCCGCTCACGTTGCGACTCTGGTCTCTTCATATTCAAAAGTTTACCATGCACATTGCACAGGACTAAGTTCCTTGAGTCTAGCAGCTTTTATACAAGGCGCTTTTATGCGTATAATGGAGGCTATTTTTAAAGTTTAAAATGGAAATTTAAGGAATAGTGTATTTTAGAAATTTTCTTTATTAATGACTCTAATTATTTTATTAATTTGCCAGTACATCATCCTTTTGTCTGAAAGGCCTTTAAAAACTACGTCAAACTGCCAGGAGGGGAGGTAGGTAAACAGGTTTCATGACCACTTTTTGACGCAGGGGGGAAGGTTAAAGCAGAATGTGGCATCACACATGGAAAATATATATCCCGAATAACAATTTTATTGTTTGCTTGAAAAAGTGTAAATAGGAGATTTTATTACACAAGTGGAGCATCTGAATACAGACTTCACACTCTTTCCACTATCTAAATCTTCACCAGAAACTCACTCTTCTTCTTGTTTTTTCGCTTAAATTCAAACTGAATTCATAGAACCCAATAATAATCCAACCCTTTTAGGTTGAAAGTTCATTTTTTTTATTTTAAAAGTCTCATATCACATTTCTGTTTCAGAATTAATGACCTTTGGTTAAAAATTAATTTTCTCGGTTGAAGACTTGAATATTCTGTTAAAAATTCGCGCTTCTATGATTTAAAATTTATTTATAACTGAAAATTAACTAGTTCATCATTGCTTTAAAATTGACTGATTTTAGGTGAAGCTCCAAAATTTTCATTAAAATTGTATGTATTTTGTTGTAAGTTCGCCCTTTTTGATAGATAACTAATCTTCTTGATTGCAAATTTAAATACTAGGTTTAAAGGTACACTTCTTTGTTTAAAATTGAGTAAATCAGTTTTTCCAACTGCAAAATTATTTCATTTCTTGTCAAAAGTTAAGCATTTGCACTTCATAGGAATAGCGAAAGAAAGTATTTTTTTCAATTTCCTTATTTAGAATTCTAACGAAATTTTTCCTATATCCTGCATCGTTTGAATTCAATGCACATGGATGGATGGAGGATACCACTTATGTTGATTTGTGAACTCAATTGTTATTAACAAATTCTCATAACAAATACGCAATAATATGATTCATTAGTATGTAAAGTTCATTTTGGCAATTAAATTCACTCAATTTTAAGGACGAGGTGATAGCTGATTATCAAAATTTGTCATCACATATTATTCATTAATTTCACAAGCAAATTATATAGACAAGTTGACAGTATCGGCATTTCAAGGAGAAAAAAGGATTTGTTTGTAATTCTCCTCAAGATATGCTTCCAATGATGTGTAATAATAAAAATTTGTTATCCAATATTTTTTTCTTAGTTTATAAACCAATATTGTTAACAAATATACAGTCTCAGCATTTATAAGGAGAAAGAATTTGTTTTTTTTCTTGATTCCCGTTAAGCTATGTTGTCAGTAATGATGAATAATGTAAATTTTTCATTCGATTTTATTTGATAACTGTATAAACAAATTAAATAAACAAATAGAAAGTATCGCGATTTATGAGAAAAAATAAATAGATTTTTCTTTTAATTTCACTCTACTTATGTTACCAGGGATGTTAACTAATGGAAATTTGTCATTTGATATTTTTTTATTCATAAAAGAATGATATATACACGAATGCAGTTTCGATATCTATAAAGAGGAAACAATAATTTTCTTCGTAATTCTTCTCACCTGATATTGCCAGTGATGTTTGACAAGGAAGTTTTGTTATTCGATATTTCCTTTTAATTTTATAAATACTTACACAGTGTCGGCATTTATAAGCAGCAAGATGTTTTTTTTCTCTTAAATCTCCTGCAATTATATTAACAGTGATTTTTAGTGATGACAATTGGTCATCCAATATTAGAAGTAATTTTTATAAACAAATTGTAGAAATGAATGCACAATGTGGGCATGTAAAAGGAGAAAATATTTTTTTCTCTCTCCTAATTATCCTTATATAACATTTCCAGTAATGTTCAGCTATGAAAACTTGTTGTGTGATATCATTTGTTAATTGTATGAAGTGTCAGCAATTATAAGAAGAAAGAAATAGTTTTTCTACTCATTTCACAAAATTATGTTGTCAGTGATATTTAGTAGTGGAAATTTGTTGTTTGATATTTTGTCTTAATTTTATAAAAAAATTTACAGTTTCGGCATTTATAAGAAGCAGAAACTTTTTCCTCTTGAGTCTTATAAAATTATATTGCCAGTGATGTTTATTAATGAAAATTTGTCATCCGCCAATATTAATCAAATTGATAAGCAAATCGCATAAATAAATGCATTGTGTAGGCGTTTGAACAAAACGAAAGTCTTCTTCTTAATTCTCCTCACTTTATCTTCCCAGTAATATTCTTCTTCTCATGAATACCAACATTCCATTTGTTTTTTTTAATTTGTTTATAAAATAAAAAAATAATATTGGTTGATAAATTTCCATTACTAAACATCACCGGTAGCGTAATGTGCAGCTAATTAAGAGAAGAAACAAGTGCGTGCTCCTGAATAATGCCCAAACTATGCTTTTGTCCAAATAATTCGTTTACAAAATTAACAAATAATATCAGATAACAAATTTTCGCGCTCAGCCATCAACATCATCGCCTAGAAAAAATCTGCATTTTTTCAGTTTGCATTAAAATTAGAGTTTAAACAAACAGATACTTAAAAACATCTCTCACAAATATCACAGTCAACATAAATCATTGTGGTATACAAAATTTGTTAAAGTCAATATGTAGGTATTCTCACACAAATCCATTAAGAGCTATCCACCCTAAAATATAGGGTGTCTATAGAGATTCCCTTTATATAACAGATTGAAAGAATTTGAATAGAAAATCAATTGATTCCCTAGCTTTGACTCCATTTCTGAATTCCTGGAACGAATTTCCATATTTCCGCAAAATTCAGAACGCAAATTAAAATTCAATATAGAAATATTATAGTGACCCTGTGTGAAATTTATCCGTTTTATTAAATTTTTTCAAACCAAAATTTAAAACGAAAAATGTGTTCTCGTCACGAATCTCGTTGGAAATATATGAATAAAAAAAAACATGAAAATAGGTCGCTGTTTCAAGAGACAAATTTTCAAATGAAAAAATACAAACAAATATTTACATCAACGTATGAGAAAAGTTAGAACTGTGTCATATATTATTTACGTACATTCAAACAAAGCATCAGAACTGTTTCTTTTCAGGTTGTTCGATAGTTGGTCATATTTAACACAGGTATTTACACTCACTTTTTAGTTTGTTATTTTAGTTTCTACCGTGCGTCGAATTTCAAAATGACGTCTTCGTGTTTCCTCACTTCAAAGTTCCTATCCTCAAAATCCGTTTCAGAGTTGTATTTGCAGGAGCATTCTCTTGGTCCGGAACACGAGTTTTCGACTCAAGAAACTTTTATTATTGCCCAGGGGGATAGAATTCTCGACAAAGGATCTCCCAAATCATGATATCCCGAAGGAAAGGTCACGTTAATACGCTTAATCCGAGCTCCACCGAATTTTACCGAATATATGGATTATAATCCAATGGCGTCGAAACTCATCAACTTTTATTTCCTAATAACGTATTCGTTGATATCATAATTAAATAATTATTAGAAAATCAAATTACAGACTTCACACTTTTTGTCCTAATCCCCATTTCACCATGTTTTAAATATTTTTTCTTCTTTTCCCTGTTATCAAGAATCTTTCACTTTTTCTCAGTTTTTCTGCTTAAACACAAACTAAGTTGACAGAACCCAGTATGACAATCCAAGTATTGTTTATTGAAAGTGAATTCTTTCTTGTTGAAAATTCCACCATTATGTTTTTGGTTACTCATCGGTCTTTTTGTTTGAATTGAAATTGTTTTTTATTTAAAATAAAAATCTTTTTTCGATTAAAATATCAACTATTACGCTTGCCTTTGATAATTTATATTTTTCAATTGAAAATTCCACTCCGTGGTTCAGAGATGATCGACTTTAATAAAAATTCTTTTTTTTTATTGTTGAAAATTCATCATTTTAGTTGAACATTCAGTTTTTCGGCCTAAAAATCTGGTCAAAGATTAAACTATTTAGTTGAAAACTAATTTTCTTCAAATTCAATTATTTTATAGAGAAATTATTCTTTTGGTTTCCAAATTCATATTTTCGGGTTGAAAATTCAACTGGTGTGTAGAAAATTTGTCTTTTTGTTGGAACTCAATTGCTTTTTATTTAAAATTAATAGAAAAAAGTTTACTTGCAATATTTTTCCATTTGTTTGAATCATCAACTATTACATTTTCGCTTAAAAATTAATTTACTTGAATTGAAAATTCAACTAATTGGTTCAGATTTGAACTATTTTATTGAAAATTCATATTTCTTTGTTGGAGATTCATCATTTTAGACGAAAATTCATATTTTTTGGCTTAAAATTGAATTTTTGTTTACAAAAATCGTTTCTTGGCTTCAGAAATCAATTTTTTCGGTAGACAATTTAAATATTACTTTGAAAATTCAGTTTCTTGTTGAGATTCCGTTTTTTGGGAAATTCTTTTTTTTCGGGTTAAAAATTCAACTATTTCGTGAAAAAATCGTTCTTTTTTTTGTTTAAAAATTTGAATTTTTTGGTTGAAAATTAGATTGTTTTCTAGCAAATTATTTTTTTTTTGTGGAACTCAATTGGTTTTATTTAAAATTAAAATATATTTTTCATTGAACCGTCAACTATTACTTTTTTGGTATGAAATTCAACTACTTTGTTCAGAGTTGTACCACTTTAGTGAAAGTTAATTTATTTTTGTTAAAGATTCATTATGTCAGTTGAAAATTCGGTTCCAATGGTAAAATTTTTACTATTTTCTTAAATATTCATATTTTCTTACTGTGGGTTTCGTATTTTTTGTAGAAAATTAATTTTTCTGTTCGAGTAATAAACTTTTTCGTTCGAAAATTCAAGTATTTAGTTTAAAATTTGTTTTTTTTTTTTTTGGGTGAATTTAATTGTTTTTTATTCTAAATTGAAATCTGCTTTTGTTGAAATATCATAAATTACATTTTTTCTGGAGAATTCATCATTCTAGTTAAAATTCATCATTTTTGTTCAATATTACACTTTTTTTCAAATGTACATATTTGGTAAAAAAATATATATCCAACCTTGAAATTTCACGAATTTGAAGCTTTCAAAATTAATTAAATATGGTACCTACAATAATTTGTACATTCCCATCAGAGAGAGTATTAGATTTGTGTAAAATTTGCCCCCCCCCACGTTTTTATCAAGTGTCCACGTTTGGAGCCTCCTTCATCCAAAAACTGATTTTTACGAATGTGTCAGTCTGTCCCTCTGTATGTCTGTCTGTCTGTATGTATGTAGATTTTTAGTTTGTTAGCACGATAACTTTCGGAAAAATTAACAGATTGAATTGGCCTTTGATATACTCTTTAAGTGTCCTAATGCAAAGGTCAAGTTCGTTAGTCAGCTATTTTGTATAGAAATTCAAAAAGTGAGCGCATTGTCAAAATTTTTTAGACTAATCTTTTCGAAGATTTAAAGATTCTATGAGCGGTCGCTAGCAGTATTTGAAAAGACGAACAATTTATTTCAATTACTTATCTTGGCAAAAAAAATACCGGAGTTATAGCATTTACAAAATTCTAAAATAAAAACGAAAATAAACATTTTAAGCGAAAAAACGGAGATACGACAATTGATGAATCAAACAAAATTGTGCACCCAAAAAAGGTCTACAAATTTGTCTGTACTTATTTTTTGATACGATGCGTAGTTTTTATTTTATTTGCAAAACACAACATCAGAAGTAGAAAAATTTAATTTTTAGACGAACAGCACAAGCTACGATAAAAATGGAGCAACAAAATTTGTTCATCCGACGAAGAGCTACAAATTTTATATTAATTATGTTTGGATAGGATGCGTAGATTTGTTTTATTCGTGAAAATAACATTGACGATAGAATAAGGAAATTTTTGGGTTAACGATGCAAGGTATGGAAACAAATGAATAAACAAAAATTGTGTATTCAAAAAAGATTGACAAATTTGTAATCAACTTTTGTTATGAGAATACATTCCAAATGAACAAAATGAACTATATGGAATAACGGTACAAGCTAAAATAACTTTTAACTAATAACATTTTTCGCTTAAATTATATCTACAATTTTTCTTAGAACCATTTCACGCTAGGGTGCGTTTTTTACAGTTTTTTAGTACGGTAACTTTGAAAAGAGTTGACATATTGGATTGAGTTTCAGTATACTCTTCAAGTGTCCTCGAATGAAGGTCTCGTTCGTCAGCCAGCCAATTTGGATGAAAAATCAAAAAGTGAGCACATTTTCAAAATTTCGTGAGACCACTTTTTTCAAAATTTTAAATTCTATGTACGCTCATCAGTAGTACCCAAAAGGACAAACGATTTATCCTCACGACTTTTTTTAATAAAGAAAATTAACGGAGTTATAGCATTTGGGAGATTCCAAAAAAAAAAAACGAAAATGAACATTTTAAGCGAAATGGCGCACGATATAAAAAAAATTAGGAAGAGAAAAATTTTGCAGTTTTAATACCCTACAAGATTATTTGTGAAAAATAGCATTGAAAATAGAAAAATTTGATATTTAACCAAAAGACGCGAAAAACGGAAAAAATTAATTGACCCAAAAAAACCCCTTACCCAACAAAAGAGCTACAAATTTGTTATCAACTATTCTTGGATAGAATGCGTAATTTTTATTCTAATCGTAAAAAATAACATTACAATGAAAATAGTTATTCGTGACAAAAATGCGCAAAATAGGTGATTGTGTGCGAGTGCGCTAAGAACCGACTTATGCTTCGAGCCGCAGGCGAATGATGCAATCGCACTATAGTTGCCAATCACCTATGCGCACGTGTATCACATGCTATATTTTACAACGCTCGTCCGAAAGATTTGTTAGGAGGAGGTAACGGAAAATACTAATTTGATGTTGCATAGAGTGGTTTGAAGAAATTTGTTTAAAAAAAAAAATTTCTCAATTGTTTGAAAAAAAATTTTTTTAATGTTCTGAAAAAAAAATTTTTTGCAAAAAATTTTTGGAAAAAAAATGTTGTGGAAAAAAATGTTTGAAAAAAATTGTTTGAAAAAATTTTGTGCGAAGAAATAGTTGAAAAAATATTGTTGAAAAACAAATGTTGACAACAAATTTTGTGACGAAAAATGTTCGAAAAAAAATTTTGAAACAAAAAATTTTTTTAAAAAAATTGTTCGAAAAAAATTATTTAGAAAAAATGTTAGCGTTAATGCTCTTTTGTCAGGGGTGGACTAGGGGGGGGGGGGCGAAACCCTAAGAACAAAACTTAAATCATTAAAAGATTTGTTCAAGCTAAATCTAAATTTATTTCAAGAAGATACCAACCCCAGCGTTTAAAGTTACCTATGCCGGTGTCTAACGCACCTCATCTCGAAAGTGTGCATGTGCAGCTTTTTCACCAGTGCCAAAAGTTAGCCCAGCTCAAATTGCACTTGCGCCAAAATTGTTTCGCACACAGGCTGCTCAAATAAGGTCATTTAGGCACCATTTAGAAGCAGGAAAATGTCAACTTTTGAGGTGGGTGTTGCAATGAATAAATTTTTGGAAATAGAACGCAAGGTACGAAAAAAAAATGAATAAAAAAAAAGTGTGCGTCAAAAAAAAAAGGTCTACAAATTGGTAAGCGATCACTTTTTGATAGGACGCGTGGTTTTTTTCCTGTTTGATAATTGAACTATCTTGTTAAAAATTCACCTTTTTTCGGGATTAAGATGTTTTTAGATCAAAATTGAAATCTTTTTTCGCTGAAATATCAACTATTATATTTAATTTAGGAATTCCTTTTTTTTTGTTTGGAAAGTTTTTGAAAGTAAAACTACTTTTTTGGAAATTTATCTTCTTTGGTTGATGATTCATCATTTTAGTAAAAAATCCTCTTTTTGTAGATTTAACTATATGAATTTTTTTTTTGTGAAAATTAATTCTTTCATCTGCAAATTTAATTATTCTCTGTTTTGTTGGAAATATATCTTCCTCAGATTAAACTTCAATTATTTGGTTGAAAATTTCACTGTTCTGGTGAAAATTAAACTTTTATGCTATAAAATTAATATTGTTGGTTGAAAATTCATTTCTTTGGTTGAAAATTCAACTATTAGGTTCAAAATTCCTTCAAAATTTTAAATATTTCTTTAGTAATTTTGAAAATGTTATGAGAAATTAATCTTTTTTTGAGGAAACTTAACCTCCTCGGCTGATAATTTATCCTTCTGGTTACAAATTTATCTCTTCGATTGAAAATTAGTTTTTTATTGAAAATTTGTGTAAAATTTAACA